>OX463864.1:17488168-18065104 GCA_949825065.1 Odontocerum albicorne | reverse complement strand
AAATGGTCGACAATGTCACAAAATTCATTCTAATATGGTCGACAATGACACAAAATTCGTTCTAATATGGTCGACAATGTCACAAAATTCATTCTAATATGGTAGACAATGTTACAAAATTCGTTCTAATATGGTCGACAATGTCACAAAATTGGTTCTAATATGGTCGGCAATGTCACGAAATTCGTTCTTATATGGTCGATAATGTCACAAAATTCGTTCTAATAATGTCACAAATAAGGAGCATTTATATCGATACGGTGAATTTTTAGTGAGTTATTTAAATTAACGAAAATCTTATGAACACTATAATTCACTTGATCTTACCATACTTTTCTTGTTCTTCCTCTACCACGCATTATACTCACATTAGCACTGTGCATTTGTTTTATTAGTCTTTGTTAATTTATTCCTTCTACAAGCCCAAACCATCTTAGAGTGCTCTTTATTCAACACGTTTATCCCTATTCACTTTATTCCGTATTTAGTCATACATTGTTATTAAATGTATTATTTTAAGTGCACACTTTTCTTCAGCATTAGAAAACTGGAGAGCTGAAACGCGTGGTTGGACATTTGTATAACACCTGCCTTGCAATAATAGTTAATCTTATATTGAAAAAAAAAAACTAGTCTAATTATAATTCAAAAGGTGATTCTCTCGTGTCATCTTAATACAAACATATTTATAAAAGATCAAAGATGCCCTACAGCCTCCCGTGGCAAATGGACCAGCCGCAGATTTATCACGGATCAATGACAGCTTTGAGATTTATATTTTGAACTTGGTTAAAGTTAATTTTAAATTGAACAGCAGATTTGGGAACCATATTATCTATGGTAATATTAACCGGAAATAATGAAATAAGCAAGATGAATCAACAAATTATATAATGGGAGATTATTTTATGTCAGAAAATCCGAAAATTAAAAGAAAAATACACTAAAAGTTTATAATTCTGGATTCATCTCCTTTTGATGGTGGATAATATAGGGCGGGGCATGAATCCCGCTACAAAAACAAATTCAAACAATAATGACATGATTCCCATGTTGTTCTCATGTTCATACTGCAATGTGGCTGAAATTATACCCACATTACAGTCTAAACATGGCCACATTACAGTCTGTCACATATAGCCACATTACAGTCTGAACAACCACACAAAAATCCTGTCATTACTACCCAAATTAATTTTTTGTGTAGCAAGATTCATACCCCACCTATATAAATGGGCAGGGACATAAAATAACATTTGTTGGCGCTTTGCAGCAGGCTATTAGCAAGCCGATGGTATATTAAGGTGTGGGCTGAAAAACATATGATGTCCTCGCGGTTGAGCTCACTCTACGAGCATATTGGTGGAGTGTATCTCGATCGCGAGGCTGTTACGAGATGAACCCAGACTTTTTGAAAGCTTCTCTCTAAAATGTATTTTCTGCTATTTTGAGATACGATTTCGGAATGTATTTGTATATGTACATACTATATTGCAATCAATAAACCTGTATTTATTTTAATAATACTTCTTTTTGAATAAAGATTCATCCGTTTCAAGATGTTAGTCATTAGAGAAATTATCAATAATAATTTATATAGCCCCGTTTAGAGAGCCGAATTTTGTCAAGGGCGCCCTAACTCAAGGTTCGCTCTAACCCATCATTATATCCAACCAGGCCGTTGCTGGTTTTAATCCCACTGGAACCCATATTTTTTTAAAAAGGATTCTCGTCTGTCTTTTACTTTAGACCTCTTTAACATTTAACTGGTTGGTTGGAAGAGATTGCCACGTGGCAATAATCCCGCTAGGTTGTACTGTATACAGTACCCCCCCCCCCCCCCCCCCCCTAGAAGTTATAAGTTATTATTGACAGATTGAAAAATAACAAAATAAATATATAAAATATAGGAAGGTGGTGACTGCAGTTATTACATTTGGTACTTCCCCGCATGTTTATAAAAACATATTTAGCAAGGAAACCTGAGAAAACATACCAAGGGAAGAAGAACTACAAAGAAATCTTTGTAGTTCTTTCGATATGTGAGAGTAACACATTTGGCTTTAGGTGTAGTGTAGTGTATGTATGTAGTGTTCTTGTATAATCATAAATTTTGATTAGACTTCCTAAAAAGGTCGTCTTCAAGTACTTCCTAAGTCTCCAAAAAGAGTTTGCTATTTGTTTTAGATAAAATTTGACACCTAATCACCCATCAGCTCACCGCTATCCGACGCGAATTAGATTAGGCGCGCTGTACTCTTACACAGGGCGCGGCCCGCCTTAACGCCCAAGTTTTCCCGTCGCGGTAATCGACCCGCCTGGGAACTGATCGACTGCCTTTAGACACAGACAAGACCGTTAAGACAGATTTTTGACGCGTTTTGTCTTTCCAAATGAAGAGATTTCAGACTTTTTAACCGGATATCGTTTTTGATTTGTTACACTTGTTAATTAACGACATTTCGGTGGTCTATGAGGAACGATGTAACGACTTGGTATAATAAAACACTTGTATCGACATTGTCGTCTAACGGTTATCATTCACGCTGATAAAACAAGCTTCAGTTTCGATTCCTGGCGGATTCACTTTCAAACTAGTTTAAGTCTTAGGCCGTTATACATCTGTTGTACATTCTTATGTTGTACAATCTCATCAACCTGACAAACAGTGACACTCAATTATATGTATACATCACACGAATCAAACCCCTCACACTTTATCACTCCAGATAGACCAAAACGTTCATCCCACAATATACCACACATAATCATAAAAAAACACCACACAATATACCACACATAATCATAAAAAAACACCACACTTAAGAGCTCACACAAACCTTTGTTACAAGTCCTCTTGCAAGCCCAAGTATTCAAACTCCTGTCGCAATAACAACCACGCTCCGATCGACTGCCTAAATTGTTTTCCTCCTTTTGCTTTTATTAAATTCGGCCCCCCATTGTTTGTCATGGGAGCAAAATAGGCCTAATATATTTATATGAAGATTTGATCTAATATAGATAGAACCTATTGAAGAAAAAAAAAATCCAGGAATATGACATAAGACAAAAATGTACACTGGACATAAAAAAAAAAGAATTATATCGGATTTTACGAAATAACGAATTTTTAATATTTATTTAATTGAAATCTCACCGTGTAATAAAACAAAGAACTATTGAAACAAAACGTAAATGAATAAAAATCGCCAACTAGGAAGTTTTGGTGTAATTTACTAAAAAGTATATATTCGGGTGTTGCAATAGAAGAAAGAAAGGTGTCGCGGAGGTTTGACAAAAAGGTGTAATGATTTATTGTTTTTTAATTGTTCTAAAATAGTAAAATTGCCCGGTGTCGATTGTTTTTACTTCTCCGATATTGTTTATTTACTTTTGATGAATGCTACGAAAGAAGTATTGGTATTGCGAATAGAATTGAAAAAAAAATGTTGGACAAAGGAACGATATTTTTTACGATGTAAATTGAATTGGTTGGTCATGTAAAAAGAATGAATAATGAAATATTTATAAAATTAATCTATGCAAGTAGTATATAATGTACGAGAGGTTTAGGAATGCCTAAGAAACAGGATAGTACCAAATGAATCAAATTCGGATGGAAGGAAGAGAGAAAACCCTTTACTATATGAGAGTATGTTATGTGTAACGATGTGTATAGTTGTGGAAACAGCAAAATATATGTGCTAGGCTAGAAAGTTGGCATCTGTTCTATCGGCTTTTCTAATAAGGACATAATGTGATTTTATTTTCTTTAGGTTCAACAGTCAAATGACCTTTTTATACAAAGATGGAAAACAAAAACAACATATATAATTGAACATTGACATGTAAGCAATGTTCTACAACAGGAAAAACGGTACAATTCAATCGACACAACAAATCAAATTCATATATACAATTCAATCAATTCATTCCAGCAAGAGCAATTTCTTCCCTTTACTCCTGTAAGTAGCATATGTCATAAGAAAATCCATACAATGCTCATATTGACTACCCAATATGTGCAGTACTATTAAAATGCGAGAGGTGTCCTACTTGGGTCATGTAGTTAGAGGAGCAAAGTATAAATTACTGCACCTGATCATCCAAGGCAAAATAAAAGGCCGAATAGGTGTTGGCAGGAGGCATATCTCCTGGTTCCGCAATATACGTGATTGGACTGGCATAATGGGCGATGTAGATCTTTTTCGGGCCGCAGAAGACAAAAATGTCTACTCTCAGGTGATATTCAACGTTGGGGGGACCTGACATGACACTGGGAAGAAGAAGAAGAATCTGTGCAGTCTTGTTATGCGAGAGTTGTACAAATAGTTAGTTGCAACCCCTTCATTATGAAGAAAAAAAAACATTTTAGCAAGTGGGCTTACAAGGAATGTGTAGCGTGACAAATGGAGGTAGTTCCGGACTATTGAAATATTAGCTGACAATCTTAAACAATGTCGTGAGGTCAAATGTATTTATTTTATCTGACAAGGATGTAAGCCTCATCATTTTATACAATATATTATAGTTACAATTACTGTCATCTGGACTAATCCGCAGATTACATTCTGTGGTACTGCGATGATAATCGAATCAGTAATTTCCTAAGGGAACTCCACTCAGCATTACATCGGTTCATCTTTGGACCGATTGGCTATTCCTCATGTAGTGGCATCAAAGGATAGTTTTGTTGCCTTTGAGATAGTCTGTGAAAGTACTGGCAACTTGCTGGTGGACCTTAAGTCCTTCATCACTACTATTATTGTCACACCCAGGTGTGTTGCCACCGGAGAAGTCTCTTGGAGCAGTTCCTTCTTCGTCACTACGTGACGTTGCGTTCATAAAAAAATAACGTAGATTTTGATTTTCTAGTGTAGATCGCGCTGGATGGGAACTTATTTTGTCCCCTATAACAGCGTGGGTGGTAGTAGGATCAATCTGAACTATTTTTTTTATATTATCCTGAAATACATATACAATTTCTGGGTACAGAACATAACATACTTTGTTGCTATTAATAAACCTATATTTATTTATTATTAACTGTGGCAAAGTTTGAAATATTAAAAACACTACATAAAAATTGCTTCAAGAAGTTTAGTGCTCGGGGTCAACAAGTATTTTAAGAAAAAGTAGACATTGCAAAATCATAGACCGCAAAATCACTGTCGGCGCATTGGACAAAAGGAAAAAGTTGAAAATTATTAATTTTTATATTTGCAAAAGAAACGAAAGGGGAAACGGTCGTAATATCGTAAAATATGTCTAATCATTTTACATCCAATTTAATATTTCGCGCTCGGGAAATAAAAAAAAAAAAAAACTATTTTAAAATATCGTATTTCACTTTCGATTTTAAGTGGAAGAAAACACAATGCGATAAACTTATCAGTGATGAGCAATTAACAACAGAGAAATGAATGCAATAAAGCAGCGTTTCCCAAATGGGGTTCCGTGTGGTAAAATTTAAAAATTATATCCATTACATATCTTAATACCGTCACGTCGTCTCCTTGTCAGGATAAGCAGAGGGGAGAGAACGCCAGACTTTCCTATCGCGATGCATATATTTTACCTCTACAACATCCAAACACATTCTGATATATAATTTCCATATTTCAAAATATCATGCACTTGATCCAACCATACTTTTCTCGGTGTTCCTCAACCACGCCTTCCGCTCATATTTGCACTATACATTTGTTTTGTTAGTTTTTCTTCATTCATTCGTTTCACGTGCCCAAACCATCTCAGAGTATTTTTCATTTTTACTCAAGACCTTAAGTGCACATTTAAGTCTGGTTTTCACTCAATAACTCTTAAATATCTTTCTGATTGGTTGGAAGAGATTGTCACGTGTCAAGAGACCCGCCAAATTGAACTGTATAACTAATATGTAATGTTATACAAAATACACAAACCCTAAAACGATGAACTTCTCATTCCATTAATTACATTTATCTCTACAACACGTGTTTCTACCTTCCATCTCAAGGCTTTCTTCAGACTGAATGCTTGATCAGAGCCTCAAGATAAGAGGTAGAAACACATGTCACGGGGATAAAAAAAATTGCGTAATAAAAATTGTAATTTGTTTTGTCAAACACTGACTATGAGACACTGAGAGAACAAACACTGAGATAACAAACAAGACTTGTTTGTGATTCCCTGATGATGAAGTGAAAGCCTTGAAACCGGTAGGGTTATACCGTTACAAAAAGTGGAATAAACAGGGTTTGATAAAACAAATTAATGTCTTAAACCTCAACAATGTTAATGCCTTAACTACAAAATGAATGATATTAATAAATATTCTAATATGGAGTTCCAAAAAGATAAAGCGTCACGCCATTTCCCTGTCAGGGCAGGCAGACAGGAGAGAGCGTCAAACTCTTCTATCTCGACATATTTTTCTTTGTCTTCTTCACATCAATACATACACAATGTCATACAATTCTTACGAATCCTCTGACGTCTTACGTTTCCTTTTTTCAAAATATCATTCACACGATCCAACCATACTTTATTCTATGTTCCTCAATCACGTCCTCCACTCACATTTGCAATGTATAACTATCAATTAATTTATTCCACGTGCCCAACCCATCTTAATGTACTCTGCTTCATTTAACTCAACACATCAGCATAAGTTCACATTCATCCCTTATCACTTCATTTCGTATTCTGTCGTATATTGTCACCCCATATATTCTTCTAAGTGTACTCATTTCTACAGTATTTATTCTATAGAAATATTATCTACACTTTTACAGGGTGCTACAACTTCTCATACTACAATTTTTTATTTCTCTGATTTTTTAAATATATTTAGTTCTTTCGAAATATAATTCACTCAATCTAACCATTCTTTCCTCAGCCTTCCTCTACAATGCCCTTCCCTCACATTTACATGGTAAATTTGACTTTGTTAACCTTACCTTTCCTGTGCTAAAAAAATCCGCCCGTTACGGTGCTGTGTATTCAATACACATCAATACACATGGAAAAATGAATCGGAAAAATAAGGATATAAGGATATTCATTGCCAATCGCTTAAATTAATTAAATTTGAAATCAAAAGTGATAATAATTGAAATTTAATTGCTGAAAACATGAAAAAAACATCGGCCTACGTTCACTTTCTTGCGTTCCCATATACCGAAGTAGAGTGAGAGTGAGACGTGAATAGCGTCGTTTCCTAGCCCATAGCGGTTTTTTAGAATTAATATACTTACGTCACACACTGGCACACGTTTGATTGTATTGGTGAATTTATTTCCGATTTTCACAAAATATTTCTGATGTGGCCGATAAGTGCTTATTATTATTAATATTATTTTTTCATTCAATGCGTAAATGTATTACGAAGGAATACCTAAAATCTGAACCCAGTATTTATTATATTTATAGAGATATTCCAGTTTTTAGAAGCAATGTGTACTAGTTACACATCACAGGGAAGGAAGGGTTAAAAACTAAAAAAGATTTAAATGCAGCAAAAATTCGTTAATCTTTATCGCTAAAGACTATAATATACCATAGTTCTGTGAGATGTGATTTATTTTTCGGACGCATATGGTTATAATAGTTTCCCTAATTGACATAATCAGGTTTGTTATACTATATTTGCTGTTACTATTTGGTATATGTACACGTATGTGCGCAATAGAAAATGTTCAAGCAAGTATGACTCAAAGTTTCATGACTACAGTGTGACTCATATATTTTTCGGGAAGGAAATTCGGATCAACATGTCGAGTGCTTACGTATGTAAATAGGTACGTAATCTATTGTTAGAGAGAATATTTGTTAGTCACGCTGAACAGAATCTAACAAAGTAATTTAATATTATAGAGTCTTATTTGTTTATCAATCCAAGAGGTCGCTGGTAAAGGCGAATACGACCTGAATCTATTTTGGTAGTCTGTAAGTGCCAGATAGCTGTAAACAAAAGTGATAACCGTAGGCAGAGACGAACACCAAATGAACATACTAATGTCAGGAGCTGCACTTAAGAACGCAAAATAGTTTGTATATTTTGGAGGCAAGATCACATGGGATGGGCGTACAAAAAGAGAGGTTGACAGTCGCATCCACCAAGCAAAACTCGTCTTTAATAAGAAATCAAAGATTTTCGAATCCACCAACATGGACCTAGCTCCGCAAGCACTTGGTCAAAACATATGTGTGGAGTATTTTGATGTACCATATGGTTGCGAGACATGATGCGTAGGCGAAAAAGATCGAAAAATATTGGAAGCATTCGAGATGTGGACCTATAGACGAATCCTAAGGATTTCCTGGAGAGACCACATTACAAATGACGAGGTTCTCAGCAGGATCGAAGAAACCAGGTACCTGTCAAACACCATATCGAAAAGGCGTGCAGAATGGATGGGTTATATGCTGCGACATGGAAGTCTCCTGCACAATATACTGGAGGGAATGATTGAGGGATCGATTGGCAGAGGGCCCCCTCGCCGAGAGTATCTGGAGAAAATATGCCACGATATGGACTGCACCTCTTATACAGAGCTCAAGAAGATTGCTGAGGACCAAGTGGAGTGGAGGAAGAGATGCAGGGCTTTGCTGCTAACCAATCCCCAGGATTGAAACTGAATAAAAATAAGTTGTAAATAAGACTCCAAGATGGCTTAAGGTTTCCAACAGTACTCGTCTAAAAATTCACCCTGTCGTGTAGCTCATGACTGAGCATCGTGACTTCCATGATAGCACTTCACGACTCTTTTCCAACCATCCCTGCACTCGAAGAGCAATTGTTGCGTGTCTCATTTGGCCAGCCCAACATATTGGGACTCTTTTTCTTGTGCGTTGTCTTTTCACGTTCTCAGTGTTCGCAAACCTCTCCAAACTGTCTCTTTACCCACGGGCAATGTGTCCAAAGAATTCGAGGAATCATCAGAAGCGTATTATCTACAGTGCCTCAGTTTTTCAAGAAAGGAGGCGTTAGTTTGCTTTATAGTCTATGAAAGTCGTAACATACTTCGTAACATACTTCGTAACATACTTCGTAACTTACTCCATATTTCAACTACATTATAAGTTTAAAAAATTCATTTTTCGAGAAGGCATTGATTTTAAATTCTGGGGGTTAAATATACCCCGTTCCGTAACGGGTAAGTTAAGAATATTTTGATATATGGGAGAGAGATTATGACATTAATACAAAAATTAATGTTTTTAGTACGAGTATATCAAATAAATTATACGAGGGTGCGGCGGAGCAGTTAAGGATGTTATACAATAGAGACAGTATGTGAGTTTGGCGTCTATTTCTAACATTCAACCAGTTCAATGCCTTCTGGTATGAAGTTATATGATCGTACTTTCGTAGGTTGAAAATGAATCTCAGACACACATTTTGAAGACGCTATCACATACTCGTAGCTCTTGGAATGACAGCTGCTACGAAATGGCGAAAGACGGACAGACTATCCCTCGTAATCAAGTAGAAGGTTATGCATGACGATAAGTACGAACGTGGTAGAAGCAAAATACAAGTGCTAGGATATAAAGAATTGAAGATCTGTTATCTCTGCCTATTTCAATAGGGACACAGCATGATGTATACTATTGTGTCTTATGACAATATTTAAATCCAAAACAATGATTCATTACAAAAGACAACGATAATAATTTAAGCATTTAATAAATGAACAGATACATCATGATATGAAATGCAACCTCTCGTGATCGGTTGCGATTGTCAGCCATTTTGAAGATGAATGATGTCAGTGCGTGTATTGGTTTGTTATGTAGAAGCTGTTGTACTTCAACGAACACACAATTTTGATAGATTACGATGGCAAGAAGATTAAATATTCAAGTCGATCAGTAGTTTTAATCTGTTGCAGCCTTTCGTTATATTTACTCGTACGTTTTACTTAACAGCACTATACAAATTTATGATAAACAGTATGGTATATAAGCTATATGAACACATTTGGGTGTAAAATGGTCTAAGAATAAAACCAATCCGGAAATAAATCCGCAAATAATCGAACTCGCTTACTTAGACCGCTGACACGAAATAGTATAAATAGGTTTGTAATATACACAAAAATGTAATAAAAATAAATGTCACTTATTTGTTTTTCACAGTTCACAAAAAAAAACTAAAAAGTTCACAGTTCACAAAAAAAAAACAAAAGTTCTCAGTTCACAAAACGGAAAAAAGGCCGTTCATTCCTATTACTTAGGGCCACGTCCGCAATACAACTGACTCGGTACATATACCCGGTTAGAAAAATCAGTGTCTATGTTTTTCATTCACAATCAACACTAAGACACTTGTCTGTGTGAAAATGTGACAGGTTCACAAAGATATTGTATTTCCCTCGGGGCGGATTTGAACCAGTGATATCAGGTTACGCGGTCCAGAGATATGCAACTGGACGTGTGATCGTCAATGGTTGGGGTTCTCATGCTGTGTTTGTGGTTTTGTAGTTTAAACACTTGTTTAAACCTATGAATTATGGTAGTATTTAATACCAATATAATTTCAAATCAGTAGGTTATGTATCTAAATATAAAACTTCCACAACGGTTAGTCAAATGCTACGTTTGGTCAGTGTTATTGCATGGAGTGGAATCATGGACCCTCAAAGTTGGTAGTATGAACCGACTGAAAGCATTCGAAATGTGGATGCACCGGAGAATGCTACGGATACGCTGGACCGATATGGTCAGCAACACGAGGGTTCTTCAAAGAGCCAAAGTTGATAGAGAGCTGCTGACAAATATTAAAATCCGAAAGGTGTCCTACTTGGGTCATGTACTTAGAGGCCTGTTTTTTGCCTGTCTTATTTTTTTTCTCGTAAACACATACATACCGTCACGCTATTTCCCTGTTGGAGCAGGCAGATAGGATAGAACGCCAAACGTTTATATCACAACATACTTTCTTCGTTTCCCCCATATCTGTGCATTTTCTTAAACATCTCGTTTTGTTTTCTTTAATCCTTATTAATTTTTCTTTTACTCACTCTACCAACCAGACTTTATCTCGACACACATATTTTGCCTCTTCTAAATACATACACCTTCTTACACAACTACTACAATTACTTTTTAAATTTTCTTATTTCAAAATATAATTCACTTGATCCAAGTAAATTTCTTTTGATTTTTCTTTTTCCCGCTTTCCACGCACTGTATATATTGTATGTTTTGTTAGTATTTCTACATTCATTCGTTCCACATGTCCAAACTACCTCAGGAGTGCTCTTCTTCATCTTACTCAATACATCACCTTTAAGCTCACATTCATCCCTAATCACTGACTGTATTCTTCTCAATGCACGGATTTCTACAGCGTTTATCTGGCGCCTTTCAGTTCTTTCCATGTCCACGTATATATTTTTATGAAATACACTAAGAGGGAGGAAGATTTTAAAGGATACAGTTGAAGTTTAAACACTTCAGTTTTCAGCTTGCAATTATCTTCAATAATTACGTTTAAGTATACCTACTTCTCAAGTAAATAAATAAATTGAACTGATCGAAAGCTGCTTTTATCAAATAAAATATTCCTTAGTTAAATTATATTGCCGACGCCTGATGTTTATGAAAAAGACTCGCGAATAATTTGATATCTTATGTGTTTATACAATATATAAATACATATATCATAATATCTGCGATTGGTTTCTCCATCTTGTTAATAAAATTATAGGTAGGTTATATCTAAGTTTATGCAAATAACAACTATAGGCAAAACATTGAAGAAAAGACACCTCAAATAATGTGGTGGTTCAAAAAGTCAAACCTTTGTATGTTATATATTAATAATTCAGTCAATTAATATATCATAAAATCTCCGATTTAATTCTCCATCTTGTTAATAAAATTATAGGTAGGTTATATCTAAGTGTATGCAAATAACAACTATAGGCAAAACATTGAAGAAAAGACACCTCAAATAATGTGGTGGTTCAAAAAGTCAAACGTTTGTATGTTATATATTAATAATTCAGTCAATTAATATACCATAAAATCTTCGATTGAATTCTCCATCTTGTTAATAAAATTATAGGTAGGTTATATCTAAGTTTATGCAAATAACAACTATAGGCAAACACTGAAGAAAAGACACCTCAAATAATGTGGTGGTTCAAAATGTCAAACGTTTGTAAAAAAATATAGGTTAGTTATATCTTAGTGTATGCAAATAACAACTACAGGCAAACACTGAAGAAAAGACACCTCAAATAATGTGATGTTCAAAAAACCAAATGGATATATGTGTATATTAATAATTCAGTTAATTAATATATCATAAAATCTCCGATTGAATTCTCCATCTTGTTAATAAAATTATAGGTTAGTTGTATCTAAGTGTATGCAAATAACAACTATAGGCAAAAAAACTGAAGAAAAGACACCTCAAATAATGTGGTAGTTCAAAAAGTCAAACGTTTGCGTGTTATATATTAATAATTCAGTCAATTAATATATCATAAAATCTCCGATTGAATTCTCCATATTGGTAAAAAAAATTATAGGTTAGTTATATATAAGTGTATGCAAATAACAACTATAGGCAAAACACTGAAAATAGACACTTCAAATAATGTGATGTTCAAAAAACCAAATGGATATATGTGTATATTAATAATTCACTTAACTAATATATCATAAAATCTCCGATTGAATTCTCCATCTTGTTAATAAAATTATAGGTTAGTTATATCTAAGTGTATGCAAATAACAACTATAGGCAAAAAAACTGAAAAATAGACACCTCAAATAATGGGATGTTCAAAAAACCAAATGGATACATGTGTATATAAATAATTCAGTTAATTAATAGACCATAATATCTGCGATTGGATTCTCCATATTGTTAAAAATATTATAGGTTAGTTATAACTAAGTGTATGCAAATAACAATTGTAGGCAAAAAACTGAAAAATAGACACCTCAAATAATGTGATGTTCAAAAAACCAAATGGATATATGTGTATATTAATAATTCAGTTAATTAATATATCATAATATCTGCGATTGGATTCTCCATATTGTTAAAAATATTATAGGTTAGCTATATCTAAGTGTTCGCAAATAACAACTATAGGCAAAAAAAAATCAAGAAAAGACACCTCGAATAATATGGTGGTTCAAAAATTCAAATTGATATATATTAATTAACGGAATTATTAATAAATATCCATTTGGCTTTTTGAACCATCACATTATTTGAGGTGTCTTTTCTTGTTTTTTTTTGTGTGCACATAATTGTTATTTGCATACACTTAGATATAACTAACTCATAATTTTATTAACAAGATTTAAAGTTAGTAGCTATTTCTAAATATTGTTGTAATATTCTGGCGAATACTATATATACTTATATTAAAAATAAAGATGGAGAAACTAATCGCATATATGATTATATATTAATTAATTGAATAATCAATGTATTTATCTATCAATGGCATATTGTAACTGAACAAGTTAATACTAACGATAAGAGAAATTAGGAAATATACAAAAAACGTAGCACTACGAAATTAATCAAATTTAGAAAGAGGGAAGAGTCAAAAGCCTTTATAATTGGATATTACGCATGGCGAAATATTTGAAAGTGGTAGAAGCAAAATATGTGTGCCACAATAAAATAAAGTGGAGATATGTTATTTCTGCCTATTACAATAAGTACATGGCATGATGGTAATGATTATAGTATTTTTACAATATTTAAACCCTAAACAGTAAGCGTTTTATTAATTGCAAATGAAAACAAAAATCATTTAATGTACTTATTAAATGAACATATATAATATGATATGACACGCAATCCCCCGTGACTAAGTATGATTGACAGTCATTATACGCATATGTACGAAATACTCCTGTGCGTGTATTCATATATTATGTGCAAGCTTTTGCACTTCAGCGAGTATATAGTCTTTACAGAACAAATTCAAAGTTCCGGTTGCAAGGGGATGAAAGCTCTTGGCTACATCCTTGAGTTATTCAGTGTTTTGTGTAGCGCTATTTTTTTATGTTGCTTTAAAGCTCTATAAGACGTTATAAGTTTCTTATAAGCTATAGAAATTCATAAATTTTGATATAATATGTTCTACGAATATTCTACTAACTCGGAAATGAATCCGCTACGTTAGAATACGGCCGCCGACAAAATTGATCAAGAGTAGACTCTCAACTATACGGGGTCATATTAACCGGTTTAGGGATTAACCGGGACAGCAACAAAATTGATAGAGAGTAGACTCTCAACTATACGGGGTCATATTAACTGGTTTGCGGATTAACCGGGACAGCAACAAAATTTGAATAGTTTTTTTTAGATTTAATATAATATATGGAAATATTATTAAAAAAACCTGATTTTTTACTGCCCCGGTCAATTCGCATCCCGGTTAATGTGACCTCAGATAATAATTGAAAGTCTACTGTATCTCACATAACTTTAATATCTTGTTTGATGTATCAAATAAATAAACCTTAATGCTGTAGATGGAATAAATAATACCAATACATATCATATTAATGCGTATTTATTTTTCTAGCGCCGTCAAATGACCAAATACCACTCAAAGGTGAATACTTTTCAATGTAATATTTTGTCGAATAGCATTAATTTATGCTTTCTAAAAGTGTGAACTAACACATCGATCAATAAGTCCTGGGACTAATCAACAGATGGCGCCTCTAATAACAAATCCATACCATTCTCAGCTAGTACCAACCTTTAGAAGTTACGTATCAAACTTTTATGACATTCCGACATTGTGTCATTGAGTTACAGTGGTTTTAGTGACGCTACTTTTGGTATTTTTAAAACAATGGAAAAAAACTAATTTCGTGTGTTGATAAAACATTGCTTTTTAATGGGAAAAAATACCGTTCAAACTCAGCGATGCAGAAATTGCAAAAAACGGCCCCATATGAAGAAGAAAAAAGTTCTCTTTCATCAGGACAATGCACCGTGTCACAAGTCTATGGTAACGATGGGCAAATTGCACGAGTTGAACTTCGAATTGCATCCGCACCCACCGTATTCTCCAGATTTGGCTCCCAGTGACTATTGTCTGTTCGCAGACCTCAAAAAGATGATCCAGGGAAAGAGATTTGGCTCCGATGAAGAAGTGATTGCCGAAACTAACGCCTATTTTGAAACCAAAGATAAATCGTTCTACACGGCTGGCATAGAAAAGTTAGGAAAGCGTTGGAATGAATGCATCGCTCTTGAAGGAGACTGTGTTGATGAATAAAGAAGAATTTTAGCAAACAAATGTTGTTTTAGTAGTTGGTCCCGGGACTTATTGATCGATGTGTTATAGTTTGCCACGTAGCATGCACTCAAGTCTCTCAAATAGTGTGAACTTAATTTTTTAAATAGTGTGAGCTAGAACCTCTCAAATAGCGTGAAATTATTGTCTCAAATAATGTGAACTCGAGTCTCTTAAAAAGTATGAAATTAATCCCTCAAATAGTCTCTCAAAGTGTGTGAAATTAATTTTTCAAACAGCGTGAGCTATAGCCTCACAAATACTGTGAAATTAGTATCTCAAATGGTGTGAACTAAAGTCACTCAAATAGTGGGAAATTAATCTCTCAAATACTTTGAACTACTATCAAAAAGTTTGAACTATCTGAAAATAGGTAAAATGTGGCATGAAGCCTTTTTGCAAAAACATACGTCAAATGTATGATTAAATCTTCAAGTCTCTGGCCATAGATAAAGAGGTAGACCGAAGAATTGATAGTTGGATGTGGTAAGGAAAGATATGAGAGTCTGCAAAGTATATCAATACGATTAGGAGAGAACGGAGATGTGATTGTAGATTAGAAATAAAATTAGCAGAATCACATTGAAATTAGATGGTTGCTAAGAAGATGAAGTAGAAAACGTTAGTATAAAATGAAAGGATATAAAATATAGGTATATTTTATTTATGCAGTTTACAACTTACAAGAAGTAAAGTTTACGAAAAAAAAAACTACACTATGTACATACGGATTACCCAATCTAACCAATATTGACATTTACTGAATCTAAAATATTTGTAAAAGAGAACGTTAGTTTCCGTTAATTTATTTGTTGTCTGAATAATAATTAGAATTAATATGACTTTTTAGTTTGGCGCGGTAGAGGTTCACCAAGGAAAACATGATTGGAATAAGTTATGGTATTTTGATTGATTGAAATATGAAAGTCAGAGAAATCGTAGGAATTGTAGGAATTGTAAGAGGCGAAATATGTGAGTCATGATAGGAAAGTCTGGCGCTTTCTCCCTGCTGCCTACCATGATAGAAACACATCGTTATAGATAAATAAATAATGTATGGTATAAGTATTGTGTTACACTTTCGTTGTATATTGTACAACATGACAGGTTATTGCCACATGACAATCTCTTCTAATCAACCTTAAAGCTGTTTAAGAGGCCTTAAACGAAAAAGCAGATTGTAATGCTATTAAAAAAATCGGGTATCAATCAGAATTGAACACGTAACCCACGGGCTGGGAGACAGGTTTCCTACCAATGAAGGTTGTCCCATACTTTAAAGCGTAATTGCGTACAATAATGACAAATAATATTGTTTATAAACGAGTATATACAAAATACAATCTTTTAAAACATTTATATAAATTTTATTATGTTTGAAAAATAAACATTTTGATTATTTGATTTTTTTTAAAATACATATTAAAATTTTTTATTACACTTTTAATTTTTTTATAACACAACACCCATGAAATATATTTAAAAAAAAAGAACGTTTTTTTATTGTCGTTGAACAAAAATGGCGACCGAGCGGGAAAAATTGGCGCGCCTATTTTTTGAGGTTAAGTACATACGTCGAAAGTTATTTTTTATATATATATTTTTTCTATACTGAAAACACGTGCGTTTAGGGCGTCCCGATGCGCACGTCCGTCGCCCTTCGAGTCAGAGCGCCACTGAGCGCCATTGTGGTATAGGATACATAAAAGGGAATATAGATAAACACGCATATGTTCAAAATAAGGGGAGGAAAATGGTTAGGAAAACTGGGAGTCAGAATAAAAAGGTTGTATTTTAATCAAATGGATATTTTTGATAAGGGTATAAAATGTGGAGATTTTTCTTGAAGTGGATTATTACTGTTTTTTTTTTATTGTTGAAAAATGAATGGGTTTTTAGCTATGCAATGATTTTTGTGATAAGAGAATAGAGTTGTACAAAATGAAGGGTAGAAAAAAAAAGAATATTAGTAAACTAATTAATGTGTCCTTTTTACAATTTGAAAACATTATTTATTTTGGCGAGTTAACTAGGATATTGCAATTAAACTTTGATAAGAAAATAAGCAGGAAAAATAAATATTAATTGATTCGGTATTAATATTGTAGAATTAGTATTTGGTGCATTTGAATTTGATCTAAAAATACGAAATAACTTTTCGGAAAATTTTCACTTCTCTTAATGTAATGACTTTTTTTTAAATAGTAAAGTAATATATAAGAATATATGTACTTATTTTTTTTTAAAATCCCAGATAAGAGGGATATTGAACGGCGTGTAGCGATAGGAAATAAAGTCAAAATATACTCACTAAATATATATATGTTCTCGAACCGGACAGTATCAAAATCTGCTAAGATGTTAGATTACAATTGTATTTTGGTGTCAACTTTGATGTATTGGAGTAAAACGTGGACGTGGAAAAATACTAGGAGGAGTCAAATAAATGCTTTAGAAATGCGCGTATTGAGAAGAATACATGGAGTGACAATGTATGACAGAATACGGAATGAAGTGATTAGAGGTGAATGTGAACTTAAGGCTGATGTATTGAGCAAGATGAAGCCGAGCTTGTTTAGATGGTTTGGGCTTGTGGAACAAATTAATGAAGACAGACTACTTAATAAAAATATAAAGTGCAAGTGTACCAATGGATGGGAAAAAAGATTGAAAATTGTACAGCACAATAAATGCTGTAGAAGTGTGTGTGTGCTGAGAAGAAAACATGGGTTGACAATTTACGACAGAAATTGGAAGAAGTAATTAGAGGTGAATGTTTACCAAGACTGGTGTATTGAGTAAGATGAAGAAGAACTCTCTGTAATGGCTAGGACACGTGAAACGAATGAACAAAAAAAAGCGAGTGGAATTCGCGGTAGAAGAACACTAAGGAAAGTATCGTCGGATAAAGTAAGAAATATTCTAAAAGAGAGAAACGTAGAAAGTAATGTTTATGGATCTAAAGATGTGTGTCGAAAATGGAAAGTCTGTCACTATATCCTCTTTGCCTACCCCGACAGGGAAATGACGTGATGGTATATGTATGTATAGGTAAATTTGCCATTCTGTGCAAGGCGAGTTGATAGTGGTTGAGGAAAAGGGGGAGAGAGTCGGTGGAGTGGGCAAATTTAATGTCATATTGGGACAGCTTGGGAAATTCGGTTCCTATGCAAGCTTGCAACGTTGAAGTTTCTATGTAAAGTTCGTTCGTTCCTATTAATCCCCATTTATGCAGCATGTGTTCATATCTGACGACCTCCGTTTTGTTAGTGTTTTCCAGCTTGGGGGTTGCGAGTTCGACTCGTGTTAAAATACAGATTAAAAAAAAAAAGGGTTTCAGTTCAAGATTTTTATATTGCATTATAATGTATTTTATGATATTAAACGTTCGTTATATACAGTAAAACCTGTGGGGTTATTGCAGTGTTTTAATCTTTTCCCGCCAACCAGAAAGAAGTAAGGAGCCTTAAGTATGAACTAAACTAGAATTATTTTTTTTTAATCTGGGTTCCAACGGAAATCGAACCCATAAGGTTATTTTTTTTATCCACTTTGCACGGATTTCTCCTGTTACACAAAGAGGGTCTGCTTCTAGCGTTAGCTTATTCGTTAGGAAAAATATCAGCCAGGATTTTTCTCATACTGCTAGACAGTACCGAGAATATATCCACAGAGTCACTCAGTTGTTTCAATATCTCTATACCACGCGTGACCGAGTGTTTAGCCATGATATTCGTCCTGTAAGTTGGTATGTAGAACAGAGGGTGATTCCTTGCACGGCTATATTTATTAGGTACATATAAACTTAGTGCTTCTAGAAACGCGGGACAGTTAAAGCAACCTTGAAAAACCTTAAGTAGGAATATCGTAATGGATTCTTGCCTTCTTGTTTCGAGGCTTCTATAGTTACACACCGTGAGAAGTTCGATATGGTGAGCATATTTTGGATAATCGCCCTTTGTTCTGTACCATAGATATGTGAGGATTTTTTTGTATTTGTTCTATAATGTTTTTATATTTGAGCTGATGAGGAGCCCAAACTGTACATGCATATTCTAATTTGGTTCTAATTAGATAATTATATAAGTTTCGAAGGATATCGGTACTGTTAAATTTGAGACAGACATCTTACTAACATAACCATGGAGGTCGTCTTTCTGGTTAGTCGGAAGAGATCGCCACATGGTTATAAGCTCGCCAAGTTGTACAGTATACAACGAAATTACCATACAATACAATCTACTTTGCCAACCCATAGCATTCTGGACATCCAATTTTATGATATTAAAAATAGTTACAGTTTGAATTTTACTTCAGGCCTTTTTCTTTTTGGTTGGAATAGATTTTACAATGGGATATTCAACTATTGCGCTCTCTTCGTGAGAATATTGAACCTCACCACTGGATTTGTTCGATTATCAATTACTTTACCTTAAAATACTTGGTTTTGGGTTCATGTTTGAAGCCGCGTTATCTTTAATATAACAACTAAATTAATTTAAAAATGGCACTTCAAAATTTATATACTTGATTTATATGGAAGTTGCAGTCGTGGTGAAGGAATACCTAATGTGAATAGACGTAGAGAAAGTGAAAGATGTATGTATGTCGTAATAAAAATGCTTTGTTGTGTAACTTTTATATTTAGTGCCTCAATAGTATGTGGAAATGTGTATTTTTTATTTTTTTTATTTATTATTACACATGACAAGAAATATACACAATTTGCGAAAAAACAACAGGTAATTTGATTTGGACATACAATTTTAATGGATCTGGGTTTGTTGCCTTTCATTTGTCGTATCCCTAGTAACCTAGGCTTTTGCTTGTATCTCACTGGGGATATTTAGCATGAAAAAATAAATCGATACTTCTTTCCGATTTTTAATTACACAAAAAAACAAAACCCCGTTGCACGCTCTCATCAACCTGACAAACAGTGACACTCAACTACAACTGGAAACATCTTGCGAAATATAACTCCTCCAACATCATCACTCCAGAATTGTATATATTGTATATATAAATACATATCATCAAGCCGTGTGTTGAGGGGTAGGTAGAAAAAATAGATTTCCACACGTTTCCACTCTAATATACAACATTCGCATCATCCTCATCCAACATCCTCTGGAGTTGAGTAACCCTGCATCAACATGTGGAAGGTTTCGATTCTGCAAAGCAACTTTCATCTCGTTCAATAAGTGAGCCCATGTGTTTTCTATATCTCAAGATCCATCAATAAAATTCTCGAAAAATCCAATTTTTGTTCTATGTAAGCGTTGTTCCACTAAAAACAAATCTAAGTGCTTTACCACTATAAAATAAGTCTTCGACAATTACGTAAGTCTACTTGGTAAAATTTGGTAATATTTTGTGGTATACATACGTATATTGAATTTAAATGTACATATTAATATTAAATAATTTTAAACAATGACTGTTATTTATTATTACTACTGCTTTTTGTATCTTCATGTTAGTTTAAGATAAAATTTTATATTTTTTGTCAATAATTTTAAGTACTTGTATAACTTATCATATGTTTTTTTATATGTAAAAGACACTGTTGTGTCGTTAATAAAATAAAATAAAAAATATCTAGTCATGTACAATTTTCTATTTTGTCTTTTTTCTTACACAAACAATAAGAAATATTAAAAAGTAAGATAAAGTAGATCACTTTGATATGGTTTGGGCACGTGTAATGAATGAATTAAGAAATACTAACAAATATACAGTCCAAATGTGAATGGAAGACGTGATAGACAAAGACTAAGATAAGTATGATTGGATAAAGTGAATTATATTGTGAATGAAAATAATGTAAAATGTAAGAAAGTTGTAGGAGAACGTGTATGAATGTATAATAAAAGAGGCGAAATATGACTACTTCGCGATAGGAAAATCTGGCATTCAGTTATTTGTGCCTATCTAGATATAGGGAGACGGCGTGATGTTATGTGTGTCTGTCAGGTATATTATTTACTTAAAATTCAATCGTAGACAAAATCTTCGATCGAAACGCAGTTTCTTCTTATAAACCTCTGTTTCTCCTATATTATTCAAACCCTTCGTATTAAATTTCAGCTCCAAATTGATACATTTTGTCTAAAAGTAACAACTATTTCTTAACCCGTGATGAAACATCAAGAACTTACATTTAACACACTTCTACAAACGCGCTTCTGAAAAATGTCTGAAACCTGAATTTCAACCATCTATTTCTGCTTATAAAGAGGATAATTTAAGCACTTTGTTTCTCTCTCAGCCTTTAAATAAGGCTGTGTCCTCTTTCTCCCTCTGGCGTATTGTTTTATTAAAATTTAAAGCATACAAATTTATGGGACACAAATTGCAGTTTAAGCGTATGGGAATTTGATAAGTTGGTTAGAATTTATAATATATATGCATAAGTTTCGTAAAAAATACTTTTATAACAATGTTTTGCAAGAAAACAGCCATTAATTTTTTTGATGTATAAAAACGAGTTCTTAAGTATGTGCACATACGAATTTAGGGTCAATAGTTAAAGTCTCCATAGAACAACTTGAGATGCAGTGATAATGCATACCAAATCGTATTAGGTACCTCGCGTTACTGCAGTGCATCTGCCATGCTCGTAAAAGGCAGAGTACAAGGATTTGATGAAGCATCGAATGGCCAGTATTAGAGAGAGGATACCATGTGCCACCAACGAGTTGATCCGGGATGCTCTCCTCCATCAAGCATCGAAGCTGAGAGAAAGACGATCTATTCTCCAGACTCTTTCTGCAGCTAGACGTTGTTAATGTGTAGAGACTGTTGAATTATTATTTTTTTTTTTTTGCATTCTTACTTCTCATCAATTTTTATTAATTATCAGCTGAAAAGTTCATCCAAGGATGTGCGAAAACAATGACTAAATACTTATTAAAGGTTAGACATATTTACATTATACTCGTATTCCATCACGCCAAGTACCTTACGGGTAGGCAGAGAAGATGAATTTGCAATACACATTTATATCCCCACACGTAAATTCTGTGATGGATGATTCTTTAAAATCTTTTCGACTGGAACATGTCCGCTCTGTCGTTGCTGCATGTTACCAATCATGTTATTTGCCTTATCATGTCGACGTCTTTCATTTTGGTTTTGCCGATCTTCGTTGGAGATCCGTGATTTTTGATCCTCGTTAAAATATTGTCTTTGTTCAGCGTTTATAGTTTGTTGTTTTGTTTTCTTCGCTTTGCAGCAACACGCTCATCGTCTATGACTTTGTCTTCCAGGCATTTAAAAGCAATTATTTTTTGTATACATTTTAAAAGTGAATGGTCGCACTGAATGTAACTATAATTCGGAAAATCTAGGACGAGTCCTATGACAGCTCACAAATTTGCCCCAATACAACCTTGTAACGATGTTCAGTAATTTGAATTATTTTATCAACTTTAATATAAGCCTCGATTCTAATAAATAGCAAGTTATTTAGGTAAATACATTACATAAAACTAACAATAATGACAAATTAATACATCTTGTCACAAATTAGCAAAAATGTTGCAGTTTGTTAAAATCAAATTATATTCGGTGACGTTTGTCAAGTCACTACGTTAGTCTGCATTGGCTAGGGATGGGGTATTCGATTTTTATACATAAATCGTAATTAGTATTAATCCGTAGTGGATTAATACTATTTAAATATATTTGGCCTATTTAAAGATACATACAAATCATACAATACATTAGAAAGTCAGTATAATGAAAATTAGGAATTAAAACGTCAGTTTAGAGAAAAACAATTGTTCGATTTATAAAAAAACTAATCGATTTGTAAAAAAAAAAACGATTTTACCCCATCCCTTTGTGACAAGACGTTTTAAACGTCGCATGGTTTATCCTAGACTTACTGAAGTAAAATTTTATGCATTCAAAACGTCAGGAAAAATCAATATTTTTTCTTGCATTTTATCAAATTGTGTGATATTTCCTTCAATAACTACCTTATTTTTCAGAGCACGTATACTCAAAATGAATGCAAATGGAAATAAATGCGTTTACATTTGTATTGTAAAAAATGTACAAAATAAATGTTTGATTTAAAAAATAAACGTCTTAATTTATTATTGCAAGTACCTACCTTCAAAATGCAGACTTAAATTGATAGCGTGCGTTTCAAAATCGGCTCACGTTACGCAGTAGCTTCTGTATTCATGTTTTGTTTCATTTTAATTTCATGGTCACAGTACGTTATGTTTCATTTTCACTTCACGGTTACAGTGAGTTTAAAAAATAAACTACGGTATTTAATAAATGCTTTTTCAATATATCAAATAAATAAATAAAAAAATATGAGCTTCTGCATATGTGTTATGTTTTGTTTCATGTTCACTTCACGGTCACAGTTTGTTATGCTTCATTTTCACTTCACGGTTACAGTGAGTTTAAAAAATAAACGACGGTATTTAATAAATGCTTTTTCAATGTGTCAAATAAATAAATAAAAAAAATATGTGTTGGGTCCTTTATTTTATTTACCTATATTTTTTTTTAGAAAACAAACATTCTCTTTTGATCAAACAAAATAATATAAAATTCATTCTAGACTAGTGAAGTTTTCATAGAAAATTGTGTATAACAATATCACACTCAGACGAGAAGCCATTAAAAACAATTATAAAAACGAGACAAATATTACTCAAAGAGAAAACTTTTACGAGTAGAATGGAGAGAGAGAAAATAAAATTTTATATCGAAATATAAATTTTATGTATTTACAAGTTATTTTTATGTATTTACAAGTAAATTTTATGTCATCATCATCATCATTGTCAACCAGGGTCGATCCACTGCTGGATGAAGGTCTCCCCAAGTTGACTCCAAACAGTTCGGTCCTTTGCTCGCCGATGCCACGTGATGCTGCCATGCTTCCTGATTTCGTGCATCCAGCGTACCTTCGGTCTTCTTCTAGGCCTCTTTATGCCTCTTGGATACCATTGGATTATTTCGGATG
Source organism: Odontocerum albicorne (assembly GCA_949825065.1). Lineage (NCBI taxonomy): Eukaryota > Metazoa > Arthropoda > Insecta > Trichoptera > Odontoceridae > Odontocerum > Odontocerum albicorne. Next base: position 18,040,828 of record OX463864.1, on the reverse strand, counting down.
TCCATCGGGAGTCTGACATTCTGGCTACATGTCCGGCCCATTGCCACTTCATTCTTTTGCACACCTTTATAACGTCTTCTACCTTTGTTATATTGCGAATCCAGGTGTTTCGTTTACGGTCTCTTTTAGTATATCCTAACATGCATCTCTCCATGCCTCTTTGTGCGGTCTGGAGCTTTTACGTGTTCTTTACTGTGAGCGTCTATGTCTCGCAGCCATACGTAAGTACTGGAAGAATGCACTGGTTGTAGACCCTTCGCTTCAAGGATATTGGGAGATTACTTTTGAAGATGTTGTTCAAACGTCCAAATGAGCTCCACGCTAGTTTTGTCCTTCGTGCTATTTCCTCCGATATGCCACCTACAAAGGAAATAAGTTGGCCCAGATACACATATTCCTGGACAAGTTCTAGCGGCTTTCCATCTACGTTTATTGGTTTTGGGGTAGCAAAGCCGTTCATCATATATTTGGTTTTTGAAATATTCATTTTTAAACCAACTCCTTTGCTGACCTCTGCCAATTCTTGCAGTTGGTGCTGAAGATCATTCGGGTTTTGTGAGAATATAACGATATCGTCTGCAAATCTCAAATGGCTCAGGTATTTTCCATCAATCGCATAAATTTTATGTACGAGTATTTACAAGTAAATTTGATGTATTGTATTAATAAGTAAATTTTATGTATTTACAAGTTAATTTTACATTTTGTGAGTTTAATACATACTCGTACATACACACAGTCATTTCTATGTCCAAGTAAGCAATGAAGACATACCGCCATTCTTTCCTAATTCGATACACTCGTACATCTTTAGCCTCTTCCAGATCCATAAACCTTCTCATATAACTTCTACGATTTCTTTGACTTTCTACGTTACCCTCTTTGAGAATATCATTTACTTGATCCAACCATATTTTTCTTACTCTTTCTCTACCACACATTTCACTTACACCTGTACTGTTTATCTGTTTTGTTTATATTCTTTCTTCATTCATTCGTTCTACATGCTCAAATCATCTCAGTGTGCTTTTCTTCGTCTTACTTAACACATCAGCCTTAAGATCACATTCATCCCTTATCACTTCATTCCGTATTCTGTCACTTCACGTATTCTTCGTAATTCAAGCATTTCTACAGCATTTATTCAGTGAGTTTGATAGTTAACATTATGATAAGCATTAGTATGGGGAAACGATACGGTTGGTTATCCCTCATGATAGGGTATGACTGTAAGCTGTTGCACTTCAGCAATTAGACAGTCTTGACAGATCAAACCCAAAATTACGTTGGTTAGGAGATTACACTTACAATATTTAATATGTTGAAATATTTCGTTAGGCTGAGTTTTATAAAGCGTAATATATGTGTGTTGCTTAATTGCGCTATAAAAATTTATGACAATCAGGATATGAGCTACAGAAAAACAAATTCAGATGTAAAATAGTCTAAGAGTGAAACCAATTAGGAATTGAACTTCGGACGGCCGCTTGAATAGTGTGGATGTTAACCGTTAGACCGCTGTTGCGGACTAAAAACATAATTTCTAAATATACTGAAAAAATAATTTATCAAATGTTTAGGTTTCAACTTTGTGGCACTGCATATTAGAATATTTAACAATAAATTACTTTGTTATTCCACTAATAATTACCATAATAACAAAGTAATTTTTAAATATTCTAAATAATTATTGTTATTTAATTGTTTGCACTCATCTCTAGTGATACTGAAATCTGTTATAGGGGATGATGTCTGAGATAAGAAGGGGAAATCGCATTACCACTGTGTTTTATTGAAGGACCATGTCACATAAGTAGCTTAGGGTTGCGCTGGTTAGATCTGGGGTGTGAGTCTGTGGGTTAATATTAATAAGGGTATTTTTATATCGTATTAGTAAAAAAAGTAAATTAGATACACTCGCAGTTTATCATTGTGACAAATCTTTTGCATTTCATTCATTGCAAATATTGTATTTTTTTGTAAGTTTTAGACATGATGATCTCTCAATCCGGGGTCGCGGGTTTGGTTCAAATAAGAAATTAGATTTTTTTTAAGTATTTTAGTCTGGGTGTCCCTTAAGACATTCTTAATATGTTTTTGGTCGGTTGGAAAATATTGAAGTAAAGTTGTACTTTATACAATGAAAGTGCAATAAAATATATTTCATGAATTGCAGTCAGTATTCTTATTCTCGTACATATTTAATCTATACAAATATTTAACATTTTTGGAAGTCATGTTTGCGAATATATAATTTAATTATTGCGAATTATTTCTCCGGCTCAGCGCACCAACGCACCCCGAGACCAGCCGCCGCTGCAAGGGACATAGTTTTATGATACGAGTGTATTTTTTCTTCATCAAAGTAATATATTATACAACACAAACATTTTCCAAAAGCTATACCTGTATGCAAATTTATATCTTAAGAACTAATCTAATTTATATATTATAACTATGAACTAGTTCAATTAAAATTGTTTGCATATCATTTTGTTTTTAATAATGTTAATATATATTTCTTAGAAATAGTTGTTCCACTGTATGTATGTTTGTATAAAGAGACAGGTTACTACTCGGTTACAGCAATATATTCAGATTTCATATTTAAACAGTAAAAATATATTTTTATTACAAAAAAACCCATCAATGAATGAATCAAGCAACTTGTTGTATAAAACTTTCTTATTTCAGATTTATTTTTTTGCTAGTCGAAGAAATATGTATTACGACTCCGCCAATAAACGAATCGTTATGATTTGATATTTCCGACCGCTTCAAAATGCTTTTTAAATAAAACAAATAAAACGTTACACGCGAATTAAACGGTATGCAAAATTCCATTATTTTACCATTTTAAGCATTATGCCGTAAAAGAGATAATTGCATTAAACTTATACAGTTCGATTCTGAAATTATCTTTTTTCTCGTTTTCGCTACAAAATTTAGGTTACATAAACTTTCATTTTTCCTACTTTCCATAATGTTCTTTTGACAGAGGCGGCTTTAGAAATAGATAACATAATTTTGTACATTAAAAAAACTAAATAAAAAAAAAATTATGCCCATTATTGTATTTGTGGTCGCAAGGTAAAAATAATGGTAAAAAAATTTCAGTAGTGTACAAAAGACAGTCTAGCAAACGTCTTTCGCCTTCGCCACATCCATATACCTCATCATGAAATATATTGTATTGTGTTACACTTATGTTGTTTACAGCACAGCCTAACGAGCTTATTGCCATGTGGCAATCTCTATCAAACAACCAGATAGTTTTTCTAAAAGCCCTAAGTGAAAACCAGACTGGAATCCAATAAAAAAATTGGGTATCAACAGGGATCGAACCCGCATCTCCAGGTCGGGATACAAACGTCTTATCAACCTGGCTACCAAGGTCATCATTATATTAATTAGGAGATAATTTAAATAGCACCGTTTAGAGACCAGACTCTCCTCAACGGGACTCTAGCTCAGGATTCGAAACCGTTTCATACTCGTATATATGTTATTTACTGACCGGAGTATTTCTAGAGAAGTTCATAACGGAATTTTGGTTCTTACCTTAGAATATTTTATTTATTTTACACATGACAAGAAATATACATAATTTGTGAAAAATAACAGATAATTTAATTTGGGAAAACAATTTTAATGGATCTGGGTTTGTTGCCTTTTGATTTGTCGTAAGTGAAACTTGAACGTTGCAATTAAAGTGATGAAAATAAGATAAAAGTGGTAGAAATTAGAGAATTGCAAAGAATGCGTAAAAAACAATGTATACCAGAATAAGGAATGAGAATTAAAAGAAGTTATTTCAAAGAAGATGCTGTGCTTAAGATGAAGAAATAAGTTTTGAGATTGTTCTGTCATTCAACGATGAATGATAATAGATTAACAATGAGTGTTGAATTATTTAGGAAAGAGATCACTTAATCACAGGCCTTGCCTAGTGAAGTAGTTATTTTAAATCTGCAAATTATATGTAAGGTTAACGTATTAGTTCGCCATTCCATTTGTACTTTTTTTAAATGTAATTTTTTAAAGTGGATATAAAAAAAAACAATTCAAAATCTCCTTTCAATGGCATAGCGTATTGTATTCAGCTTTCCTGTGTTCTTATTATCAAGCTCTCCGGTCTTTATAGCAATTGATGATTGACGAGCTCCGTAGACTAGTTGTTAAGATACCTGCCTTGCGATCTGAACGTTGCGGGTTCGATACTTTAGGTACACAGTTTTTCAAAAAAGTTACAATCTGGTGGTCAATTCAGGCTTCTTCGAAATCTTTCTGATCGGTTGTAAGAGATTGTATCATGGTATTATTATACTGTTTACAACAAAATATTAATACAATACAATGATACTGTTTGATTTGAATATTGTTATTTTTTTGTTCAAATAATTTTATTTTTGTAGCGTTATTTTTATCTAGACTTCTAGACCGACAATGCGAATCTTTCTTTCCATTATTATCTCAATTTTACCTTTTTCAATGGTATTTTTTTTAATATTGCTATTTGGCAACAATTACGCTATGTATAATGAAGTATATAAAAAAATATTCATCACTCATAAAAACTTCCAGATTAAAACAGTCAATCATAACTGCAAATATAGTATGCCCTTTCAATAGAGGTGTACAACAGGGTTGCGTGCGCAGCTCATTTCTATTCAGGGGGGGGCAAACTGTATGGAGGTATGCCATTCCAACCCCATTGGTTGAGTGGCTTATTAAGCCGTCATAAGACTAATGGAGAGGTATCAGGGAGATCCCGGCTCAGTGCGGTGGATAGAAGCGTTACGCTGGTGAATTATTAATCGCGAGAGGAGGAGCTCATAGAGTGCGGTTAATTTGTTTGCATAGTTGGATGTTTTATTAATATTTGTTGTTAGTAGATTGGAGGATTCCCGGGAAATTTTGGAAAAAGAAAATTTCCCGGGAATGGGTTAAGTTGGAAAACTTTCCCGGGATACTTAAATAGGAGAAAAATATGTAACAAATCTACGGATTTTATTATGTCTTGAACTCTGCGCGTCAACTGTCTCCATCCCTCCCGGTTCTAGGGTATATTGAATTCATTGCTCAGGGAAGATCCTGTCAATTCCTTCATTTGATACATCCATCTCATAGGACACTTTCCTCTTGCTCGTCTTTCCTCAACGGTTCCCGTGATTGCCTCTGACTTCGATTTCAACGGGAATCAAACCAATAAATTCCGGGATGGAAGACATACTCGTATATCTTAGGAACTAGACTATGGAAGCAGTTACGAGTATGTAAATTCCGGGATGGAAGACATATATCTTAGCAACTAGACTATGGAAGCAGTTATGTGATCATAGTAATCATAGAGAACGATTAGTATTATTAACGCTTCAAACATGTATAGGGATCCACGGTCGTCGCGGAATATTGTCGCATACATACGGTCAATGACCGATGAGATTCGCATTCCTCGACAAATTTAAATAAACAGTCCAAAGTACATACGCCGTCCATTCAAGTCCAAAGATCACCCGCCGGCCAGTCATCCCTTAGCGAGCGGACCGCACTACATACTAGAGAGAGAACGCACCACGCTGTCTCGCCGGTTCCGTTAATAGATTGTTACCTACATACTACAATTGACCATTTCTGCATTCACAGAAGCGAGATAGAAGCATATCGCGAGCGCACTCCCGCGCCCATTCTTGATGGACGGCGTATGTACTTTGGACTGTTTATTTAAATTTGTCGAGGAATGCGAATCTCATCGGTCATTGACCGTATGTATGCGACAATATTCCGCGACGACCGTAGATCCCTACACATGCATACCATCACGAAATTTCCCTGTCGAGGTAGACATAGAAGATAGATTGCCACACTTTCATATCTCGACACACATCCTTAGCCTTTTCTATATCCATACATCTTCTACGACTTTCTAACTTTCTTTTGCTTACATTTTTGTCTTTCAAAATATCATTCACTTGATCTAATCATACCTTGGACTTCCTCTCAGGCGCTATTCACTCACATTTGCACTATATATTTGTTTTGTTTAGCTTTTCTTCATTCATTCGTTCTACATGCTTAAACCATCTCACAGTGTTTTTCTTCATCATACTTAACATCAACGGCGGCTGGCTCCGAGGTGCGCTGGTGCACTGAGCACCAACGCACCTCGAGACGCTGAGCGAATATGAAATATCGCTGTCTCACGGTTTACTGTACATCTCTGTCTACCCTATATGAATCTGCGTTTCCGTCCGGTGCGTATTGGAGATCGCTCCGGTAGTATTGGCACACTTGCCGGTCAATTGGAAAGGAATATTTTTTTAAATTTTACTTTAATTTTTTAAAATTTTCACTTTAACAAAAATACTCGTACTATTTGTCAGTTTTCATATACATATTTAATCTATACAAATATTTAACATTTTTGGAAGTCATGTTTGTGAATATATAATTTAATTTTTGCGAATTATTTCTCCGGTTCAGCGCACCAACGCACCTCCAGACCAGCCGCCGCTGCTTAACATATCAGTCTTACGTTCACTTTTATACCTTTTCTCTTCATTCCTTATTCTGTCATACATTGTAACCCCACGTATATTTCTCAATGTACGCATTTCTACAGCATTTATTTGGTAACTGTCAGTTTGTTTATTCGAATAGAATAAAATAAAATAAATATAAATGCCTAAGAATTGCTAAAGTCTGAATGGGAGACTTCTGTTGCAAACTGGACGAACAACGACCGATCAAAAATAAGATTAGTATTATTTTTCATTTTTGGTTTACCGGAAATCAAACCCGAGACTAGCCGCTTCAATTTAAATCATAAATAACTCTCTCTTCGGAAAGATCATGTTATAAATTTAACAAGATCAATTGCATAAGAGATCTCATGCTACGTGTGGTCAATACGTGTTATTTGGTGGCCGCACTGGGATCCGATCCCCATACCGTCCGGCAGGAAATGGGTTGTGGTCTGATGGTTAGGATGCTCCTCGATCCTTACGGAACTGGTTCGAGTACCGGGAGGATTGCGGTTTCCCCCGGGGTCTTTAACCCTCCCTGTTCTCACCTGCTCTTATTTTTTATTCTTGTTTAAAAAAGGGTAAAGGTTCTCTCATTGTTACTTCAAATTTGTTGACCTCAATATCGTTGTTAGTAGGACGTTTGTCTTATACCTGGGGATAATACGTTCGAATTCAGATGGCACTAAAAAAATGTCCCCTTTTGGTTTAAAGTTCCTTTGTTTTGTTGTGAGGTACATGGCTGCGCGGTAACGTACTAGACTTTCGTGCGAAAGGTCGTTGGTTCGAACCCCGCGCTGTACTACTCCACTTGGACACCTATGAATTTGGTTATATCTATTCTTTCAAAAAATGAAAAAAAAACATTCCAGCGTTCTCCGATGGTCTAGCTTTAGTGAGTCATCGGTGGTGTAGCCGGTAAGTTGGCTGGTGTGAAGCGGCTTTCTTATTCAAAGGAGAGAGAAAAAAAAAAAACTTCACGTTTGGTAGATATTTATAATGCAGATGTTGTTGAGCTCAGGAGGGCCCTTCTATGGAATTTCCTCAACTTTGACATGGAAATTGGTTTTGGGGTAAATATTTTTTTTTTTGTTTTTTGCTGAATATTTTTTTAACTTAAGGAAGCTGTTTCAGACAACACTTTTTGAGAGGTCTTATCAAAAAAAAAATTGTAAGTATACGAACACATATACTACACTACACCCAAAGTCGAATGTGTGACTATCACATATTGGGAGATCTACAAAGGTCTCATCTTCCTTTGGTATGTCTTCTGCGGTTTTCTTACCAAACACGTTTTTTTTTCTAAACACATGCAGATGCGTGAAAGTACATAATCTAATAATTGCAGCCACCACCTTTCTATTTTTATAATTAACTTTTATGTCTTTATTTTTAATCTGTCAATTATAGTGGGCTAGAATCCCAAATAAGAGCGCCCTTGGGGATAGTTCACTCTCTAAACCGTGCTATATAAATTGTCCTTGTATTATTATCAATATAAACTTCTAAAGTAATTGATTTTATTCAAACATGGATTGAGCAAAAGTCAATCTATTTGCATTTTATCACGTTTATACTCGTAATACTCGTATTTGTATTCTATCAATTATAATGGGTTCGAGTCCCGAGTTAGAGCGCCCTTGAGGATAGTTCGTTCTCTAAACCGTGCTATATAAATTATCCTTGTATTATTATCAATATAAACTTCTAAAGTGGATTGAGCATGGATTGAGCAAAAGTCAATCTATTTGTACTTAAACACGTTTATACAGATTAATCCGAAGTTAAGAAGCTCAGCAATTCTGTTATGCATCAGAAGTCAACAATTTTCCACCATCATCGTCCAGGCGGTTGCCTTGTAATAAACAAACAACCGATTTGTTGTTAATAATAAAAAAGAATAACAATGATTTACATCGGATGGACAGATCACCTGTCCACCAGCAGGTGTTAGATGACCCGGTGGAACTTGAGGAAATTGGTAGCTTCCAATCTGCATCGGATTGCCACTCTATTTGCTGCGGTAAGGTATCGACTTGGCTTCCGTCCACTTTCTGTGGTTTTCGGCAATTTCGTTCGAAAAAACCTATTTTTTCTAGTATAATTGATACCGCACGCGATGTTTGACCGAAATTCGCCATAATTTTATAATTAAATATAGGTTTATTGACAGCAACATAGTATGTATATAATATATTTAAATAACACTTCAAAAACACATAAATTGCAGAGAATACATTAAAGACAGAAGCTATCAAAACATCTGGGCTCATCTAATAATATCCCCCCTCCCCCCCGAGACCAAGATACACCCTACCAATATAAGGCGAGCCCAGCCACGGGGACACCAGATGTTTTTCAGCCCACACCCTTACACATGTAGAATAAGAAACAGAAAATAAATAGATGGCAGAAAAATAAACAAATCCACAAATACCACCTCAGATCAATTCAAACAAACAAATAAAGGTTCCTTGACATTGACACAATGTGTACATATATATATATATATATATATATATATATATATATATATATATATATATATATATATATATATATATATATATATATATATATATATATATATATATATATATATATATATATATATATATATAATGAACTCATCCAGATTATCGCACATACATCTCAAAACAAACTGTAGAAAACACATTTAAGATAGAAGATATTAAAAGGTCCAAGCTCATCCCACAAATATTCCCCCGGGCGAGATACACCCAACTAATGTAGGTAGACGCTTTGAAAATGAATACATACATACTGTATTTTTTTTCTCCCTGCCTTTTAAATATCATATATTTATTTATCAATTTTAAACAGCCACGACCTTAACGATAAATCAAATATCAATTGTAATTACAAAAAAAAACAAAATGTTAATTAAAAAAAAAACATCAATATTGATTTGAAAACACAATCAAAAGGGTAAAACATGTATGTACAACTATTGTATTAATACAACAAACTGCTTTAAATTCTTCATAATTTATTTAAAATAAATATAGTAAATAAAAATAAATGGGGCATATAAATGGAGAATAGATCATAGGAAAATACTAGATGAATTACCCCGTGGAGTAATGATACATATAAGTATTCTTTATGATTCCCTGATGATGAGGTTAAAGCATTGAAACCGGTAGGGCTAACATATGTTATGTCGTTATATAAAGTAGAATATATATTGTTGGACTAAACACATTATAATGATACGTATATACAATAATGCCATTTCCCTGCCGAGGTAGGCACAAAGTGCCAGACGACCCTATCTCTACGCACATCTATTAACTCTTCTACATACGAGTATAAACACCTCATACAATTCTCACAATTTCTCTTACATTTTCTTATTTTAAAATATCATTCACTTGATCCAAATATACTTTCCTTAGTCTTCCTCTACCACGCTTTCTCTTTACATTATTTAGTTATTTTTTCTTCATTCAACCATTCCACGTGCCCAAACCATCTCAGAGTGCTCTTCATCTTACGCAACACATCAACCTTAAGTTTACATTCATCCTGAATCACTTCATTCCGAATTCATTTAAACGTTACCTCCCTATGTGTTCTTGTCATTACAGGCGTTTCTACACTAATTATTCGGTACCCTTCAGTATTTTTTCATGGGTAATGGAGAGGTTTGTGGTTACTGGAGGCGTGGAAGGACAATGCACAAGAGGAAGAACCCCAATGCGTTGGGCTGACGAAATGAGAGACGCAACTGGACTACCCTTAACAACTGCCCTTCGAGCCGCGGAGTTCAGGGAGGGATGGAGAGGAGTTGCCAGAGGCAATTATGGGAGTCACGATGCTCAGTCATGAGCTACACGACAGGATGATGATGAGTAATTGTTGCTTTGGTAATTGTTGCTTTGGTTTGGTAATTGTTGCTTTTGTTTGGTAATTGTTGCTTCTTGTCAAAAGCCTAGAATTTACCTAGGTCGAATAGATAATGAAGGTCAGTTCTTTCTGCCTACCCCACAAGCGACATGGTATGATGATATACATGTACAAAATGACTGCTCAATTATGTGTATACGTGTACTCGTTTATATGAAATCATCTTCTCGTCCCTCTATTTGCACCGAGGCTACAAATCCTGATGGGATAATTCATCATTCAGGATCCCTTATTTTGAATGTGTCACACGATTTAATAACTTTATAAGTCACACCAATGTCGCTTCATCCGTCAGGGTGACAAATAATAGCTTTGGGGTGAGACAGGAGAACACTGCAGGAAATAGTATTTGTGAGGGGGCTAATAAACGAATCTTAATACGATTTTTCATTTTATTTTAGATAATTAATATAAACAGGTTAAACCCTATTACTTTTAACACAATATGCACAATGTAAAACAATTGTATTGTATTATACTTTTGTTGTATATAGCACAACCTGGCGGGCTTATGACTATGTGGTAATCTCTTTTAACCGATCAAAAATACGTCAAAGAGGCCTTAAGTGATAACCAGAATGGAATATGTTTTTTAAAAACAGCTGAGTTCCAGCGGTATTTGAATCCGCAACCTCCGGGCTGGAAGACAGGCGTCTTACCAACTAAGCTACGGAGGTCGTCAAATATGAAATTATTGTTTAGCTAAAACAATTCATTTCCTTTACAAAAAACGTTCAATACGTTTTCTTTAAAATAAACCTGAAATGTTGAAGATGTCAATATCAAAGACCCTATTCAAAACGGACAACCCACGTTTCAAAGGAAGGACAATTGATAAGTTGATTATATTCTCCTTACTACCAGTCTAAATAAATCAATACTTGTGGTTAAGCTCAAGTGGACCCTTCCCGAGGATTGCGGGTTAGATTCCTGTAGGAATCAAGATTTTTTTTAAATAATTGCAGTCTGGTTTTCACTTAAGGCACCTTGAATATATTTTTGATTGGTTAGAAGAGATTGCCGCATGTCAATAAGCCTGCCAGTTAAACTGTAAACAACGTTTAATATTGCACATTGATCGAACGTCTTCATATCTACAGAAGTCAAATATGACAATACATCTGTTCTCAACATGCTTTCAGTTTATCGTGCGATTCATAAACTACATTTCCAGATGTGAGTCAGATCACCTGGAAAAATTGATGGTCATAGTAAGTTGGCCAGGAAGTAGAGGCAAAGACAGAGCATCAGTAAGATGCAGTAATCAGTTGAATTAATTTATTGGGGGAGTCTGTGTACTCCCATGTAGACGGCAAGTGACTGAGAGAAGTCCAGATGCATCGTCACAACCTGTACCACTGACTCCAAGAATTATGACCCTCAGTAATGAGGAACAAGATGTCATGGAGATGCGTATACCACGGTCGTCACTGGTTAACTCAAGACTGGATATGTAGTAGGTAAAGCCTAGGAATCACGACTACGCTAGTATAGGCATGAGCAATGGGAGGATGAAGTGTCTACGCTATAGACAGCCCCGATTTGGGAACTGACAAATAGACGCAGAGGAAGATCCAAGGAGAGTTCATATTAGAAAGTGGAGGAGAACACGATGACTTGGACTATCCTCGAGTGAGATTAAGAGAGGTTGAGGAAAAAGGTCCAAGCAGCTGACCCCAAATGGATGTGATAAGGCAAAGGAAAAGAACAAAAAGTAATGAGAAGAAGGGATTTTGATCATGGAAAAAAATAGATCAAACTGTTAGTGAAATCTGTTTTGCTCTTTAAATTATTATATTTCCTTAAAAATGAATCATTTGACGAGACACTAACTATGGATTGACTCATCTGATCTTCTTAGAGCAGTTGACTAGCACCTGCTTTGAAAATTAGGTTTAAAAATAAAGTAACGTTATAAAGTATAATTAGCGGTTAAAATTTGGGAATGAAAGCGGTTAACCTTTTCTTTTGAACTTGTCGGGAATACTAAATAACGAGACATGATACGTTTTTCAAAACAAGTTGAATCATACGTCCCATGACTAATTATTTAATAATACTCGTGTATGCCTTTCGAGTTTCATATTTTCGTTTAACCAAATTATTTATTATTTTAAATAAGATTTTCATTCTTTTTTTCCAGCTGGCGAGTTTATTGTCATGTGGCAATCTCTTCCAACCAACTAGAAAGATGTTTTAATGGGCCCTAAGTGGAAACCAGACTGGAATTCCATTAAAAAAAATCTGGATTCCAGCGGGGATCGAACCCGCAACCTCCGGATCAGCAGACAAGCGTCTTACCACCAGGCCACGGAGGTCGTCATGTTATTGTAAAGATGTTGATTTATTTTCAACGTGTTAAGTAGAACATTCATGATTTCTCTTCCCTTTCTACCATCACTACCTTTTTCTTTTGATTGATGATATTTAACTTTTATTTTTACCATGCATACTGTAAGGCCTCGGCCACACAGGTAGGAGCCTCGCTTCGTGCTTAGAGCTACGCTTCGAGCTAAGTGACATATCCTAGCGAACCAACGCACCGCATACTATCGCAATGGCCACACTGAACGCTTTGCCCCACGCTACATGACGATTAATTACCTAGTGAGTCTCCTAGCGAACAGACGTGTTGGTTAATTTTATTGTGTAACCAAGTGATTTAACAAGATGTCTGAAGTTTTAATAACAACTGTGTATAAAAGGGAACTTTTGTGGAACCCATAGAGCAAATTATACAAAAGTGTACCTGCAATAAAATTACTTTGGTATGAAGTTGCTCAGGAAGTAAATAAAGATAAGGTAAGTTGTAATGAAATTGATTAGTTTTGAGAGTGGCATCGTTTGTAGACTCAACCACTCCCAAATGTCAAATGAATTTGTGCGAAGCACTTTGGTGTGGCCAAGCATGAAATCACCTAGTCTATTATTCACGTAAAACCTAGCGAAGCACTTTGGTGTGGCCTTAGCCTTAATGATTTTTTTCCAGATGAATAATCGTTCGAATATTTTTTTGCGATCATATAACTTTCTTTGTTTACTTTTAACTAGTTAGTTGGAAGAGATTGCCGTCTGACAATAATCCCACCAGATTGTGTTTACAATGAAATGAATAAATAAATAACGTACAATAGAAAAGTCTGATATGGTATATTATTAGAAGTATGCCCAATAAAACGTGTGAATGAAGTCTTAATGTCTTTTTTCTTGCACGACATACGACTCCGAGTATTTTGAGCCCTGGCCTGTTGTTAAGACGATGATGGTGATCGGAATATTTTTTAGGTTTATTGATTTTAAGGAAAAAGACTTCATACCCTGAAAAGCGTGTCTTATCAGTGGTCTGGCCTAACTATTCAAGGTGAACCTTTAGATATGGCATGTTAAAAAACCTGTTTTGATAACAGAACTCGTCGCTCCTTCCTTTGCCAATCATGTAAAGACATGTGTCGAATTATCAAGTGCCCTTGGTGTGAATTTCATTAACAAAACAAAAATATACTTGAATATGTAAATTACGAATTAAGCTTCTACCAAATGTTTCTTAATCTGAACTGAACTAGTTTAATGGTTTGATATATAACATACATACATTGGATTGGGATATAACTGGTGTAAAGAGCTCTAGATATAAATCAATCCAACAATCTATCCCTTTGAAACCATACTTAAATAAAGTAAAAATTAATAAAATAGAAGTCTGTTATGTGTCGTTTGCGGACGGGCCACTGCGTGATGGCTAATATTGTACCTTCAGAGATGCTCTAAAGTGTTATCTTCTGGGTAGTTAATGGGTTTCTCAGTAGTTATTGGGTATCTTGTTTGCTTTTCTTTCCTTATTTTCTTTCTTTTCTCTCTTTTCGCTGGTGGTGAATCGAAGATTGTGCATACGTGTTTGTGCGTTATCTCCTCATTAATTCTTTTAAAACTGCTTAACTATTTCAATGTATTACTGCCTAACTATTTCAATGTTGTCTCAACTATTTCACTTCCCATTTGTCATTATGTAAAATTTGGACTCCTTTGAGGCTTTTCTTTTTTTCGTTCTTGCTGACAGTTAACCTGAGGTGGTATATGTGGGTTTACTTTTTATTTTGTTTTCTGCCATACGTTTTTTTCTTTCTATTTATTCTTTAATCTAGATATGCGGGGGTGTGGGATGGAAGCCCCCTGATGCCCTTGCGGTCGGGCTCGCCCTACATTGGGGGGGGGGGTATCTCGGCCGGGGGAATGTTTGTGGGATGAGCCCGGACCTTTTAATGTCTTCTCTCTTGAATGTATTTTTTTTGTCATCTATTTATTTTCTATGTTTTTTTTATATTCTTGTTCTACGTGTTCAAGGGTGTGGGCTGAAAAACATCTGGTGTCCCTGTGGCTGAGTTCGCCCTATATTGGTGGGGTGTATCTTGGCCGAGGGGATGTTATTAGATGAGCCCAGACCTTTTGATAGCTTCTGTATTTAATATATTATCTGCAATTTATGTGTTTTAGAAGTGTTATTTAAATATATTTTGTACATGCTATGTTGCTGTCAATAAACCTATATTTATTTTAATCACCTTTACAGAATGGGTATTGTGGAGAATCTAGGTTGCGAGTGTGCTCTGAATGATGAAACTATAGACCATGCATTTTTCGGTTGCCCTTTGCGAGACAGATTTGATTTACTAAAAGCCATATCATTACCGCGTCTAACGAACGTTGCGTTTCTTCTTTCTTCGAGGAACTTTTCCACTTATACATCGATTGTTAATTTTTTTAAAGTTAATCATTTGATTCTTTGAATTATTCTGAATTGTCATTTTTTAAAATTAGTTTTGTTATATTGACTCGTATAATTTTCATAATGACTTGAATTTGGTGGCACAAAGCATGGGAGCACAAACACTTGTTTGTGCTCCTTGATGATGAGGTGAAAGTCTTGAAACTGATAGGGGTATACCGTTACAAAAAGTGGAATAAACAGTGTTTGATAAAATAAATTACAATGTCTTTAAACCTTCACAATATTAATGCCTTAACTATAAATAATATATTATTAAGGATTTGATGTGATTGAAGAGTTTGCTGCGATGTCCTCTCTGCCTTTCTTTTATTATGATTATTAATAAGAATTTGATGTGATCGAAGAGTTTTCTGCAATATCCTCTCCGCTTTTCTTTTTTATTATTATTAATAAGGATTTGATGTGATCGAAGAGTTTGCTGCAATGTCCTCTCTGCCTTTCTTTTATTATGATTATTAATAAGAATTTGATAGAATCGAAGAGTTTGCTACAATATCCTCTCCGCCTTTCTTTTTTATTATTATTATTAAGGATTTGATGTGATCGAAGAGTTTGCTTCAATGTCCTCTCTGCCTTTCTTTTATTATGATTATTAATAAGAATTTGATGTGATCGAAGAGTTTGCTGCAATATCCTCTCCGCCTTTCTTTTATTATGATTATTATAAAGGATTTGATGTGATTGAAGAGTTTGCTGCAATGTCCTCTCTGCCTTTCTTTTATTATGATTATTAATAAGAATTTGATGTGATCGAAGAGTTTGCTACAATATCCTCTCCGCCTTTCTTTTATTATGATTATTAATAAGAATTTGATGTGATCGAAGAGTTTGCTACAATATCCTCTCCGCCTTTCTTTTATTATGATTAATATTAAGGATTTGATGTGATCGAAGAGTTTGCTGCAATGTCCTCTCTGCCTTTCTTTTATCATGATTATTATTAAGGATTTGGTGTGATCGAAAAGTTTGCTGCAATATCCTCTCTGTCTCTTTTATTATGATTATTATTAAGGATTTGATGTGATCGAAGAGTTTGCTGCAATGTCCTCCCTACCATTCAACGTGTGAAACCATGTAATGATATGTAAATATGTACGATCATGTTATGATATTTAAATAATTAACCTATACTGGTATCCCAAAAGTTACCTTGCGATTTCGAAATCTTATAATTTCCACGTATATTTATTATTTATAAATATTTTTACATGGAATGAAAATTCAAACACTTTCCATGGTTAATTTACTACAATTTCCTTGGGTAAAGGTATGGTTTTTTTAGCTTCATCTGTATACAACTATTTATAAATTATAAAAAAAATGTAGAAAATATAAAAAGTTTAAATCCCTAGGTGTCTTTTAAGGCAGATGCATACATAATATATATTTATTTTTTAATATTGGTAGTCTGTTAAAAATAATGGATTCAAATACCGATTTCGAGTGCCTTTGAAAAGAGTCTACTCTCTAAAGTTTAGAGTCTAAACGGTCATATATAAATGTTTAATAAAATAAATAAGGCACTTATTTTTTATGTTGTATTCACCACTAGTTTATTTAAGTTCACTACCGGTTTCAAAGACCTCCGTCTTCCTCGTCGGGTGAAGATGAACTAAAACAGTGGTGTTAACTTCAAGTATTTAACCTTTATTATAAGATAGCACCAATCGTATACTATAAGTATATTTGACACATTTCTTGATATAGTAAAGGGGTTCGAATTGTCAGTAGGGTCACAGTGACTTACACTATGCTGGAAGGTGTAAGTCTATAAAATGCTGTGGAACGCCTAGTTGCATACTATCAGCAACACTACTGGCTAGTCCGATTCGTTAGCGTCCCCGTCGCGAACCCTGGGCAATGTGGTTACACTATGTGGACCATAGCAGATAGCGGAAGGATGAAAGGCGAGTCTCTGGCGCCTAAAAACCAGACCACACCAGCTAAGGGAAGGAAAACCCTAACAGAAAACCAGGGCAGGATCTCAGGCCTTGAGGTGGCAGCCCCACCAGGGACCTAGGATACGATGGGTTAATCGCCTGTCTATCTGAAACCACACGATTATGAAACCAAAAGCAAAAGAAGCCGGACTGAAAGGAATGGCGACGACTGCTGGAGGAGGCCGTGGCCCACAATGGGCTGTAGTGCCATTGATTGATTGATTGATTGATATAGTAAAACGTTGAACTAAATGCCCGGAAACAGGAGAAAATTCGTGTATAGTTCGGAAATTCTAGGATGAGTCTTGTGACAGCTCACAAATTTGCCCCGATACAACCTTGTAACGATGTTCAGTAATTTTAATTTTATTTATTTATTATTACACATGACAAGAAATTTGGACATACAATTTTAATAGATCTGGGTTTGTTGCCTTTCATTTATCGTATCCCCAGTAAACTAGGCTTTTGCCTGTATCTCACTGAGGATATATTATTTATAATTATAATTATTTTATCAACTTTAACAAAAGCCTCAATTCTAATCAATAGCAAGTTATTCAGGTAAATACATTACATTAGGTTGTATTGGGGCAAATTTGTGAGCTGTCACAGGACTCGTCCTAGAATTTCCGAACTATAGTTATTTCTGAGTAACAATGATTTTGGAATCAAAGGATACCATAGACCAACAGGCCCACAGCTAGGGTACGCGCCGCCGAGCAAATATTTTACTGTAAAATCAACTATTTCGTTATCGAAGCAAACCTTAATCGTCAATATACCATATTTTAGAGAAAAATATTTTTGTGGTAAAGCATGCAGGAAACCGAAAATTGGAGGCATGCTTTAGTTGGCAAGCATGCTAATTACTAAATAAGTACTGACTTCGTTAAATATTTTGCATTGCATTATCAACGTATGTTATACAGTAAATTTTAAAGGGAGACTCCTGTCATATTGTCAATCTTATGTTATCTATTCAACTTGTAAGATAAATTGGAATTAGGAAAAATTGTTCAAATGTAATGCAAAATAAATATTTTATTTATTTTATTAAAAAATCATAAACATGACACCAGAAAGCGAATCAAAAAGTTTTTATTAAAATTGAAGATGTAAATTCATCATTTTGTAAAAATTACGTTTTATAATATTTTGAGTGAAGTGTTTAGTATCTATGCATTTAAGTTATTTTGAGTGAAGTGTTTAGTATCTATGCATTTAAGTTATTTTGGGTGAAGTGTTTAGTATCTATGCATTTAGGTTATTTTGAGTGAAGTGTTTAGTATCTATGCATTTAAGTTATTTTGAGTGAAGTGTTTAGTATCTATGCATTTAAGTTATTTTGGGTGAAGTGTTTAGTATCTATACATTTAAGTTATTTTGAGTGAAGGGTTTAGTATCTATGCATTTAAGATATTTTGAGTGAAGTGTTTAGTATCTATGCATTTAAGTTATTTTGAGTGAAGTGTTTAGTATCTATGCATTTAAGTTATTTTGGGTGAAGTGTTTAGTATCTATGCATTTAAGTTATTTTGAATGAAGTGTTTAGTATCTATGCATTTAAGTTATTTTGAGTGAAGTGTTTAGTATCTGTGCATTTAAGTTATTTTGAGTGAAGTGTTAAGTATCTATGCATTTAAGTTATTTTGAGTGAAGTGTTTAGTATCTATGCATTTAAGTTATTTTCTTATTAATGTTTTAAATACTTGAAGTTAAAATTAACTAAATTAAATCAGTACTATATATGTAACCAAAATGGGGTAGATTCTCATAAATATTTGTCTATACTGAAATATTTTACGAATAATTCTTTTTTATCATTATAGATTTTGTGATTGAAAACTTTGGTCTTCTCTGTTCTCTCTTATATGGAAATTGGTGTATATGTTTACGATACTTTAATGAAATTTTAAATAATTAATTAAAAAAAATAACCTCGCAGTTAAACAAAAATCACGCCTAATTCATAACCATCTAACTGAACACTAACAATTTGTCGATGACGTCAAATCCTTAACAATAAGCAAGGATCTAACACTATCAAGCGAGGATGGCAACTGCAACAGTACTCATGTCTCACCCGTCTTGTTCTTCTACGTGATACGATAGATATACACACAGGAGACAGCAAGTGCTCGGCTCGGCTCGCTTATTACGGGAGCGTATCTTGGAGCACTCAGGAGAACTAAACCAACCGTGGTCTGTCCAATTTGCATCGGCTAATGTATGGGTCTTTGATGTTATGGGTAGAGCAAAATTCAACCGTATAGGGTTGGCAACTTCAATTATAATCGTTACACCATTAAAATTATCGATATTTAATTTATTTATTTTTTATCAACCTTACAATATCCATGCAGTGAAACTCTGGAACCAGTTACAAACCAATGTTAGACTCGTTCCGTCCTTGGCGTGGTTTTAGAAGCGACTGAAAAAACTCATATGAATAATCTTTTGAATATTTTTAGCAATCACATAAGTAACTTTCTTTATTTACTTTTTTCTAGTTGGTCATAAGAGATTGCCGCCTGGTAATAAACCCCCAGTATTGCATTTACAATGTTGTTAAATAAATAAATAAATGTGCATTTATTTTTTTCATCTACGGTATGTATTTATTTTCATGATTTACTATTTATTTATTTTCATCAACGGTATTTATTTATTTTCATCATTTACTATTTATTTAATTTCATAAACGGTATTTATTTATTTTCATCAACGGTATTTATTTATTTTCATCATTTACTATTTATTTAATTTCATCAAAGGTATTTATTTATTTTCATCATTTACTATTTATTTAAATTCATCAACGGTATTTATTTATTTTCATCATTTACTATTTATTTATTTTCATCAACGGTATTTATTTATTTTCATTATTTACTATTTATTTATTTTCAACAACGGTATTTATTTATTTTCATCATTTACAATTTATTTATTTTCGTCAACGGTATTTATTTATTTTGATCAGCTTTTAATTTTTCAATTTATTTATATTCATCAAAAGTACAATGCCCATTATCACAATATTTTCATCAACGGTACAATGCCCATTATAACAATATTTTCATCAACGGTACAATCCCCATTGTAACAATATTTTCATCAACGATACAACACACATTATAACGATATTTTCATCAATGGTACAATGCTCATTATAACAATATTTTCATCAACGATACAATGCCCATTATAACAATATTTTCATCAACGATACAATGCCTATTATACTCGTAACAATATTTTCATCAACGGTACAATGCCTATTATTACAATATTTTCATCAACGATACAATGCCTATTATACTCGTAAGAATATTTTCATCAACGATACAATGCCCATTATTACAATATTTTCATCAACGTTACAATACCCATTATAGCAATATTTTAATCAATAGTACAATGCTCATTATAAAAATATATTTTCATATAAAAACAAAAATACCTAGTATTAATAACTAAGGCTGGTTAATGAGTTCTGTTATCTGGGTAGCACGTATGTTTATGTGTGATGGGCGAGTTGAAAGAGACGTTGAAAAAAGAGTAGCAACAGGAAACAAGGTAAACGGAACACTTGATATTACACAACAACCGTGCAACACTAACAGTAGGGAAAATGAAAATATATAATAGTGTATTGGTGCAAATCTGAACGAATGGAAGTGAAACTTGGAATTGACAGAGAGATAATCATAAGATTGATGCTGTGGAGATGCGTGCACTTAGAAAAAATATGAAGTATCAATGAATGGAAAAAATTGCAATGAAGATATATAAAAATAATGCATGGATTAAATCGATGTTTTAAGTAAGATGAAGAGAGGAGCTTTGAGATGGTTTGGACATGTGAAGAGAATGAATGTCGAACAAATCACTTATCGAGTATACTAACTAGAAGTGCAAGTGCGCGTGGAAGAGATAGACCGAAGAAAATATAGCTGGATCAAATTAACTAGATTACAAAAGTCGATAAAATGATAAGTTAAAATAATAGAAGATTATGTATGACGATATGTTTGAATGTGGAGAAGACGAAACTTGAATGATTGGACAGAACACTTTGGAGATCTGTTCTTTCTGCTTACCTCGCAAAGGGCAATAAATTATCTAAATACGTTTATTATACAATAGTGTTTAGTTCAAACCTTTTTTTACAAATCGTCCAAGACCTGTATCGATAGACATTTTTCACATCCCTATTCGAAAATCAAAATCAAGCTGTAGTATTCCGTTGTCTGTGGATGGCTTCATAATGCCATTATCTATGGCTAAAAGCAATCCCGCCTAATCTATGATCCCCTCATCTCAAACAGCATCACACATCAAGTCTATCAAAATAACGTCATAAAATAAAAAGGTCAAATGTTCTAACATATCTTAAATGATTTTACTAAATATTTCCTATGTCTCTTTTGACGTAATCTCAATTCTACTTGATGTGGTTTGTTTATGGTTATGCGTATTAATTGATTCTATGGTTTGTTGTCAAACATCAAAGCTAAAGCACGGTACACATTATTGTACAGGAGTACAAAGAAATTAATTTATTTGTGTTAAATAGTCTGCTGAGATTTCTCTTATTTCTTGCCATTAATCGGTTTTTCAATGAATTTAAAACACCCATTTCAATTTCAACAATGACTGTATTGTGTTTTTTATGACACCATTACAATTTATAAACTATTTTATACTTTAACTGTATGGACGTACAATAAATTGACTGTACTTGAACATATTTGCAAAAAAGAGAACCAAACTTATTGGTTTATAAAGTCTTTCAAATTGAGCGGTTTTTTTAAATCATTTTTTTTATTCTTGAATAAAATACACAATTTGTTTTGATTCCATAAAACTTTTTATTGGCCATTGAAGTATGACATTTAAACACAAAAATGCCATTGAAGTATGACATTTAAACACAAGAATGTATGACATTTAAACATAAAAAACAATATCTGCCAAATGTCCACCTCTTGCAGTTCCACAGATGTCCACTCTTTTGTCAAAAAATTCGATGACATTTTGGCATAATTGCGGTTTTAACTCACCAATAACGCGAATAATTTCGTTCTTCAGCTCAGGAATTGATCAGGGGTCATTTTTATAGACATGGCTTTTCACGTAACCCCAGATAAAATAGTCCAACGGTGTCAGATCACATGATCTTTGTGGCCAATTAACATCACCGTTTCCAGAGATTACAATACCTAAAATAATTCAACAATTCGAACACGTTGTTGTATTGTATATGACTCCATTTTCATAAATGTCATACATTACACTTCTCACATTTCACAAGACCCAGGCAAGTTAGCGACGCCACCTGTTTTATCCAAGAATAAAAAAACGCTTAATTTGAAAGACCTTTTATTAAATAATAATAAAATATGAATTTATTTAGCGCCTTTAAGAGAGCAAATTTGAGAGAGGTTTAAAGACATTGTAATTTATTTTTATCAAACACTGTTTATTCCACTTTTTGTTAATTTAATATAAATACATTTTGGATTATGTAAGTGTCATATTACATAAACACCTAAATACAATCCCTCATATAAATATAAATTATTATTTATAATTAAGGCATTAACATTGTGGACGTTCAACATTGTAATTTGTTTTATCAAACACTGTTTATTCCACTTTATGTAACGGTATAACTCACTGTGATGTTCTGATGAAGTGCTTACCCGATGATGAGGTAAAAACCTTGAAACCGGTAGGGTTATACCGTTATGTTAAGTGAAACAAACAGTGTTTGACTAAATAAATGGGTCATATTTAAATAAATTTTTTTTGTCTTAATATAAATCTTCTTCATCCTGTCGGAAATCAAGAGTGTGTCCCTAATACTAAATAACTCTTTGTTATTGTTACTTCTTTCATGATTTATAAAAAACTGCTCGCGGGCCGCGAGTTGACAATGCCTGATATACATAATATTGACGCCCATATTAAAGATACAAATATTTTATTTAAAAAGAAAGAAAATAAATTACAATTTCTTTATAAAAAATATTTTAAAATCAAATCAAATACACGTAATCTCTGCTTAGAGTTAATTTTTTTTAGTAATTAAAATTTTGACAGTAAAACCCTACTAATCCGAAGTCTCGTCTCCGGATAAGTTAGTATATGATACGCAATAATGACATTTCATAGGTAAGGGATGAAAACGGTGACAGATTCATCAGTCACTGCCATCTCGAGGCGAGGAGGGAATCACTCATACAAGACAACGAGATGGCGTTACATGAAATTATTATATGATATTAAAGAGGGGTGGTTAGCTTATTATAAAAAGACACTGTTTTTTAAATTAAAGATAAAATATAGTTCGGATTTACTGTACAAGAAGAGGAAATGTCAAAAGGGTGTATAATAATAACTTAAAATATTTAAGCCACAATTTATATATTTTTAGATATTTACATTAATGTTAGATTGGCAAATAATACGTTTGCTAGCTTTTATGAACGTTCAAATATAAAAAGGATGTAACACACATATAATGTTTCATAAATAAAGGGTCTTTCAAATTGAGCGATTTTTTTAATTCTTACATAAAACACAGATGGCGTCGCGAACTTACCTAGCTCTTGTAACATTTGAGAGGTGTAATGTATGACATTTATAAAAGTGGAGTCGTGTACAATACAACAACGCGTTCAAATTGTTGAATTATTTTATGTATTGTAATCTCCGGTAACGGTGATGTTAATTGGCCACCAAGATCATGTTATCTGACACTGTTGGACTATTTTCTCTGGGGTTACGTGAAAAGCCAGGTCTATAAGAATCAATTCCTGAGCTGAAGGACGAAATTATTCGCGTTATTGGTGAGTTAGAACCGCAATTATGCTAAAATGTCATCGAAAATTTGGACAAAAGAGTGGACATCTGTGGAGCTGCAAGAGGTGGACATTTGGCGGATATTGTTTTTTGTGTGTTTAAATGTCATACATTATACTTCAATGAACAATAAAAAAGTTTTTCAAATCAAATTTTTAAAAAAATAATTTAAAAAACCGCTCAATTTGGAGGACTCTTTATAAACTTTGATGTATGAGAGAGAAACGTGTGGAAAAATACTGATAAGAGCTGAATAAACGCTGTAGAAATGCGCTCACTTTTGTCAAAATTTTCGACGACATTTTGGCATAATTGTGGTTTTAACTCACCAATAACGCGAATAATTGTATCCTTCAGCTCAGGAATTGATTGGGGGTCATTCTTATAGACCTGGCTTTTCACGTAACCCCAGAGAAAATTGTCCGACGGTGTCACATCACATGATCTTGGTGGGCAATTAACATCACCGTTTCCGGAGATTACAATACTTAAAATAATTCAACAATTTGAACGCATTGTTGTATTGTATACGACTCCATTTTTATAAATGTCATACATTACACTTCTCAAATGTCACAAGACCCAGGCAAGTTCATGACGCCATCTGTGTTTTATCCAAGAATTTAAAAAATTGCTCAATTTTAAAGACCCGTTGCTAAAATACTGTTGTAAACAATCATCTTAGCAGGTTTTGATATTGTTCAGTTTGAGTATAAAATATATGTTTTAGTGCCCTATTGACTTTGTTTCCTTTTGCTATACACCATCCTATTAATAGTTTTCGTAACCCTTCTATCGTCTGAGAAAATAGTACCTAAACTGCAAAATTCCTATTTTTTCACAAATGTGTAAACGTACAATAAAAGTTGGATTAATATACAAATGGCTGAGCCTACCACATAAAAATAATAAATAAAATAATAAACAGGACTTACCATCTCCGCTTTGGCTGTTGTGTGAGTGATATCCATCCTCTGAAAATCGAAAATGTTATTAATCGTTAATTTTAGTCATGTATTAATGTTTGATGCTTCGTTCCACCTTTTTTCATACATTGATAATTCCTATTTTTTCGCATTTCGCATTTCGAATTCGTGATGATGATGATGATGATACTGATCATATAAAATCTCATACATTGTCACTTCTAAAATACTTTCAATTGAATATCTCGTTGTAAAAGTTCTGCGTGTTTTCGATCATCGACCAACTGCATCTTTTACATTTCTGGTCCATTGCCCTTCTTTCTACCTCTCTATCAGATTTCGTTATCTTCTCATTCATTCTTTTAAAACTGCTTAACTATTTCAATGTTGTTTCAACAATTTCATTTCCCATTTGTCATTTTATAAAATTTGGACTCCTTTGAGGCGTTTCTTTTTTTCGTTCTTGCTGACAGTTAACCTGAGATGGTATATGTGGGTTTACTTTTTATTTTGTTTTCTGCCATACGTTTTTGTTTGTTTATTTATTCTTTAATCTAGATATGCGGGGGTGGGGGTGGGATGGAAGCCCCCCGATGCCCTTGCGATCGGGCTCGCCCTACATTGGTGGGGTGTATCTCGGCCGGGAGAATGTTTGTGGGATGAGCCCGGACCTTTAAATATCTTCTCTCTTGAATGTATTTTTTGTCATCTATTTATTTTCTGTGTTTTTTTTATCTTCTTGTTCTATGTGTTCAAGGGTGTGGGCTGAAAAACATCTGGTGTCCCCGTGGCTGGGTTCGCCCTATATTGGTGGGGTGTATCTTGGCCGGGGGGATGTTATTAGATAAGCCCAGACCTTTTGATAGCTTCTGTTTTTTAATGTATTCTCTTTTTTTAATGTGTTCTTGACATGTGTCAAAATGTATTATGTACATACTCGTACTATGTTGCTATCAATAAACCTGTATTTATTTATTTATTTTCAATTTATTGACTGTTGCTCTAAAAACTTTTCTCACAGCTGACGAAGTATGAAAATTGAGTCAACTATAGATCGATTTGGCTTGAACCCATATTGGGAATCTGCAAGTTATCAATCCAATAGGGAATAGATAAGCTGGAAGTACTGAATCTCCTTGCCTTATACGAGTATATTGGACAAACAGGCTATGCCTTTTACAAACTGGTTTATAACATATAGTCATCTCCGGTGGCATAATTGAAAAGTACCTTCCTTTTTGTATTATTTCATCCATTATACTCGTCACGGGTAATGTGAGTTCATTCATTCAGTTAATTTATTGACTATTACCTACATTATTGTATAATCAATTCATCATCATTTTTTTAATATGATAGAAATTGTCTTAAGAATGCAAAAAGATTTGTACACAGAATTTTTAATTATTTAAAACTCAAATAAAAATATATCATAAAGATCTTACCAGTTTCGCTTTATCACAAAGCTGCATGAAAAAGTAAAAGAAATAAGCTTATATAATTAAAATATCTATACTCAAGAAAATATAGCATGGTCCCTGTGACGTTTGAAATGTCAGGTCTCAAAGGAATGGGGTAAAATCGTTTTTGTTTACAAATCAAATAGTATTTTTTATAAAACTAAAAATAGTTTTTCTCTAAACTGACGTTTTAATTCCTAATTTTCATTATACTGACTTTCTAGTGTATTGTATGATTTGTATCTATCTTTAAATAGGCCAAGATCCACTATGAATCAATACTAATTACAAACATTTAATTTTATGTATAAAAAAACGAAAATCTAATTATCGTATACCCCATCCCTAGCCAATGTAGACTGACGTAGTGACTTTTGACAAACGTCGCCAAATATTATTTGATTCTAACATACTGACATATTTTTGCTAATTTATAACAAGATGTATTAATTTGTCATTATTGTTAGTTTTATGTAATGTGTTTACCTAAATAACTTGCTATTTATTAGAATCGAGGCTTATATTAAAGTTGATAAAATAATAAAAATTACTGAACGTCGTCAAAAGGTTGTATTGGGGCAAATTTGTGAAACGTCACAGGGACCATGCTACGTTTTCTTTAGTATAATACAAAATACGAATTATTTAACAAAGTATCCATAAACACAAAATAAAGCATTAAAATGAGATATTAGTTGAGCAATTAAAGGGTGTTTGCCCTAAGCACAATGGGAAAGAAGGAAAGAAACATGATAAATGTCTTCAAGATGGGACTTTCAACCAATCCACATTTACTATACAAGCATTTGAAATATATATAGATAATCGGATAATACTCAGAATTCTTTGGTTTCATCGTATCTCGGTCATTGAGATGCTACTAAGACCAGGTGCTGAACGAAAGCTCTTAAATCCTATAAAACGCTGAAAAACGCTTATCTGGGTCATATATTGAGTGGGGAAAAATACCACTTCAAAAAATTAATATTGATGGGCTAAATTGAGGGTCGACACGGAATCGGTAGAAGGTGCCTGCCTTGGTAACACAACATTCACAAATGGGCAGGTATCCAAACAGTTGAAGAGTTGTTCTCCGCCAAAAGCATTTTCCCCAATTTCGGGGGATTTATTCATGTTTGGGAAGCATTACCATAATCCTTGATAAACCTTCGACACCTTAATTTATTGGATTGTAGAAGCTTATATTAATGATGTTTAGTCATCCACAGGTACTTCTTAGGTGTGAGCTATATATGAGAGATGTCTAGTGAAAGGTTTAAAAATTATTGAATTGGAATCAAAGGGGATGGTTATAGAAAGAAATGTGGTAAAAAGCGAGTGGTATGTATGAGTTAATTCAGAAAAAAACTGGAGCAGATTGATGAGTTTTGTTATATGGGCTGTATGTTTACGAGTGATGGGCAAGTTAAAATGGACATTGAAGATTTAATGTTATATACAACAACATACACTGAGCATTTAATGTTATATACAACAACCGCACAATATCAACAGTAGCAAAAGTTATAATACATAATAGTGTATTGGTACCCATCTTGATATGTGGAAGTGGAACTTGAACTTTACAAAAGAAAGATAAGATTAATACTAGGGAGATGCGTATACTAAAGGAAAAATTGTGGAGTGTCAATGTATGTAAGAAGGTGGAATAAAGACTTCAGAAATGAATGCATGGATGAAATTGATGTTTTAAGTAAAATAAAGAAAAGAGCTTTAAGATGGTTTGGAAATGTGGAAAAAATGAATGATGAAAGAATGACTAAGTGAGTATACAAGTCAGAAGTTTAAGGTGTGCGTCGAAGAGGTAGACCGAGGAAAATGTGGCTGGATCAAGTGGACCAGATTTTGAAAGAAGAATATGAATAATAGAAGACTGTGCATGATGTATGAATGTGGAAGAGGCGAATATTGTGTGCTTGGACCGAAAAGTTTGGAGATCTGATATCTCTGCCTACCCTGCAATAGACAGATTGTGATGATGTGTACGTAAATATGAAGAATTAACACTCACCACCGCCACCAGGGTCACTTCCGCTCCCGCTTCCATTCCCCATAACATCTTGAGTATTGATAATCTTGTGGTGTCCCAAGAGGTCTCCGTTGGTGTCCATCCCAACAGTTCCAAGAACACTGAGGACATGTTGCTGCTGCTGTTGATGCATTTCGTGCTGGTCGTGTATGGAGTGTTGCTGCTGCCCTGGAGAGTGGCAGTGGAGTTCCATGACCCTTTCCATCATTAGGACTTCTGTTGGTCCACGTTGGACACTCTTGAAGACCAACAATTCTTACACTCTATCTTTAAACTTGCGTCAATGAAACTTCATTTCGAAGGTTTGAGTTTCTAAGCATTTAATTTTATATTTGATTCTTAATAAAAAAAAATTAATACTGCTGGATATCAACAGTTCTTGTTCCACTTTCTTTTATCTTATCGTCAGAACGTTAAGAAGTTCTTGAGAAAGTAATCACTGTGTAAAACTGGTCACTTCATTTTACTAAAATATTTGAAAGAACATATAAGAAACGTTTTAATTTATAAAGATTATATATAATGATTTGAAAGTACTAAGGTTGAAACGTTATATAATTTTAAAGTAATAAGTTTGAAACTGTATATGATTTAAAAGTACTTAGTTTGAAATGTTATATGATTTTAAAAAAATTAGTTTGAAGTATTACAATTTATATATATCATGTATCTTTCTTAAAAGTTTAAAACTATTGTAGTTTATTTTAGTTAAATTTATCAGAGTATTTAAGTGAAATATTAAGTTATTAAATAAATTAGTTTGATAACAAAATATAGTGCATATGTAAGATTATTATAATCAAAAAATTTTCAATTGAATTTTTATAAATTGTGTTGATATGAGTATTTCGAGTAACTTGTTTTTTTTTTATATTTTAAAAATCTGAATATTAGGACAAAGTTATTCAAATAATTTTCAGAAAATATAATGAAGGTCTCTTCAAGTTATAAATTGCACAAATCTCTTAGAAAAAGTTAACGAAATAACATTTTTTTTTAATGTTTCATATCAGCTATATTTTGGTTGAGAAATAGTTAATTTGGCAATGATTTATGACGTCTTGTTTTTTTTAAATGAAATTTATTTGCAATAGTCGATAATCACTATAAAATATTATGAGAACTGTTGAAATCACTCGAGTTTTCATATCACAGTTAACTTAAATAATTTGCAAAATTATATTTATTCGGTTAAATTCAGATCTCTTTGGTTAAACAATATTGCGTTTTGTTAATTAACTAGTAAGTTACTTTTGTAATATCAAATATTTAATGTAAACGATTTTTCTTTGGATTAGTTCACCTATTTTTGGAACCTGAAATGAAAAAAAATTATAAGTTAATATTTTTATCAAGAGCATATTTTCTTATCGATTTTTTATCAAGAGCATATTTTCTTATCGATTTTTTATCAAGAGCATATTTTCTTATCGATTTTTTATCAAGAGCATATTTTCTTATCGATTTTTTTATCAAGAGTATATTTTCTTATCGATTTTTTATCAAGAGCATATTTTCTTATCGATTTTTTATCAAGAGCATATTTTCTTATAGATTTTTTATCAAGAGCATATTTTCTTATCGATTTTTAAGATAAGACTATTTGTGAGATGTTACATTCATTTGGAGAGATTTCGGTCACTTAATGGCATCATAAAAAAATGTATGTTAACGTTAATGCTAGACCACTTTGCATCTATACTTCCATATAATTGTACAAAGTGTAAAATAGATTATTTAGGTGAAAATAAGTAATTATTTTTAAATTTTGTAATTTATTTAGTCAAATATTGTTTATTCCACTTTATATAACGGTATAATCCTACCGGTTTTAAGGTTTTCGTCTTATCACCAAGGAAGCTCAACCAAAATTTGTTTATACCAGAGGGTTATACCGTTATAAAAAGTGGAATAAACAGTGTTTGATAAAACAAATTACAATATCTTTAAACATCCACAGTGCTATTTACTTATTTATTTAACACTTTTATTGCAATACAATCTGGCGGGCTTATTGCCAGGCGGCAATCTCTTCCAACCAACCAGACAAAAGTAAATGAAGCAAGTGATGTGGTCGCATAAATCATTCAAATGACTATCCATCCTCACGAAATCCATAAACATATACGTGAGAACATGCCCACGAACTCCACAAAGACGGACAATCACCCGAACATTATTTTTCATATAAAGTGAGATATCATCAATCAAAATAAAAGGAAAGGATGGTGGAAATGAAAGGAAAAGAAAAATCAGGAATGAAACACGTTATTTTACTGACTAGAAATTAAGAGCTTTTTCAGTCGCTTCTTAAAGCATGCCAAGGACGGAACGAGTGTTATATTGGTTTGTAACTGATTCCAGAGTCTCACTGCATGGACAGTAAAGGACGACGTAAAGAAAGAGGACCGGTGAACTGATGTTAATGCCTTAACTATAAATGTGTTAATGCCTTAACGATAAATAATACATTTTAAAATTGTTATCTAATTAGTATAACAATATCGAAGCATACGGTACAAAAGGGATAAATGTAAACTAAGGCTCATATGTTGATTAAGATGAAGAAGAGCATTCTGAGATGGTTTGGGCATGTGGAACGAATGAATGAAGAAAGACTAACAAAACAAACATTAAGTACAAATGTGAATGGAAGGCATAGTAGGCAAACACCAAGGAATGTGTAATTGGATCAAGTGTGGACTGAATAACATCTGATGTCCTCGCAACCGGGTTTGCCCTATATTCGTGACGTGTATTTTGACCAGGGGGGCGTTATGAGATGAGCCCAGACCTTTTGATAGCGTCTCTTTTAAATGTATTTTCTGCTATTTATCTTGAGATATACGAGTATGTGCGATTTCGGAATGTATTTATATACGTACATAGTATTTTGCTATCAATAAACCTATGTACAGTACCCGACGGTAAGTAATACACATTGGGCTTAAAAAAGAGACTGTCGGCCATAATCGGCTAATTAGAGTGTCGGCTTTGTAGAGCGTCGTTTCTGTCGCACGCAATTCGCGACGGAACACGTGTATGAATGACAGAGACGACGCTTTACAAAGCCAAAGTTAACCGATTATGGCCGACAGTTTGTTTTTTAAGTCCGGTGTGTATTATTTACCGCCGGGTACTGTAGGTATATATATTTATTATTATCAAAGTATGAAATGCAAAAAAGTAAGAGAAATCTTAGGAATTCCATGAGAAGGTGTATGGATGTACGAGGCTCGTAGAAGAGTCGCGATAGGAACGTCTGGTGCACTCTCTTCTATGCCTACCCGGATACGGAGACGGCGAGATGGTATGTTATCTTGCTATTCGATATACGGAAAAGTTATTTACTTTAGTCAAGGGTCTTTCGAATTGAGCGATTTTTTAAATTCTTGAATAAAACACACAATTTGCTTTGATTTCAAAAAACTTATTATTGGTCATTGAAGTATAATATATGACACTTAAACACGAAAAAACAATATCAGCGAAATGTCCACCTCTTGCAGCTCCACAGATGTCCATTCTTTTGTCAGAATTTTCGATGACATTTTGGCATAATTGCGGTTCTAACTCACCAATATCGCGAATAATTTCGTTCTTCAGCTCAGGAATTGATTCTTATAGACCTGGATTTTCACGTAACCCCAGAGAAAATAGTCCAACGGTGTCAGATCACATGATCCTGGATCGGGGGTCATTCTTATAGACCTGGCTTTTCACGTAACCCCAGAGAAAATAGTCCAACGGTGTCAGATCACATGATCCTGGATCGGGGGTCATTCTTATAGACCTGGCTTTTCACGTAACCCCAGAGAAAATAGTCCAACGGTGTCAGATCACATGATCCTGGATCGGGGGTCATTCTTATAGACCTGGCTTTTCACGTAACCCCAGAGAAAATAGTCCAACGGTGTCAGATCACATGATCCTGGATCGGGGGTCATTCTTATAGACCTGGCTTTTCACGTAACCCCAGAGAAAATAGTCCAACGGTGTCAGATCAAATGATCTTGGTGGCCAATTAACATTACCGTTTCCGAAGATTACAATACATAAAATAATTCAACAATTTGAACGCTTTGTTGCATTATTATTTTCATTTCAAGACTTAATTTTTATAAATGTCATACATTAAACTTGACAAATGTCACAATACCCGGGCATGTTCGCGACGTCATCTGTGTTTTATCCAATAATTAAAAAAACGCTAAATTTGAAAGACCCTTTATTTTATACTCATAATTATTCATCGACAGTTTTATTGACATGAAAATAAAAAAAAATGTTGTCCGATTGATTTATCACAATGCAGTTACGCAAGGCTGTACTACAGGTTTTTATCGATAATAAAATTAAGATTGCAATACAAATCCAGTACTGCTAATTTTCAGAGTAGGATTAGATAAAAAAAAAACACAATTTACTTCCTCTTAATTATTTCTAATTATTTCTAGACTGTGAGGCGCACTGACGTGCTGGGACTAGTTGGTAAGACCCCTGACTTTCGTCACGGGATTTGCGGGTTCGATTACCGTTGAAACCATTTTTAAAAAGGTTTGCATTATTGTATTACACTTTCTTTCTGTATAATACAAACATGATTGTTTTGCATGGCCGCGTGGTAACGCATTGGACTTCCGTGCGGAAGGCCGTCGGTTCGAATCCCGTGCTGTGCTACTTCCCTCGAACGACACAGGCACTTTTCCGCCTAGTGTTCGAGGATATAAGAATACCTATGATTTCGGTCATATAAATTATATTTAAAAAAAAGTTGGTAAAACACATGTCTTACAGCCCGGAGATTGCGAATTCAAGACCCGTTGGTATCCGAATGTTTTAAAAGTTTCCGCTTTAATATTTTTCTGGTTGGTTGGAAGACATTGCTACACGCTAATAAGCCCACCTGATTGTACTTTATATCAGTGCTCTGCAACCTTTTCTCACCTACGACACACCAAAATTCTTCCTAGAATTCCGCGGCACACCAAAAGCTAAAATATATAGGTATTAAATTAGGCATGAGTCTTCAGCGACGCGCATAAGGGTCATTTTTCTTTGTCTATGACTAATTTGGTGCGGCCATGGTGTGTACAAAGCACACTACGCAGTTTTCAACAGTTGGCACCAGTTATTGTGTATTAAATACATAATGAAAAATTGTAAAATGTCAAATACTCGTACATTGAATTTGACCGCGGCACACCTGTATCCGGCTCATGGCACACCAGTGTGCCACGGCACACCGGTTGCGGAGCACTGCTTTATATAACGAAAGTCTAATTTAATCCAATTTTAATATTATACATATGATGTAGACTTGTTAAAGAGCGTTGTCGAGAGACAACATTGTCTTCAGCCCCAATAATTGACTCATCAGGCATAGAAACGTTGAAGTAGGCACGTTACTCACAGTTCGTTATAGTACATGTTAGCTATAATACTAAATATAGAGAGGAAACAACACGCGGGTCAAGTATTGTAACCAAACAAACTGAAACTAAACTGGAACGCTTTTTTTATTATTTTATATTGGGTTATTCGTGTAATTGGAAATAAAAGCCGAAATCACTAGATGAAAACTATGCAGGTTGTTTGTTCCAGACAAAAGTTGAAAAAAAAATGCAAAAAAGCTAGCGATGGGGGAAAGAAAAGGCAAGTTGTAAACGAAACACGTCACATGTGACTTGAAATTAAATTGCTATTTGAAGAAATGATTTTTTTTTAAATATGTCTTCTTTTTGGAGTGAATTCATTATTATTTTCTTGGATGTGGACTATCATTTTATTTATTTTGGGGTTGACCTGGTGGTCGGTCTCCTATGGAGTAGCAATGAGAAACTATACGAGGAATCCGGGTATTATCCATTCTTTGAACGCAATCCCACCAACAACATCTTGTCTTACTTCCCCATCTTACAATATCTTCGATGTTCATTTATACCATCACGCGATATCCCTTTCAGGGTAGGCAGAGAGGGCAGAGTCTCAGACTTTCCTATTTCGACACACATACACACAACCTTTGTTTCTTCCAAATTTATACATCTTTTAAGACAACTCCTATGATTTTTCTCACTTTCAACGTTTTCTTTTTTTTCAAAATACCGTTCACTTTATCAAACCATACTTTCCTTTGTCTTCCTCTACCACACTTTCCACTCACATTTACAACAATATATGGGTTTCGTTAGACTTTCTTCATTCATTCGTTATACACGCCTAAATCATCTTAGAATGCTCTATTTTACTTTTGAATATTCGCTATTGGTTGCATAAGAATAACATCCATGATAAACTTAGTATGATGTCTGTCTCTCAGCCCGTAGGGTTGAGGGTTTAATTCACGTTGGTATCCATATTTAAAAAAATATATTCTTCTCTGATTTTTCACGTAAGACCTTTTTAACATATACTAAGATGCTTGGTTTTGTCAGTCTTTATATTGGTTTTGATAGTCTTTCTCCATTCGTTCGTTATACATACTCAACCATCTCAGAGTGCTCTTCTTCACCTTTCTTAACACATCATCCTTAATTTCACATTCATCCCTAATTACTTCATTCCGTTTTCTTTCGTAAATTGTCCCCCCCCCCCATGCATGTTATTCTTTTTAGTGCACGCATTTCTACAGTATTACATCGGTTTGACACCTTCTTCTTATGTTGTTTATAGTTAAGGCATTAACATTGTTGAGGTTTAAAGACATTGTAATTTATTTTTATCAAACACTGTTTATTCCACTTTTTTATGACGTCGACGTAGGCCCTAGAAATTTCTAAATCAGTACACCGATCGGAACATATGTTGAACAGTTATTTCCCCAAAATCTCTCCGCTCTTGGCCGAAATCGTTTCGTGCCTTCCTCACCCCCCAGCCCCCAACCGTTGAAGCGTGTATATCGGTGCCAGTTCGAACAGCATTTAGTCTTGTTTGCGCTCCCCTGAAGATGAGGTGAAAGCCTTGAAACCGGTAGGGTTATACCGTCATAAAAAAGTGGAATAAACAGTGTTTGATAAAAATAAATTAAACCTTCTTCTTATTCTATCTTGACGTGTTTTTCTACTTATACATTGCAAGACCTTCATTTCTGTTTTTCTAAGGAGTGTCTTTGTTCGTGTGGTATTAACTCTAGTTTAAATTGCATACGCAAGTAAGACATGTGTATAAAGTTAATTTTTAACTTGATTTCTTATTCCATCTCTGTAATACTGTTCTGTTTGATTTTTTTCAACGCTGGCCATGAAAGACTTAACACAATATTGAATTTCCGCGGATGTGGTACATTACATCACTTAATCCAATCAAATCCATTCTGATTATCGCGCTAAACGAATTAAAATACTTTTATTATAACAATTAAAACGAAACTGTCAGACACTCAAGGTTATTACAAATATTCAAATCAAATATATGGGTTCTCTTTCTATTTGAAAAAAAATCCTATGAACTACATGTATTCTCTTTATGTTTGAAAAAAAAATCCTATGAAATACATGGGTTATCTTTCTGTTTGAAAAAAAAATCCTATGAAATAAAGTACATGGGTTCTCTTTCTATTTGAAAAAAAATTCCTATGGAATACATGGGTTTTCTTTCTATTTGAAAAAAAAACATCGTATGAAATACATGGGTTCTCTTTCTGTTTGAAAAAAAAATCTTATGAAATACATGGGTTCTCTAGCTGTTTGAAAAAAAACCTATGAAATACACGGGTTGTTTTTCTGATTTAAAAAAATATTTCCAACGAAATACACGGGTTCTCTTTATGAATGAAAACTAATATTTTTAATGAAATACACGGGTTCTCTTTATGAATGAAAACATATATTTTTAATGAAATACACGGGTTCTCTTTATAAATGAAAACGATGAAATTTTTGATGAAATACACGGGTTCTTTTTATGAATGAAAACTAATATTTTTGATGAAATACACGGGTTCTCTTTATGAATGAAAACTAATATTTCTAATGAAATACACGGGTTCTCTTTATGAATGAAAACTAATATTTTTAATGAAATACACGGGTTCTCTTTATGAATGAAAACTAATATATTTGTGAGGAAATAGATGGGTTCTCTTTATGAGTAAACACTAATATTTCTAATAAAGTAGTTTGCCTTTCTGATTGAAAAAAAATATTTGTAATGAAATATGTGTGTTC
The DNA here is from genome assembly GCA_949825065.1 of Odontocerum albicorne. Lineage (NCBI taxonomy): Eukaryota > Metazoa > Arthropoda > Insecta > Trichoptera > Odontoceridae > Odontocerum > Odontocerum albicorne. Next base: position 18,004,168 of record OX463864.1, on the reverse strand, counting down.
TCTTTCTGATAGAAATAAACTATTTTCAACATACACGAATTATTTTTATGATTGAAAACTAATATGGTATTTTCAATGAAACACATGGGTTATCTTTTTGATTGAAAAAAAAAACATTTGCAACGAAACGAGTGAAATAAATTATGTAGTGCGAGCGCGATGTTTGTTGAGTATAAAGTATTTATTTGAAAAGTAATAAGAAATAAATTCAATTTCTAGTTTATTATTCTAACTATAATAACGACGATATACGACCTCCATGGCGCAGTTAGAAATATGACTGTCTTCCAAATAAATGGTTGCGGTTCGATTCTGGCTGACCCCCTATTTTTTTGTCATGGAAAATCTTTGTATCGTTAATTAGAAAGACGTGACTTTGTCTTATAGATTACGAAGCAGCACCTTAATGTTGTAAATTAGAAGACAGTATCGTTATGTCGTAGATTAGTAAGCAGTGTATTTGTGTTGTAGATTAGTAGGCAGCACCTTTATGTCGTTATTAGCATGCAACACCTTTGTGTCGTTGGTTAGGAGGTAGCATCTTTGTGTCGTTGATTAGGAGGCAGCATCGTTGTGTCGTAGATTAAGAAGCAGCGTCTTTGTGTTGTAGATTAGGTGGTAGCAACTTTATTTCGTTAATTAAGAGACAGTTTCGTTTTGCCGTAGATTAAGAGACAGTGTATTTGTGTTGTAGATAAGAAGGTGGCACCTTTATGTCGTTAATTAGGAGCTAACATCTTTGTGTTGTTGGTTAAGAAGCAACATAGTTGTGTCGTTGTTTATGAGGCAGCACCTTTGTGTCGTTGATTAGGAGGTAGCAACTTTGTGTTGTAGATTAGGTGATATCCACTTTGTGTCTTTGATAAGCAGGCGGTACATTTGTGCCATTGATTAGGAGGCAGGACTTTAGTATTGTAGATTAACAGATATCATCTTAATGTCGTAAATTAAGACGCAGCATTTTTGTGTCGTAAATCAGGAGGCAATATCTTAGTGTCGTAGTTCACGAGGCATCATCTTACTGTCATAGATATAATATAGAGACAGTATCTTTATGTTGTAGACTAGGAGGCAAGAATCTAGAGCTAATGCGGATATATTAAATATTCAAAATCAATCTTAAAACAAAGATTATTTGCAACCATTTCCACTTTATCCGTCAGCGATAGGGGGGATATTTCTTATTATACTGTTTCATTCACAATTTTATCCTCGAATCTAACCATAAAATAATTAACCCTTTATAACCCAAAATACAAATTAATACAATTTAAAATATTATTTATATATTATAATACTAAACATCTCTTGTATATAACATAGTATAACGAACTTAGGATAATCGTGATGAGACGTGTGTCAATAATTCGTTAATCTTTTTCTACACTTTCCTCTCCTTTCTTCTCACCTGACGGGTGAACTTATTTGTTTCTTTTTTATGTGACGTTTTGTTCATTGCAATGAGATTATCTTTTCTTTTTTGTTGAATTGATTATTGTGATATATAGCTGAACGGATCACTGTCAAACAATACAAAATCGGTTGAAATTACGTCCGCATGTATTCTTTCTTCTCACTTAACATTATTTCAAAATCTGACTCACTTGATCCGACCACGTTTTCCTAGATCTTCCACGCACACCATGCACTTCTGATTTGTAAATTATTATTATTTTTTTTATTTTTTATTTTTTATTTTATTTTATTAACGACACAACAGTGTCTTTATATACAAATGAACATGTGACAGGTTATACAAGTACTTAAAATTATTGACAAATAATACAACTTTATCTTAAACTAACATGAAGATACAAAAAGCAGTAGAATAAATTAAAGTCATCGTTTTAAAATTATTTAATAACCTTTGAGAATTTTGTGGGAATTTTATGGATATATATATTGAGATATAGAAAACACACGGCCTCATTAGTGGAACGAGATGCAAGTTGCTTTGCAGAATTAAAAGGTTCACATATGTTGATGCAGGGTTACTCAACTCCAGAGGCAAAATATTGTCCTTAATATTTGGTATTTATATTAATATAATATTTTAGTAATTATTTTGACATTAATTATCTCCATATGCCTATACCATCTCGAAACTTGTTTGTTAAAACTTACTTACTTAAAAAATCATTTTCAATGTCTTCATTTCACCTTTATTCATGCATTGACACTTTACACTTTTTTTCTTAGAGCACACTTCTTCATGTCATTAATCTTATTTCTGTCAAGTACAAGCTTGACTTATATACGTAAATATACCAATAAAGTATTGAAAATTATAATATTTGCCTCTTTTTATATTAGTGAAGTGACAAATGTGACTGGAAGTCGTGGTAAAGAAACACCAAGAAAAGTATGGTTGCATAAGATAATGATGTTTTGAAAGAAGAAAACATAGAAAGACGTTGTATGAGAAAACGTATAGATATAGAAGAAGCGAAAGATATGTGTCGAGATAGGACTACTTAGCGCACTGTCCTTTCTGCCTACCACCATAGGGAAATAGCGTAGTGGTATGTTTATATGTATCTTCTAAAAGGAGAAAAAAATGTTTTTATATACAATATAATAAGTTAATTCTTTCTTCGTGGGCTTTTTCCACTTATATTAGGTGTTAACATAAGTTGTGTCCGTTTTTTTCCAAATTAAAAATGAGCGCTTAAAGTAAAACGAAATGGTAAAGGTTATACGTCATTCAAAAGAAAATTTTCTGTTCTACAAGATGTTGTATTTGCTTTTACGTTATATATATATTATTTTATTTGATTACAAGCCTTCAAAGTGGAATGTCAAGTAGACGAAAGTGAGCATTTTCGACACCTGCTTCTGTTCGCGTTCAATCGAGGGAATAAAGCTGCCAAAGCTGCTCACGATATTTGCAAAGTGTACGTTGAAGATGCTATGAATAAAAGGACAGCTCGTCGATGGTTTTTGCGTTTCAAAGATGGTAATTTCGACCTGAAAGACATGGAGCATTCCGGACGACCAGTGGACTTCGATGAGGACCTCTTAAACCATATTATTCATGAACATCCCCTTCAAACATTTTTCATCACCATTTTCAAACAATTTTTCATCACCAGTAATGATACGGTAAAGGAACCTTTGCTTGTGGTCATGCGTAGCTCGATGACGCGCGAGCAAACCAGCAGACATTGTCGAACGTTGATTTTTGTTGTTTTCATTCAAAACATGTGGAACCCAAGCGCGAACTTTCGGACTTTTCCCATTGATTTAAGATGGCGGTATACAGTCATGTGACTACAATTCATCTGCTCAGCCAATTCTACGGTGGTTTGAAGGGGATTTTCATAAATAATATGGTTTAAGCGGTCCTCATCGAAGTCCACTGGAGGTGTCGAAAATGCTCACTTTCATCTACTTGACATTCCATTTTGAAGGCTTGTAATCAAATAAAATAATATATGTAACGTAAAAGCAAACACAATATCTTGTAGAGCGGAAAATTTCTTTCGAATGACGTATAATCTGCACCATTTTGTTTTACTTTTGGTGCTCATTTTTAAATTAAAAAATAAACGGACACAACTTATATTAACACCCAATATATAATTTTCAAAATAATAATAACGTATAACCCACGTGTTTCGTCTGTTATATCAGTGATTTCAGGGATTACCTTTTACACGGTTATGTCATCTGTGTGTGGAGTGTTTATCTATGTATAATTTGAGGAAGTATTTGAGTAGTTAGCTTCACTATATGTTGTTTATGGGTGTTTCTTCCATCCCATATAACATACGTCGTCGAATCTCACCAGAGATGTTATTGGCGAACATATCCATAGGGATGAATCGACATGGCAACGATCTTGATAGGCTTTGTCAGGTTCCGGCGTTCTCCCCGTCTCACAGCACCCGGCTTCTAGGAACAGTAACATACCACCAGCCGCGAACAGAAGGAGGTGTCGAAAATGCTCACTTTCGTCTACTTGACATTCCATTTTGAAGGTTTGTAATCAAATAAAATAATATATATAACGTAAAAGCAAACACAATATCTTGTAGAGCAGAAAATTTTCTTTCGAATGACGTATAATCTTTACCATTTTGTTTTACTTTTGGGACTCATTTTTAAATTGAAAAAAAAAACGGACACAACTTATGTTAACACCCAATATTTCGATTATTAATTTTTTTTAAGCTTTATCATCTGAAACTTTAAATTGTCTAGAATTGTCATTTAAAAAAAAAATTAATTATATTGACTAATATAATTGTATAATGACTAGAATTTGATTGCACAAATCATTTTAGTTTGGACGGATTGCCTATTAATAAAACATTAAAAAGTTTGAAGATTTTTTAGTTAAAATATAACGGTTATACAATGAAAGGGTCAAAAATATTGGAAACCGGTACAGTACAACACAGAAAAACGGCAATTCGTCACGCTCTTGTGAGATATGCGACGGTTTCTCAAGAATCCACCTTGAAGGGGAAAATATCCATAGAGCTGTTGGCCAATATGAATTCCTAACGATTTCACAAAAAAAAGAATAACAAAAAACCACATCAAAATTATTATGTGACAAGAGACATGTCCAAATTTGTGAGGCACGTCGGATAATCAACTGTTATTTAATTTTTATTTTTTATTAAATAAACAACTTTTGAAATGTGGTGCTATCGAAGAATGGTTGACATCATGAAACGGATGAATTAAGATAGAGAACTAATGTCAATTATCGATTATCGTTGACCGATTCGAGATTCGATAAGAAATGACTCAATAAAGAATAACGAACAGGTGAACGAGTTTCTTAACTAAGGTGCTCTTATTTCGAAGAATGAGGATGTTTAGTAAGTTTCTTAACTAAGGTACTTTTATTTCGAAGAATGGAGATGTAAAGTAGGTTTCTTAGCTAAGGTGCTCTTATTTCGAAGAATGGGGATGTGAAGTAGAGATCCCACGACGAATAAGAAATGACTCAATAAAGAATAACGAAGAGGAGAACGAGTTTCTTAACTAAGGTGCTCTTATTTCGAAGAATGTGAAGTAGAAATTCCACGACGAATAAGAAATGACTCAATAAAAAATATCGAAGAGGTGAACGAATTTTTTAACTAAGGTGCTTCCATACCAGGATGATTTGTGTTATTACTGTTAATGCTATTATAAGAGAGTCAATATAATAAATATGATTTAAAAACAAGCAATTTGATGATTATTTAAAGCTTCAGCTAATTAAATTGTAAACATTTTGCAATCGATCTGCAGGTAGAAAAGTTATTCAAAGAAAAATAAACGCAATATTTATTGGACGTAGCAAAGACATATAACTTAAAATTACTCAACAATGCACACATATCATAAGTGGAATTCGTATTAGAGGAAGAATCGTCTAGAGCAGTGTTCCCCAACCGGTGGTCCGCGGCCCGGTGCCGGGCCGCAAAGACTTTCCGCCGGGCCGCAAACAGTATGCCAAATTTCAAGAAATTCGCCATGCAAAAATATTAAATACAGCATTTTCATCAATGTCCTCAATAAAATCGAAACAAAGGAATAGACTGGACGTGAATGCAGCACTTCGTCTGTCAGAGACAGAGACAACACTGCAGCCTAGAATATCCAATATATTAGCAAAGATGCAACAGCAGGTTTCGCATTAGTTTGTTGAAAAAACCCCATTGTTTTTGTTAAATTTGAATTGTATCAGACAATGTTACAATTAAAATTGTTTAACTGTTATATGTATATTTGTTAATTATAGTTACATATGTCCATCTGTCACAATATAAGATTAAAAAAATATTACAATAAATAAAAAAACATTTTTATTTCAGTATTAGTGGTCCGCGAATTTTTTTTCCTTTTTTTACCGGTCCACAGGTCTAAAAAGGTTGGGGAACACTGGTCTATAGGAAGAAAGCAATTTTGAAAAAAGGAAATATTATGATTATGGGAAGCACAACATACTGCACATTACAAAAGAATATTCTTAGGGTGAACATTCTGGATTAATGATTAAGTCAAGCGATGGAGCCACTGACGGTCAATCGCCACCGTTGTTGGGCCTCGTAGTTGAGGTTCCTCTCGCCATTCCAACTTAAATTCAGTTGAAATGCAAAGCTGTGCCGTGGAGTTTTCTTTGAGTGAGTGAACCATTGCACACCAGCAAACTCCCCAGCTACACCGCTGTACTAGATCCGATGGTACACCGAAGTAAGACGATCGAAGCAAACAGGCATGTTTTTTTCAATTTATTTTTGGAAAAACAAAAAAATACCTGCGTTATTCGAGGAGAGTAGCATAGCGCGAGGTTCGAACTGGCAACTTTTCGCACGGAGTCCAGTGCGTTACTGCGCGGCCATGCACCTCCAGTAATATATACCCGTTTGTTCTCCTTTCCGTTCAAGTATATCGAAAAATGGGGATGTGCAGTAGAGATCCCACGACGAAAAGATTGGTAAAAATACTTACTTTGGGACGTATTGTATTGTATGACACTTTCGTTGTATACAGTACAATCTGGAAGGCTTATTGTCATGTAGCAATCTTTTCCAACCAACCAGAAATATGTTAAAGAGGTCTTAAGTGAAAATCAGATTAGAATCCTTTAAAAAAATCTGGGTTTCAGTGGGATTTGAATCCGCAACCTTCGAGCTGGGAGATAGACGTCTTACCAACTAGGCCACGGAGGTCGTCTATGTTGCTTGAAAACGAATGATGATATTCTGAAAAAGTTGGTGATCACGGGGACAGTTGAGGGAAGGCGAGAAAGAGAAAGGTGTTATATGAGATGGGCACATCAAATAAAGGAGTTAACAGGATCGTGTTTAAGCACTGCATTCTACATGACCCGAAACTGTGAGGGATGGATACATGTGATGCGCCGAGTTTAATACATAGCAGAGGAACACGACGCTCAGCATTGAACACGCCATGAAGAAGAATAAAGATCAAACATGACTTTGAGTATTTTGAACATATATTTGCACGTTGAAAAGAAAAATATGAGATCATACAACTGACATTACATGAGAAAATTTAGGACATAAGAAGTTTAGGAAGATGGCGCGTTTTATTATACATATACCCAGTTTACGTATATCCATAGTTCAGTTCAGCCCCATCTCTTCCCACCCTGACATAGGGGAGAAAATAAGTCATCTTTCAGCGCGATCCACATTAAAATATCAAAATCTTCTTTATTAATTTGTTATAAGCGTGACGTCGTGCAATAACTATGAAGGATCTGCACAAAGGGGGTCCTTTGGTGGCGACACAGAAATATGGAAAATGACTCGCAGTGCAGTATATATACTTATTCCTGAAGTTCTTACAGTCTAACAAGTTTGCAGTACTTTCAAAAAAAAACTTCAAATACTAACCTTTGACGCCACTAGATCGGTCAGAAGGTGAATCGATATAAGGCTAGGTGAAGATCCTTTCACAAATTATTGACTCGATTAAGAGTTACCAAAGTGGTCGATATCGACCCCTGGGGTCTATTTGATTTTTCTAGGGGTCGATAGTTTCAATCAAAAAAATTGGGGGTCGACGTCAGCAAAAATAGACCTCCTTACTACTGCTATTTGTTTGTTACTTCAAAATATCTATGATTCCAATAGGTACCTAATTAAGAAGTTAAAAAATAAAAATAAAAAACACTTTTTTGATAAAAAACACATTATATACCAAACTTGTGAACGAAAAGGTAAAATGTGTCATCAAAATAGTATTTTTTTGCTTTCATTTTTGTCAGTGCAAATTTCAATATTAAATGTTGCACAAGATAATGCAATGCATAATCCGTAGTGCTTTTATCTTTTTCAATCCTTAATTACAAGTGATTAAAATGAAAAGTTTGATATCTAGTGAAATATTTAATATCGAGTACTGTACAAATTTATTAATTCGAGTAAGTAAAGTAAATTACTAGGTGGTCGACGGTTTTAAAAGTTTTTGATAAAGGGGTAGGTGGCCGAAAAAAGTGAACTCTTGGTCTAGATGACCGCAAAAATTACAACAGGGCAAAGGGACAAGATCGAAGCTAAAGAGTTTGCCATTAAAGTTTCCATGGCCAGAGAGAAATTGGGTAGTCCAATAGTTTGGATACACCCACGGGTAGTGTGCCCTGATGCAAGAAAAAAATTATGTCTTCTAAAGGGGGATGACGACCATGTTACCAAGATGACAACATATATGAATAACTGCCACATATTCTAAGATCAACAGCCGCCACCTTCCTATGCTCACACTAAACTTATTTTATTCTTTGTAATATTTTTGATCTTTAAATAAAAGTGGGTTCAAGTCTCAAGTAAGAACGCTCTTAAAGAAAGTATGTTATCTAGATTATTATTTTATTATAAATATTATTAACAGTATTCATACCGTTTAAAATATTTCAATTTGTAAAAAATCTTTCTACAGCATCCAGAATATTTTCCATCTCAAACGACCCACGTGGCAGTCTCGAATGATGATGAATTGTCAATTTCTTGCACCATCTGAAATAAAAAGGAAAAAAAATCGTTAACATATATGACTTTTCAAAATCCATCGAATAAATCTTTAGTTATAATTCGGAAATTCTAGGATGAGTCCTGTGACAGCTCTCAAATTTGCCCCAATACAACCTTGAAACGATGTTCAGTAATTTTAATTATTTTATCAAATTTAATATAAGCCTCAATTCTAATAAAAAGCAAGTTATTTAGGTAAATACATTACATTAGGTTGTATTGGGGCAAATTTGTGAGCTGTCACAGGACTCATCCTAGAATTTCCGAACTATAGTGATGGACCTTCTTAAATTTGTTTTTAATTTTCTAGTTAACTGTATTACATACAACAACGCCTTTTCCCTGTCTGGGTAGAAAAATGAACTTATTTCGATATACATTCTTCGCCTTTTCTACATGCGTACACCTTCTCATACGTTCATTGTTCGTTTTTATATTCCCTTCTTTCAAAATATCATTCTTTTTATCCATCCATACTTTCTACTCACATTTGCACTGTATATTTGTTTTATTTATTTTTCTTCAATTATTCGTTCCAGATGCCCTCCAAAGCCTCTCACAGTGCTCTTCTTTATCTTAACATTCATCCCTAATCACTTCATTTAATATTTAGTCATACATTATCACTCCATATATTATACTCCTTTCAGTCTATATCCACGTTTCACTCACATACAACAAAGTTGATAATAAAATACTGTTATGGACTATCATCTTAGCAGATTTTGATTTTCTTCTATTCAAGTAAATATGTTTTAGTGTCCCATTAACACTTGCCACCCTATGATGGATAGTGAGTGACCAGGACTTACATAATAAAATAATTTTATAGCTAATTACATAAAATAACCTAGCAGATTTTGCATAATTTTAATTTAAAACATACATTTTTCACTGGATGCTTAGCGTCCAGCATAGTGGCTGGCGGAATTGTTAAGCACAGTAAGGCAAGTGTTAACCTTGTTTCCTACACGCCGTTCGATATTCCTCTTAACTCCTCCATCATCTGAGAATATACTACCCAAATAGCAGAAATCCTCGACTTGCTAAAATCAAATCATTGTTCACCCACGTATCGCATTTACTTTTCCTTCCTCACTTTCTATCACCATGGCTATGGATTTCACAACATTCACTCTTAGATCTTTCTCTTTACACCTTTCACATAATTTGCTTTAATAGTTAATTTATTAAACTCCTCAAATAAAATTCTTAAAAAATAATATTACAAATAATCGAATTCATCACAGGGTAGTTAACCCTTACAGGCACAGCCACAGGTAAACTTCACTTATTTTTACTCAGGCTGCACAAAAAATAAAAAGTCAAGTTTCTCATTATTTTTTAATGTGTTTGAAAAATGATACATACAAATGCTAAATTAACATATTTATACTTCCTCGGTAGGTCAAGGAACTCCTGGTGAGGTGGTACAACTTATGTACCATTAGTCCATACTTCCACTGGTACTTCTAATATACCACCAAATAATGCCGAAATACATCCAAATAAAATTAATTTTTAACCTAAATATAAATTTACCACAATTACAGAAGTCAACTTTATCACAATACAACTATTTTTTATTAACATTTAATACAAGTATATAACGTTTTCTTTTATACGCACAAGTCGGCACACCAAGAACAACTAACTGTCAATAATATTAGAAGCTAAATGAATTTGAACAGGACCAGACCTGCAGCTAAATCATAAGTATTATATTATACGAAGTGGTACATAATCTGAACGCTCTTGCAGCAACAGAGAGAGGTTTAATAAGTGGTACATTGTGTGTACCATTGTGCAGTACTGCGTCAAAAAAAGGTGGTACTTAACGTGGACCACTAAGCCTGTAAGAGTTTAATCCTATATACAAAGTACTTATATCCGGCTTTTATTTTCTTAATTTCGTAAAAAGGATCATTCGTGGATCTCCATTTATAAAAAAAGGATCTATAGATCGCAAGTGTTTCCTGGATAACTATCAAGTGAAGACACGTGTCTAGACCCTTCTCAAAGTAACCACAGTGTTAAGCCTTGATAAGAGACACATTAGGAGATTTATATTTTGTTCGGTAAGTTGTTTAATTTGTTCAAGAATATTAACTCGACAAATTTATTTCGTATCATTAAGAATAGAGAATAAACTAACTTATACCCTATGGTACCAGGTTCGATTGCCGATGGTACCCAAAAAAAAAAAAAAAGGAACCCAGTCTGCTCAAAAAAAAACATCTTGTGACAATACTCGCATGTGCTGAGTACGTTTATAAAAGTTATTGCCTCCCCAAATGAGATATTGATGCAATGAAAACCTACTAATTCTATGGTCTAATGGTTCTAAGCCCAAGTACTTGATTGATGGGTTAAATACAGTGTTTCATTCCGGCCACGCTCTTCAATATCTCCAATCACTAATTCAGATAAAATAAAAAATTTAACTGAAAAAAAAAAACCACGAGTCACTAATGGCGACGCTGGTCGTCATCGTACGTGCTGGTAATACACGTGAAGAGGCAACAGCGCTCGCACTATTGTCAAGTCTAGTGCGTGCGAGTATTGTTTGCAGACGAATTCTTTCACCACGAAAGTACTTTTCGGGTACCAATCGGAATCGAACCAGAAACCCCTGGGTGGAAGTCAACCGGTTTACCAACTAAGCCACGGAGGTCGTCAACAACTGTATTGAAACACCTTAAAAAGCACTATCGATAATATGTTGCATGGTCTTACTAGGTTAGTTAAAAAGGTTTGAAAGCGGAAATGAAAATACATTTTTCCTGAGCGTGGATCGTCTTCAACGCTTGTACGGCCACGCTTAAACTCCAAAACCCATCGGTGAACGGTTGGAAATGAAGGAGAAGACTCCTTTAATACTTTCACCATCTTTGCATGGATCTCAGTAGCCGATAAACCTTCCAAAACAAAGAATTTAATCACTGCACGATATTCGGATTTTTCCATTGTTAAAAAATACACTGACACGTCAACTTCAAATGGCTTGTAAACAAAGAATGAATTGACAGATCGAATTGAAATTTTGAGTACGTTCTTATGAAAGATGAAATATTAAAATGGCGTAGACATTTTGGTTTTTCTACTGCTCCATAGATGTCGCTTTCAAAACTTTTTGACTAACCTATTATGTGGAGGACCACATTTTTTCTCTTACTCCCCACGTGTGCAGTATGTAGTAAAGCATGTTTTAGGTCAAAAGTGACAAATTAATAAAAATAGTTAATATGTGTTGAGTAAGATGAAGAAGAGCACTATGAGATAATTTGGGCGTGTATAACGAATGAATGAAGAAAGATTAATAAAATAAATATTAGTGGGAGACGTGTGAGATAAATACCAAGGAAAGTATATTTGTATCAAGAGAATGATATTTTGAAAGAAGGAAATGTCGAAGTCGGAGAAATCATAATGTTGTATGATAAGATATATTCTTGTGGAAGAAGCTGTCCTTGATAGGAAAGTCTGGCGATCTGTCCTCTCTGCCCACTGCGGCAGGGAAAAGGCGTAATGGTGTGTATGTATGTAAGCGAATGATGTTTGAAAGAAGGAAATCTAGAAAGTCTGAAGTTGTGTGTGAATGTATATAGTATGGTTATGGAGAAGGCTAAGAATGTATGTCATGATAGAAAAATCTGGCGGTTTGTCCTCTCTGTCTACCCTACAGGGAAATGACGTGATGGTATATACGTATGTATGTAAAAAAAATGATCTGCGAGTTTCTTTGTTTGATTGTTAATGAATAAAATCCTAAAATACCAAGTTAATTCTTGAAACGCCATAATTAGACGATGACGCTTAGAACATTTGTGCGATTGCTTATAAACTCCGCCTGTATGAACAGGTCAAGACTTGTGGCCACGTGAAGTTAGTCGCGAATGAAGCATCGCTTTGTTTGACAATTCAAGGCTTTGGGAAAAATTCACACGCGTAAATGTGTAGACGTGTTGTAGGCATGTAGTTAAAACTCAAATGAAATATAATTTTATTTATGATAATATGTTGATTAATTGACTAAATTCCACTTATCCAATGTTATTTGAAAATAATTGTACAGAATTTATTACTCACTGAATATTATAAACCATAAAATATCTTAAATGTATTTTCTGCAGTTTGTTTTGAGATATAACATACATACTATATGTGCGATTTCGGAATGAATATATTATGATATATATATATATTTACACATTGTGTTGCTGTCAAGGAACCTTCATTTATTTGTTTGAATTAATCTGATATGGTATTTGTGGATTTGCTTTCTTTTCTACAATCTATTTATTTTCTGTTTTTTTATCTTGTTATTCTACATGTGCAAGGGTATGGGCTGAAAAACATCTGGTGTCCTCGCGGCTGGGCTCGTCCTATATTGGTGGGGTGCATCTTGGACGGGGGAATGTTATTAGATGAGAGTATTTAAATACATTATGTACATATATATTTACATAATCCAAAATCGGTATCGATTTTTTTCACACTATGTTATACAATATGTCCTCAGTGAGATACAGGCAAAAGCCTAGTTTACTGGGGATACGACAAATGAAAGGCAACAAACCCAGATCCATTAAAATTGTGTCTCCGAATTAAATTGCCTGTTGTTTTTTCGCAAATTATGTATATTTCTTGTCATGTATGAAATAAATATAAAATAAATTAAATACTATGTTCCTATCAATATACCTATGTTTATTTTATTTATTTATTTAAATAACTTCACTTTTTGATACAAGATATTGTGTAAACTTTGCTGGGTTTATTGCCAGGTGTCAATCTCTTCCAAGCAATCAGACAACAGGCAATTTTTGTATTATTATATAATTCATTCTAAACTACAATACGCCTCGAAAATTTGAGCTCCTTACTAAGTATAGTATAAAAATATGGTGAAAAAAATTAAAAAAGATCGTGGTATATTTACAGTATAAAACCTAGTGTCATTAACCAAAATAAATAAATATAGGTTTATTGGTAGCAACATTCTAAAATCACGTATATATCGATCGTCCAGTTCATTACTCAGACAACTCCAAATAACCTGTTTTTAGATAACGAGAAAAGCAATATTATAATCGTCACCATAAATCAAATACTATTCATTTTTGCCCGAGTTTTATATATTTTATCAATAGATGTTGATAAAATCTATTGATAAAATATATAAAACTCGGGCAAAAATTAATAGTATTTGATTTATGGTGACGATTACTATAGAATATTGCTTTTCTCATTATCTCAAAACAGGTTATTTGGAGTTGTCTCAGTAATGAACTGGACGATCGATATCTCAAGATAAATAGCAGGAATTTTTTTTGATGCTATCAACATGTCCGGATTCATCTCATAACATCCTCCCTACCAAAATTACACCCTACTAATATAGGGCGAGCCCAGCCGCGAGGATTCCAGATGTTTTCCAGCCCACATTAAATATGCACACCATATCGAACTTTTGCAACTATACACATAGTACGAGTATGCAATTATATAAGTCTCGGAAAAAGAAGTCAAGAGTCGATCGCGTTATTCACATTAAAACTATTGCAAAATAATTTATTTATTTTATTTAAATTACGACACAACAGTGTATTTTATACGAGTATACAAATGACGACCTCCGTGGCCTGGTGGTAAGACAGTTGTCTGGCGATTCGGAGGTTGCGGGTTCGATCCTTGCTGGAACCCAGATTTTTTTCAAATATGATTCCAGTCTGATTAACACTTAGGGACTTTAAAAACATTTCTGGTTGGTTGGAAGAGATTGCCACATGGCAATAAACTCGCCAGGTTAAAAAAAACATATGACAAGTTAAACAAGTACTTAAAATTATTGACAAAAAATACAAAACTTTATCTTAAACTAACATGTACAAGAGATACAAAAAGCAGTAGTTATAATAACAAAGTCATTGTTTAAAATTATTTGATAATAATATGTATATTTAAATTCAATATATGTATATAGATACATAACAAAATATTACCTAAGTTAGCCAAGTATGTTAGACTGGCGTAATTGCGGAACTCTTATTTTATAGCGGTAATTTAAATTCAATTTATGGATATAGATACATTACAAAATATTACCAAAGTTAGCCAAGTATGTTAGACTTGCGTAATTGCGGAACTCTTATTTTATAGCGGTAATTTAAATTCAATTTATGTATATAGATACATTACAAAATATTACCAAATTTAGCCAAGTATGTTAGACTTACGTAATTGCGGAACTCTTATTTTATAGCGGTAATTTCAACTGCTCCGCAGTTTTAGAGTAACTTGAAACACCAGCTGCTATTTGATGGTCTAACTTGGATTTAGACATTTTTGTCTTGTCACACAAACGCACTTAACACTTGTTAATAAGTTCCTTAAGTTTTTTCCGGTTGTTAAGTAAAAATTGTCAAGTAGGAATTAAACTTCAAGCTTGAGTTTTGTAGAGTAAATTTTATTTAAATAAGAATATTAATAAAAAATACGTCCTTTTACCATAAGCCTGCATATAACCTGCTAAGATGAGCCCACCCCTTAACCGATATAACCACGATGTAATGTTAAACGATGGATTGACACTATTCCCACGTGGTTCATTACGGCAGGGGTATGCAACCCAACTTAATCGAACCAAATTATTTACAAGAAAATGTATGCATTAATCAATTCTATCGAAAATTCACATACCATATACGAGGTGTGATAAAAAAACGAAAATTTATAAAAAAATATTTATTTCATCATTAATATGTATTTTGTCCCCTTCAAAGTAGTCCCCATTGGATTAAATACACTTTGGCCAACGTTTTTTTCCAATGCGCAAAACATTTATGGAACGTACTTAATGGGATTGATTACCTTTCACACCCTGCGATTTTACTATTATCTCCTCTATGGTCGCAAAACGTTGTCCTTTTAATGTCCCCTTTATCTTTGGGAACAGGAAAAGGTCGCAATGGGGTATTTCTAGTGAATAGGGTGGCTGCGGCATTACGGCGAATTGGTTTTGATAAAAAAATCACGAATTAGTAGTGAAGTGTGATCCGGCGCATTAACACTTGCCTTACTGTGCTAAACAAATCTGCCAGCCACGGTGCTGGACGCTAAGCGTCCAGTGAAAAATGTATATTTTAAATCAAAATTATGCAAAATCTGCTAGGTTATTTTTTTAATTAGCTATAAAAATCATTTTATTA
Organism: Odontocerum albicorne; assembly: GCA_949825065.1. NCBI lineage: Eukaryota > Metazoa > Arthropoda > Insecta > Trichoptera > Odontoceridae > Odontocerum > Odontocerum albicorne. The sequence continues at coordinate 17,988,456 of OX463864.1, read as the reverse complement.
TGTATTAAAACGTCGAATAATCAAATGAAATATAAATCCTGGTCACTCACTATCCATCACAGGGTGGCAAGTGTTAACGTGGTGCAAAATTCAGGAGTTGTTTGGCCACAATTCTGATCGTTTTCTTCAGATTGCCTTCCACAAACGGAGTAAAACCTCAAAAAATCTTAATCCAATTATTTTTAAAATGGAAAAATTGCGAACGTGCCAAAATGCGTTGTTAATGCAAACTGCTCATTCAATATTGCTGAAAATTGTCATTTACATCATAGATAGTGTCGCCAACGTGAGAGTAAAAGGAAAGAATGTCTCAGTTAAAAGCAAACGGACATCGAAATTTACCAATTCTTGTTATTTTTTTATCAATCCTCGTATGTTTTGGTCCATATTTTTAAGTTGCTCAATAATTTGTTTGACAAAGTATTCTCGAAAAGCTGTGACAAATGCGATAAGAAAGTCTAAATAATTTTTAACTATACGGACGTCTGTTATTTGGATATTACGGAGGAACAGTTTACTTTACCCTGAGAAAGTACGATCACATCACTTCATAACAGAATGAGCTGAACTCTTTGAACATGATAAATAGATGCAAAATCCATATATTGTCACTTAACTGTCCCAACCCCACCTTTTATCTCGCCGAAAATTTTCAGCGTCTTTCCGATCATGGTATTGCACTACGCTCAAACAAAGATTGTTGTTTGAACTTCCCGGTTTATCACTCTTCTTTTTTACGTTGTTCTTTACTGTCCATGCAGTGAGACTCTGGAACAAGTTACAAATTAATGTAAAACTCGCTTCATATTTAACGTGCTTTAAGAAGCGACTGAAAAAACTTAATTTGTAGTCAATAATATAACGTGTTTCATTCCTGATTTTTCTTTCCTCTCCACCATCCCTTCCTTTTCCTTTAACTCTTTCTCTGCTGATACAAAATGCATGACAACCAGATCGGTGCTCAATATATTTGATTAATAAAAACTAGTTTCAACCCGTGAAATATTCACGGAAGTAAAATAAATTCTACATTTATGAAAACGTCCGAATGCGATGGATACATTTATGAAAACGTCCGAATGCTATATTGTATGTTGATGTAATACACTAACAATATTTAGGCATGGACACGCCGCGCGTGTTCTGAGCATGAAACAGATGTTCACATGGACACGCCAGGCGTGTCCTCAGCATTGGACGAGTTAAATGATGATATCTCACTTTTAATTTTATTATAAACATGTTCATAAAGATGAATAATCATTTAAATATTTTTGTGACCATGTAACTAGCTTTATTTACGTTTGTCTGGTTGGTTAGAAGAGATAGTCGCCTGGTAATAAGCCCCCCAGATCGTTTATACAATGAAATATTAAATAAATAAATAAAAGTATTTTTAAAAGTATTGCGAATTCAAAGGGTTAATTATTTGCCCACTACCCGCTGGTTGACAGGCACTGCGAATGTAAGGGTTTCTATTTCATTGAGAACATGGATAGTAACCAGGAACCTGATGTCTATTATCATATAACCTCTCATTACGAGGAGGGCGTGAGGTGGTCTCACACGCACCTGTACTCCGAGGACAGGTGGCGATGAAGGGTGGTCAGAAATTTACTTAATAATCCTTATAACAACAATGATAACAAGGTGAGATATTTACAAGATACTGAAAATATGTGTATTTATTTATTTATTTAATTAACGACACATCAGTGTATTTTACATACTCGTACAAATGAACATGTGACAAGTTATACAAGTATTTAAAATTATTGACAAAAAACACAAACTTCATCTTAAACTAACATGTACAGGAGGTACAAAAAGCAGTAGTAATAATAAATTACAAAGTCATTGTTTAAAAATATTTAATATTAAAGTGCATATATAAGTTCAATATATGTATGTATATCACAAAATATTACCAAATTTTACCAAGTAGACTTACGTAATTGTCAAAGACTTGTTTTATAATAATAAAGAACTTAGATTTGTTTTAAGTGGAACAACGCTTACATATGTTAGAACGAGATGAATTGGATTTTTCGAGAATTTTATGGATAGATCTTGAGATGTAGAAAACACATAGGCTCACTTGTAGAACGAGATGCAAGTTGCTTTGCAGAATCGAAACCTTCCACATGTTGATGCAGGGTTACTCAACTCCAGAGGCAAAGTATTGTCCTTAATTTTTAAACATTGTTGTGATATTCTGGCGAATACTACAATATATATACTTATATTAAAAATATCTAAATTGTTACAAAACTCATTTCCAAGTCTTTGCATACGAATTGTAACATAGAGGAGTTCATTTTATAATTAGTATAGCAAATGTCGGTATAAAAGGAATTGAGCTATCTTGTGGATCTAGTAGGAATACGAAATGATTTGCTTGCGAGTAAGTGAGGTGCATCAATTACTGAGTGAATGATTTTATATAGCAGTACTATATCGGCTGTTTTTCTCCTGTCACACAGCTTCAACAGTTTCATCGCATTTAATAAGTTGGGATAATTTCTTTGTCCATGTGGTATTCCGCATTTAATAAGTTAGGATAATTTCTTTGTCCATGTAGTATTCCGCATTTAATAAGTTAGGATAATTTCTTTGTCCATGTGGTATTCCGCATTTAATAAGTTAGGATAATTTCTTTGTACATGTGGTATTCCGCATTTAATAAGTTAGGATAATTTCTTTGTCCATGTGGTATTCCGCATTTAATAAGTTAGGATAATTTATTTGTCCATGTGGTATTCCGCATTTAATAAGTTAGGATAATTTCTTTGTCCATGTGGTATTCCGCATTTAATAAGTTAGGATAATTTCTTTGTCCATGTGGTATTCCACATTTAATAAGTTAGGATAATTTCTTTCTCCATGTGGTATTCCGCATTTAATAAGTTAGGATAATTTATTTGTCCATGTGGTATTCCGCATTTAATAAGTTAGGATAATTTCTTTGTTCATGTGGTATTCCGCATTTAATAAGTTAGGATAATTTCTTTGTCCATGTGGTATTCCGCATTTAATAAGTTAGGATAATTTCTTTGTCCATGTGGTATTCCACATTTAATAAGTTAGGATAATTTCTTTGTCCATGTGGTATTCCACATTTAATAAGTTAGGATAATTTCTTTGTCCATGTGGTATTTATGAATCTTAGAAATTTGTTTTGCACTCGTTCTAAAGTTTGTGCATGGGCGGTGTAATGAGGAGACCATATTGATGAGTTGTAGTCGTGTTGTTTTTGCTGTGTTCATCGTGTCTATCCCAAACGATCAATTTCTATTTCAATTTTAAGTGACCTAAGTCACTCCATGGACGTGTTTGATTCGTATAAGTAATAATTATAATAATAATGAAACAATTTATATATAGGATAATAGTAAGATTAATTGTGTGGAGATGCGTACATTATGTAAAATTGGTGGAGTGTCAATGTTTGAAAGAACGCGGAATGAAGATACCAGAAATAAATGCATGGATAAAATGGAAATTTAGAGACGGTTGTCCCGAATGGGAAGATGATGAGGATGAGCGTTGTTTAAATAAAACTCGTAGTTTGTAATCTGAATATGGAATGGTCATTTATTGTTACACGCCTCATATTTATATCATTTTGAATGTGTGTAGAAAGGTGCAGAAGATATGTCGCTGTCTCGTTCTCGCTAAACAATAACAAGCGGCTCGCGCTGTGATCACAGGGAGTAAGGATCGATACAGATGTTTTCAGTAAGGTGAAGAAAGTATTTTTAAGATGGTAAGGACATGTGGTGACAATACCGCTGTAGCGTGATGCTTACTTCGATACGTCGCCGTGATGATTTCGATTTGTTTGTATTTAAAATGAAATACAAATATTCAGGAATGCGAACGAAAGTGAGAGTGAATAGCGGGTAAATAATAACAAGTCTTGACAGTTGAATGAATAATGTTCTTTATTTGTCTACAAGTAGGGATTTTATAGTTGTGAGTGAATGCGCCGCGATATATACTTTGTCTCACTCCTGCGCGTGCCCTAGTATAGCGGGTAGGATATTTATTTGTCGAGACGGCGAGACAAAGCGTAAATACTATTTGTGAGTACACAAATAGTATTTTGTTGACGTTTCTAGTATGTGACAATTGTAGATTGTCCAGAGGTTGATTCATCGGTCGTTGACCTTGTATGTTTACAATTTATTTTGACAACAAATTATGTTTGACAATTATTTATTTATTTAGGGACGTAGGTATCCTACACCGCATTAGCCCAACTATAAGACGAGGTTATACCGTTATAATAAGAAGAATAAACAGTATTTTATTAAACAAATTACAATGTCTTTAAACCTCCACAGTGTCAACTATAAATAATATATAGTTTTATTGTATTAATATACTAGTAATTTTTTACTTAGTTTTAATGCAATTGCTTAATTTTTTAATATTTGTTTTTCGTAATTAATGTAACCCTCAATTATTATATATTTTTTTAAATTTAACAAGTACAGTACATTCTAACTTTAATGAAATAAATAAATGATTTAATTAAATGTATATTTGAAATAAAGATCAAATATTTTGTAGACAGTCTGTAGCGCGTAAGAAAACTTGGTTTACTGGTAAGGCACGTACTCTATTCTGCGGTAGAAGGCTGTACACAGGCTCTACAGAGTATTATATAGCCAGGAGCTACAAAGGAGAGGTTCCTGTTACCAATTTCCGCTGCCTCTATTGTAAGGAGTCGGGTTTGTTAAGTTGATCTTGTTCTTAATACTGACGGAAAGTAAGTCACTCACTTTATATTCAAGTCCCTTGATGAGATGTCCCCATTGTATCTTTCAAATCTGTTTCTGAGAGATGTTCTTTCAGAGGAATAACACTTTGAGATTAATTTCATCTTCATAGTTGGGTTCGAATGCCGAGTTAGAGCGCCCTTGATGAGAATCTGCTCTCCAAAGGACGCTATATAAATTGTCATTTTATTATTATGACTCCTAACTTTATTTTCATCTGTTAAGTATTTAATTTAATGTGGTATTTGTGGGTTAGCTTTTTCTGGAATTTATTCATTTTCTATTATTTTTTCTTAATCTACATGTACAAGGGAGACTCGTCCTATATTGGTGGGGTGTATCTCGAACAGGGGGTGTTATGAGATGAGCCTAGATATTTTGATAACTTCTCTCTTTAATGTATTTTTTACCTTGAAATATATGTGCGATATCGAGATGAATTTATACTCATATATCGTAGTTGTTCTGCGAAAAGCATCTAAGTCCATTTTACTTAAAATTACTTTTTGATACCATTTTACTTAAAATAAAAATATTTACGCATAGAAAAAACATTTATGTTCAAAAGTTATATGGTTTCGCTGTTATGAAAATATAAAAAATCATATAACTTGATTTTACATCGCCTTCCGAAACTTAAATTGCGTTTATCTCAAAACTCAATATTTGGGCTTAAATGCTTTTCGCAGAACAACGACTATATGAACATAATGTGTTGCCATCAATAAACCTGTATTTATTTAATGTTTTATGTTCAAAGAAAAGGTGGTTTAAAATTAAGCATAAAGTATTTAATTTTATATGTCACAACATTGAAGGAACGGTAGAAATAAAGAAATAGGGAATTATAACACTTAATACAAAATACTGCTAAACTTTAAAATTTTCAGCGATCAATATTACCATACTTCCCCTTTTTTGTGCAATTGGGAGTCGAACCCAAAATTCTCGATTGAGAGACAAGCATTTTAATCATAGAAATCAACTGCTTCATATCACTTCGTAACTGAATGATATATACATAATATATCAAACCAGATATAAAAAAAATAGGAAATTAAAAAATACAGTCAGTTTTTTTGGTTAAAAAAAACAAAAAAATAACTTGTCCATAAAACAAAAGAGTCCAACGAAAACAAAAGAGAAGGACATCGAGATTGCGTCTGATTTCCTGTTTAAAACAACTGATTATGCTAAAATATGGACAGAGTTTAATTTACTGTATCTGTTTGTCACTTTCTTTTCGTTGCTAAAAGAAAGAGATGGAATACAACACTAATTAGCGAATAAATGGTTTTTTTTTTACATCTACACAGAAATATAATTTGTATTGTCTTCAAAATTTGCCGAAGAGTATTACTGAATTACGTATTAATACTGTATTCCGATACCGTGTTTAAATGTGATAATGTAGATTTGCATTGAGTACAGGTCTCGTGTTTTCACGTGATTTATAACTTTTTATGAAAAAAGACATATTTATTTTTATTTATTTTATTTACTATATATATGACAAGAAATTTTATAAATGGATAATTTGGGAAAAAAAAAACAGGAAATTTAATGTGGACACACAATTTTAATGAATCTGCATTTGTTGCCTTTTATTTGTCGTGTCCCAAGTAAACAGGGATTTTGCCTGTATCTTACTGAAGACATATGACATGAAAAAATTGATTGATATTTCTTTCCGATTTTTAATTATACAATACCTACCCCGTTGCATTTATCAACTCGATAAATAGTGACACTTAATTACATATGTATATATCACGCGAATCAAACCCCTCACACTTCATCACTCCAGATAGACAAAAAAAATCATAATATAATGTGTCGCACATAATCATCAAAAACACACCACACTCAAGAGTTCGCATAAATCTTTACTACAAGTCATTCCTCCTGCCATTTTTGCAATAAGTCATACTTCCTGCCATCTTTGCTGCAAGTCATCAATCTCCAAATTTATTTATTTAAACATAAAACTTTCGCCTCCTTCACATTATTAAAATAACCTCACTTTACCTTGTTTCGAAATCTGACTCACTTTATTCTGCTATATTCTTTCTCGGTCTACGTGTATTCCTACCACGCACACTTTGCACTTCTGAATTGTATACTCGCTTAGTAATTTTTTTGTCACTCATTATCTATACATGCCTAAACAACCTTTACTTTCCTGTGCTAATTTTTTTTTAATATTTTATCCGTGCCCTTATTTCTAATGTCTTCATTCTGCGTTCTTTTATGTACCATAAACATAGTTTCCAAAGTGCATGCGACTACCCAGCTTTAACCGAACTTTTATCTTTCTTCTGGCGTATGTCATTGACTTCTGACGAGTCCAAGATTTACTTATATTAGTTTCATTGCAAAATTTATAACCTGGCGAATTATAGGCAATTGCATTTTTTTAAACTTTCTGTGAAAGCACTGACAAATTGCTGAACTGTTTGAACTCCAAGCCTTAAGTCACTTTACCATATTTATTTTCCTTTTCCGTGACGTCGTGTCTTAAGTTCATCATCCCTACCATTCTTTTCAGACTCAGGTGTGTCACCATCGGAGAAAGAGCCCTCTTGAGCAGTTCCTTCTTCGTCACCTGGTGACGTCCCGTCATAAAAAATAAAGACTTCAATCTTTTACTATAACAGCGTGGGTGTAGGTGGGATCAAAGTGAACTGTACAATTTTCTCTCAACTAACCAAAAAGATGACAAAAGACTAACGATCTTCTACTATAGTTCGGAAAATCTAGGATGAACCGTATGACAGCTCACAAATTTGCCCCAATACAACCTTGTAACGATGTTCAGTAATTTTGATTATTTTATCAACTTTAATATAAGCCTCGATTCTAATAAATAGCAAATTATTTAGGTAAATACATTACATAAAACTAACAATAATGACAAATTAATACATCTTGTCACAAATTAGCAGAAATGTGGCAGTTTGTTAAAATCAAATAATATTTGGTGACGTTTGTCAAAAGTCACTACGTTAGTATGCATTGCCTAGGGATGGGGTATTCGATAATTGGATTTTCAAAAATCGATTTTAATTAAATGTTCGTAATTAGTATTAATTCATAGAGGATCTTGGCCTATTTAAAGATACATGCAAATCATACAATACATTAGAAAGTCAGTATAGTGAAAATTAGGAATTAAAACGTCAGTTTAGAGAAAAACAATTTTTCGATTTGTAAAAAAACTATTCGATTTGTGAAAAAAAAACGATTTAACCCCATCCCTTTGTGACATGACGTATTAAACGTCGCACGGTTCATCCTAGACTTTTCGAAGTATAGTATAGACGATATACAATATATAACATAATGTCAAGAAAGTTGATAAAGTAAATCAAAGTATTAAGTCCGTCGTCCATTGTTTTGCTCCAATCTCATGTAATTAATTCAGTCGCTTTTATATTATAATTATTTATTATTAAACGGAACACAAAGAGTTTCTACCAAAAACAAGGAAAACACCACAAAATAATTCTCACAACGGGTAACAAAATACACATTAAAGGTAGTAAATTAATTGCAGGATTCAACAAAGGAAGCGTCCTGTCAGATATAAAGGCACATTCCCAACGTAAGCTCCTTGGGAAAATTTTAATAATTGACGATTGGAGTGTATGTGGTTTAGACAAAGGACATCGTAACCCTTTGAAGACAAAAGTCAATATACTCGTAAGTAACTTGACCATCGTAAAAACATATTTTTTATAATTTTTTTTTTATATATACAACTTTGTATACATAACATACTATGACACCATTTATCTGTCACGGGAGGTAAAGAGGAGAAAACTCCAGACTTTCCTATCGTGACACATATAATTTGCCTCTCCTACAGCTATAAATCTTCTCACCCAAAACCTTCGACATCTTTGACATTTTATATGTCCTTTCAAAATATCATTCAGTTGATTCATAGACATTTTCTACTAACATTTGCACTTGTTTTGTTAGTCTTTCTTTATTCATTCATTCCACGTGCCCAAACCATCTCAGAGTGCTCTTCTTCATCTTACTTAATACATCAGCCTTGAGATCACATTCATCTCTTATCACTTCATTCCGTATTCTGTTATATATTGTTATATCATGTAAACGGTTTTTCAAATTCAGCGTTTTTTTTAATTCTTGGATAAAACACAGATAGCGTCACGAACTTGCCTGGGTCTTGTGACATTTGAGAAGTGTAATGTATGACATTTATAAAAATGGAGTCGTATATAATACAACAACGCGTCCAAATTGTTGAATTATTTTATGCATTGTAATCTTCGGAAACGGTGATGTTTATTGGCCACGAAGATCATGTGATCTGACACCGTTAGACTATTTTTTTCTGGAATTACGTGAAAGGTCAGGTCTATAAGAATGACCCCCGATCCATTCCTGAGCTGAAGGACGAAATTATTCGCGTTATTGGTGAGTTAGAAACGCAATGAAGCCAAAATGTCGTAATTTTTTTGACAAAAGAGTGGAAATCTGTGGAGCTTCAAGAGGTGGACATTTGGCGGATATTGTGTTTTGTGTTTAAATGTTATACATTATACTTCAATGACCAATAAAAAGTTGTTTGAAATCCAAGCAAATTGTGTGTTTTATTCAATAATGAAAAAACCCGCTCAATTCGACAAACCCTTTATTATGCAATAAAAATTGTTTCATTTATTAGTTAGCAATAACATTAGCTTAATTATTTTGTCCTTTTTTGTGACTAAAATCTTGGACTCAAGTGTTGAAAATTCTACCGCACGTGAAGAGGTTACAACACCCACACACGTCTTTTTTTATATTTTTTAATACTTAAAATGTACCACACTAGAAAAATCTTCATAAATGAGCCGCACATTGTTCGTAAAACGTTTGTCTTCCAGCACGTCAAAGGTTCAATTCCCGCTGGCACCCAAAAAAAAACAGTTAAAAAAAGGTTCTCTTAAAAGAGTTAGTCATGTGACAAAACTCGCACGTGCCAAATACGTATGCCAGTGTTATTGTATCTTTACGTGCGGTAGTGTTAACAACACGTGCAATGACGAACCGCGATTTCCATGTCTACCGTATCTAGTAGTTTTAAGTCCCATGGCTCAATTACGGAGGGCGAAGACAATTTTGTTTCCCGACCATGCTCTTGAATATATTCGAATCACTAATTAAGATATATATTGAAGAGTATCATACGAAAGAAAAAAATATATATTAACCCCAAATAATAACATAAGTGGATATATTTCATTTACGACTAAAAAAGGTTAACACACTCGTAATATTAAAAGCGACTTAAGCATGGGAAAACAAGTGAATAATCTCAATTGATGTGCGTAGGTACTATATTAAAGAATAACTCGTAAAAAATATATAACATTCTAAGTGACCAAGACCTCAAGTATTAAACGTGACGGCCGATTGGACTGCGCTCGTCCTGTACCTCAATAATAATCGCACATCACTACTGTGGGTAATTTCCTCTTCTCGCATTACACGATTTAAAATAAATGGAAAAAAATGACCATCCCATTCCAAGCGACCAAGACTAAGGAATTGAGAGACGACGAACAGTTGGACTGCACCCAATTGATATATAATATGACCTGTAGATCCTAGTTCCCATAATATCAGCTTAAAAATAAAGCGTATAAAATCGACTTCCCATTCCAAACGACCCAGACCTAGACAATGAGACGAGTCGACCGATTGGACTGCTCCCGTTTAGTGTAATGCGACGGTAATTTCCCAGTTCCCATATTACGTATGTCGTTTCGTTTCATTTATTGTACTCTTTTTCACTCTCGAAGTCTTTAGAAAGAAACAAAACGAGTAAACTGGGGCAAATGGGGCACAGTATTTTTTTATTCTTTAATTATTTTATGTTTAAGAGGGAATTTAATAAATATTTTTTTTTATTAAATATATTATTTAAGTATAAATTTTTGAAGTAGGTAAAAGTTACGTGCTAGGATAAAAAAGTACAGTACCCGGCAGTAAGTAATACACATCGTTTGTAGAGCGTCGTCTCTGTCATTCATATACGTGTTCCGTCGCGATTTGTCAGTCGTTACCGAACCGGACTGTTAGCGCATCGTGCGACAGAGACGACGTTCTACAAACGATGTGTATTACTTACTGCCGGGTACTGTATGTCTATTTGTTTTCTTTCTCTACCACGCAAGGTAAACGGCATGATGATAATACGATAGGCTATCCTTCACGATCGAGTGAGATTGTCAGCCATCCTGTACACGGAAGACGCTTGTGCGTGTATTGGTTAGTTTTGTGCATGCTGATACACTTCAGTTCACACTTCCTATGGTAAAGAGGTTTAACTTAAACGACAATCGGTTTTATAAGACAAGAATCTTATAAAACGCTATTTTTTGTGTTACTCTATAGCAATATAAGAATTTGTGAATAATGTCCGATGAGTTACAGAAAAACATTTAATTCAAGTGTAAAATAAAGTCTAAAAGTAAAACCAGTCTGGAATGACTAAACCAGAAATCTAGCCTGTGGCGCCCGCTTACTGAGCGTGAATGCTAATCGTTAAGGCCTCGGCCACACGGGTAGGAGCCTCGCTTGGTGCTTAGAGCTACGCTACTAGGTGACTATATAATGGTCACGTAGCGTGGCGCGAAGCGTGCAGTGGGTACATTGCGATAGTATGGGGTGCGTTGGTTTGCTAGGATTTGTTACCCAGCTCGCAGCGTAACTCTAAGCACCAAGCGAGCCTCCTATCTGTGTAGCCGAGGCCTAAATCACAGCTGACGACTGATGTGTATAAGCAAATTTTTTATATGATATGTATATACCTACATAATATCATCACGCTTTTTTCCTGTTATAGGATAGACAAAGAGGACAGAGTTCCAAACTTTCCTATTTCAACCAACATTCTTCGCTTCTTCCACATTTTCTCATACGATTCATTCGATTGCTCTTACTTTCAACGATAGCTTCTTGTATTATAGCGTTCACTTGATCCAAGTTTACTTTTCTTGATCTTCCTCTACTACACCGTCCATTCACATTTGCCGTTTTTTTTGTTTTTTTTAATTTTTTTTTTACCTGGCGAGCTTATGCGATGTTTTAATGGTCCTAAGTGAAAACCAGACTGGAATCCCATTTTAAAACTTGTACTTAGCAAAAGAAAAATAAGAATAATAAAGTAAATATGTTCTCTTCCTCTCACACGCCTATCTATCACATTTACTTAATATATTTGCTTTGTTAGTCTTTCTTCATGCATTCGTTCTACATGCCTAAACTATCTCAGATTGCTCCACTTCATTCTTAAACACATCAGCTTCAGTTGACATTCTTCCCAAATCACTTAAAGTCATATTCCGTCATAAATTGTATCCTCATGTTATATTCTAAGTGCATAAATTTCTTCAACTTTTATATGTATGTATGTTAAAAAATAATTAAAACATTTTCCTTTTGACGCATACTGCCCCAGTATCCTCGATTCCCACACTAACCGCGTAACAATGCACTCTTATTTTTATTAATTCCCACCAGATGGGGAGGGGGCGAGGTGGGCAAGGAGTATCAATGTGCCAGATAAGTATTACATGGCCCCCGATTCCCACGTTCCTAGTGTCATAATAACACTCACTAGCGATAGTTTGATAAACACAGACAAAAAGGTAATGAATGTCTAGGTCAGTGTGTATGCAGTAATCGTGGATTGACTGTGTTACGTGTTTATGGTGCATCATGCTAGCATATTGATCTTAAGTCGCAAATTTGAGACAACGGTCTTTATACAAATGCTGATACGGGGAAGTCCCAACAACTTTCCTAACTTTCCTCTCCTGACTTCACACTGAACAGCGTAAAAAAACCCTCAAACACCACATCGTCGCTTGGACTGTGAAGTTCTATAAAAGCCGACAGAATCACATAAATCCTCTAATCGCTGCCCTGGGGGCTTACGAGAGTAAGTCTGACCTACCTTTCCGGGCTTACGAGAGTAAGTCTGACCTACATTTCCGTTAAGTACAGGCTCCCGAAGCATCGTCTGTTGCCTGACTAGTTCACCTAACATACAGTATATAAGCAGGGAGGATCGGTCTAGAATAGGTGACTTCAAGCCTGAGCTTGGCCACACCGAAGAGCTTCGCACATATACATTTGACATTTGGGAGCGGTTGAGTCAACAAACGATGCCACTCTCAAAACTAAACAGAAAGTTAACATACTTCTCTCAGAGAATTTAAGTTTAAAATTGCATAATCTTAATCTAGAAGTATGGAGTGGAGAGTTTCAACTTCTCTACAAAATATGATATTTACGAAACAGTGCTATACGAATATTCTTAACAGTGGTAATATATATGAATGATATTTACGAAACAATTCTACATGAGTTATCAATATTTATGATTGTTATTTGTGTTATACTTCAGAAAATGTAGGATGGTTCCTGTGACATTTGAAATGTCATGTCTCAAAGGGATGGGGTAAAATAGTTTTTTTTTACAAATCGAATAGTTTTTTTATAAATCGAATAGTTTTTTTATAAATCGAAAAATTGTTTTTCTCTAAACTGACGTTTGATTTCCTTATTTTCATTATACTGACTTTCTAATATATTGTATGTATCTTTAAATAGGACAAAATCCACTATGAATTAATACTAATAACGAACATTTAATTTTAGGTATAAAAAATCGAAAATCCAATTATCGCATACGCCATTCCTAGTCAATGCAGACTAACGTAGTGACTTTTGACAAACGTCACTAAATATTTTTTTAATTTTAACAAACTGCCAAATTTTTGCTAATTTGTAACAAGATATATTCATTTGTCATTATTGTTAGTTTTATGTAATGCATTTACCTAAATAACTTGCTATTTATTAGAATCGAGGCTTATATTAAAGTTGATAAAATAATTAAAATTACTGAACGTCGTTACAAGTTTGTATTCGGGCAAATTTGTGAACTGTCACAGAACCCGTGCTACAATTTCTGAAGTATAACTGTTAAATTTATAAATATTTAAACAACATTACGTAATGATGCAGTGTAGTTTATCAACTAAACAGTCTATTTATCTTTGGCATCTCCACGATCGTCTACTTGTACTAAGTCGTGAGGCCCAACCATTTCGTTACTCATCCAAATTAATTGACAGGACATTGAGAGCCAAGCCTACTGGATCGATCAGACGATCAAAGAGTTCATTCTTATCAAGTCTGCAGAGTTTGGAGGTCATCTATGAAGTATCTTCTTTACTTGCACTTTGCGCACAAAAGATTTATACATATCAAAACCGTAATAAATTATTGTTTCCTGTCTCTAATAAACGTCATTATCAACTCGATATCGACTAGGAGAGTTGATCTCAATTGAGTGCAGAAAATATATTTATGAAAGAAGTTACCACTATGGTTCAAAAGTTTCCAGCCTAGACATGACGCCTTCCGTGGCCTAGATGGTAAGTCGCCTATCTCCCAATCCGGAGGTTACGGTTTCAAATACCGCTAGAACCCAATTATTTTTTAAAAGAATTTCAATCTGGTTTTCACTTAAGGTTTCTTTAACACCCTTCTGGTTGGTTGGAAGATATTGCTACGTAGCAATAAACCCACCAGGTAGTATTTATTGTATACAACGAAAGTGTAATATAATACTATATGTCCTCAGTGAGATACAGGCAAAAGCCTAGTTTACTGGGGACACGACAAATGAAAGGCAACAAACCCAGATCCATTAAAATTGTATGTCCAAATGAAATTACCTGTTGTTTTTTCGCAAATTATGAATATTTCTTGTCATTTGTAAAATACATAAAAAATGCAATACTATGTCGAAGCAGATTCGATCATTTCAGATCTTTAGTCTCCTTTCCATCGGAACTTTGATTTTGTTCTGTCCACTTTGCACGTGCTTGCTGAAGTGTCTTATATTTACGAGACAGCTGACACTAAAATTCAATCACGAGGGATAGCCTTCTTGAATTGTATTGTACATCAGTAATCCTTATCTATCTTACCATCTTTTGAAAATTTCCTCTACAAATAATAAAACACCTTTCATGTATCAGTTTTGCAAATGATCACAATATTATTAAGGAAAATTTTCTTCAGTCTGATTCTTCGCTAATTCAAAGGAGGAATCTGGCTCGGATCTCGATTCAAATCCCGACAGGAAGCAGTCGTTATGGTTGGGTGAACAGCCGCGTGGGAAGGCCAAGAGCTGCCCGTCTATCTGTGCGATGGCTTCTCCGCATCGAGACTGGGTTTTGGATGTTAGGAAATGGACACCTCCTTAGCTCATCATGTCATCGAGCATACAATGGATAGAATGATTGATTGATTGATTCATATTTGAGTCAAATGACTGTTATAGAAATCCTATAAATTGCAATTTTGTCAGCATACATACATACTAACATGCCAATTCCCTATTGGGACAAACAGAAAGAAGAGAACGTCAGAATTCCTTATGGCATTTTTTTTTACCTCTTCTGCATCCATACACCTTCTCATACAACTCCTACGATTTATGTTTCCTTCTTTTAAAAATATCATTCACTTGATTCAACCATATTTTCCTTGGTCTTCCTTTACCATGCCTTTCACTAACATTTACTCCATATTTTAGTTTTGTTAATATTTCTTCATTCTTCGTTCTTCTTGCCGAAATCATCTCAGAGAACCTTCCTTTATCTTACTCTACACATCAGTTTAAATGTGTTCATAAGTTCACATTAATCCTTAATCATTTCATTCCATATTCAGTCATCATTGTCACTCCACGTATTCCTCCCAATGCACGCATTTCCACAGCATTTATTTGGCTCTTTTCAATCTATTTCCACGTCGATGTATCACTCCCATACCTAAAACTTGGTAAAAAAAAAGATTTTCATACTGTCCGATTAAAGTAGTATATATATGTTCTGGCGGGCCATTGGCTATGTTTCCTATCGCTACACATCGTTTGATATCCTTGTAACTTTGCATCTCTGAGAAATTATTATCGAAATAGTAAAATTCCTCAACTTTCTCAAATCTTTCCCCGTTTTGTCAGTACGAACATCAAGTGTAATATCAATAGCCCGAAAAAGATCCCCAACGCTCCTTATACCAGTCCAATCACGTATACTTCGGAGCGAGGAGATTTGCCTCCTGCCAACACCTCTTCGACCCTCTATTTTGCCTTGGATGATCAGGTGCAGTAATTTGTACATTTCTTCGCTAAGTACATGACCCATTAGAACACCTTTCGGATTTTAATATTAGTCAGCAACTTTGGCTCTTTGAAGAACCCTTGTGTTGCTGACCATATCTGTTCAGGGTATCCGTAGCATTCTCCGGTGTATCCACATTTCGAATGCTTCCAGTCGGTTCATACTACCAACTTTGAGGGTCCATGATTCCAATAGAATAATAAATACATGTAATTGATTGTATTGTATGTATTACACTTTCGTTGTTTTCACTACAACTAGGCCATGTGGTAATATTTTCCAACCAACCAAAAATATGTTTAAAGACGAGATGTTAAAAAAAACCAACTCATTCATTCATATGGTACTCTTCAATACATCTCCATTGATGGGACGTGTTGAAGAGAGTGGCTGGGATAAGGCATTGAAATATTGGATAAATGTTGATCCTGTTGATTGAGCCTTCAGGGTTAAAGCCACTGGAGTGGACAGTTAACTCATTGTCCATCGCAGATCGTGTTAATAATACTACCACACGCCAAAGGTTAACAATAACCAGAATGGAAACTAGCTTTTTATATATATTATTTATAGTTAAGGTATTAATTACCACTGTGGGTGTTTAACGATATTGTAATTTGTTTAGTCATAAACTGTTTATGCTACTGTATATAACGGTATGATATTATCGGTTTCAAAGATTTCCCCTCATCATCAGGGGAGCACAAACACGACTCCGATGTCGATGAATCCAAGACTGATGATTAGGTAAAAACCTTGAAACCGGTAATGTTATATCGTTATATAAAGTGGAATGACCAGTGTTAAACTAAACAAATAACAATTGCTTTTACTATTCTTCTATTGGCAATCAATCGAAACTAAAATTCCGGATCGCATGACAGCATTTATACCAACTTGACCACGGAGTTCGTCAGATTCCGTTGGTTATCTGCTAAATATATAATTTTTAATTAAACACTTAAAGCAACAATACTTATACTCACCGTAAAGGGCACCGACCAGTCCTAACCTTACGTACGTCGTGCCGTTCACCTGCCATCACACCTGTGTCCCTCCTCCCCCTCTCTACTGACACTACCACGTTGCACGCGGCAGGGCAAGGAGAGGGGGTATATTTATTTATTCATTAATTCGATGTAACAGGTAGTCCTAATGGCACACTGTGTTTCGAATTTATTTACGACTCGGTTATTTATTTATTGTATTGAAATAACACCTTAAAATCGATTTATTTTTTGTTTATAAAAAGGGCTCAAAAGTGTTAATAAATTCATGTGATCTGAAAATATTAAAAAAAACCGGTAACTACAGATTTATTTAAAATTTTAATGAATATAATATTTGAAAAAATAATAATTTCCCGCTTAAATGTGAAAAAAATCAACTTGTTGAAAGTGGCAGCCTTGTTACGCTGTACAAAAACATTGTCATATGTCACTTTAATTTATTTATGATGCGTATAAATTTTTCTTTTATATAAATTATCCTTTTATTATTATTATTATTAATAATATTGAGACATTCAGTATTCTTCTCTACATGCCTCTCTCTGTCATGGCCGTCTTGATGCGACAATAATTATAAAATTAAAATAAACCATTTTAAACTCACCCTGTAGATTAGTAATATTGACATTGAAAGGGTGTTATTAAAAATAAAACAAAAAAGCATCCCTTATTAAAACTAGAGAACGTGCCGAGCAGGTTACCGAACTCTCCACCTGTTGTTATCCTCTGTCGACACCCCGTTCATTTTATTCTCCTCGATACCACTCTTCCCAACGGATTTTTTCCACCGTTAATGTACACTTCCTATTTCTACCTGCTTTTCTACTTATAAACTTCCTTCCCTTACATTTTTTTAACTTTCGAGACAATCCTGAAGAAAGGGCATTCTCAAACGTTTCATTTATTTAAAAAAATGTTTTGATAATATTTTAAGATAGATGAAAATATCACTCTGCTATTTGGACATATAGAACGAATGAACGTAGAAAGACTTACAGAATGTCAATACTAATTCTTATTTTTTTATTTTATACATGACAAGAAATACACATAATTTGCGAAAAAACAACAGGTAATTTAATTTGGACAAAATTTTAATGGGTCTGGGTTTGTTGCCTTTCATTTGTCGTGTCCCCAGTAAACTAGGCTTTTGTCTGTATCTCATTGAAGACATGATTGTTATTTATGGTTAAAGCATAAACACTGTGAAGGCTTAAATACATTGTAATTTGTTAAATTCAACACTGTTTATTCCACTTTTTTGTACTCCCCTGATGATGAAGTGACAACATTGAAACCAGTAGGGGTATACCGTTATATAAAGTGTAATAAACAGTGTGTAACTAAACAAATTACAATGTATCGTTATAATAATACACTGTTTAGTACTGCAAATCATCAAAGCGTAAGAAAATAAATATATTTCGATTTTTATTATAACATTTTTATTAGAAACTTTGAGAACCATTCCTTTAGCTCGTTGCCACCCCCTTTTAGATAGAACAAGTGAATTTCGTTATCAAGTAATCGACATTTTAAAATGGTTAACGACTTTTTGAGTTAACCCTCGCGGAATGGTAAGGAATGGCCGTTAGATTGAAGGAATGAACATTTCACTTGCAAATATACCTTAGTAATTGGTAATCAGCTGTCATTATATGTTAACAGAAAGGTTATCATAACGTTTTTTTTTATTTTAAAATTTAATAACTTATATTAAAGGCAACGTGGAAAAGGTTAAAAAAATATTTTTTTTTGTAAAGAAAATAATTTTTAATGTGTTGTATTGGGTGTTAACATACTCGTAAGTTGTGTCCGTTTTTTTTTTTGAGCACCAAAAGTAAAACAAAATGTTATACGTCATTCGAAAGAAAATTTTCTGCTCTGCAAGATATTTTGTTTGCTTTTACGTTACATTTATTATTTTATTTGATTACAAGTCTTCAAAATGGAATGTCAAGTAGATGAAAGTGAGCATTTTCGACACCTCCTTCTGTTTGCGTTCAATCGAGGGAATAAAGCTGTCAAAACTGCTCGTGATATTTGTACGGTGAAGATGCTATGAATTAAAGGACAGCTCGTCGATGGTTTTTGCGTTTCAAAGACGGTAATTTCGATCTGAGAGACATGGAGCGTGCCGGACGACCAGTGAACTTCGATGAGGAACGCTTAAACCATATTATTCATAAAGATCGCCTTCAAACCACCGTAGAATTGGCTCAGCAGATGAATTGTAGTCACATGACTATACCGCCATCTTAAATCAGTGGGGAAAGTCCAGAAGTTCGGCGCTTGGGTTCCACATGTTTTGAGTGAAAACAACAAAAATCAATTATCGAACGTTGAACGCCAACAGAAGGAGGTGTCGAAAATGCTCACTTTCGTCAACTTGACATTCCATTTTGAAAGCTTGTAATCAAATAAAATAATATATGTAACGTAAAAGCAAACACAATATCTTGTAGAACAGAAAACTTTCTTTCGAATGACGTATAACCTTTACCATTTTGTTTTACTTTTGGAGCACATTTTTAAATTTCGAAAAAAACGGACACAACTTATGTTAACACCTAATACATAGTTTTGTAATAAAAACGAAAAATAAATAAATATTGTCGCAGTCTGGTATGTACATAGTAAAATTTCGTCCACGAGGTTTAATATTATCTCTAGTCATGTGGTAGTATCGTTAATAGATTCGACGACGAAGTACAATGATATGCGTGCTCTAAAGAATCAATTAACAGAGCCGAATATATTGTCTCTTGTCTACGGTCTTCAATATGCCCCCATCCATCACCAATACGAGCACTTCGAAAACTACCATAATTATGACTGAAGTCCTCATCAGCAAGCTGTAAAAAGCATTCTACTTGGTGCTTGGTCGTTGGATAAACACTCGGAGTAGATTTTCTACCTCATAATCAATGTACGAGTATTTTTGTAGTTTGTAATTTATTTTTATCAAACACTGTTTATTCTACTTTTTTGTAACGGTATAACCCTACCGGTTTCAAGGCATTCACTTCATCGATGGAAAATGAATGATTTCTTGATCTTGTTTGTGCTCCCCTGAAGATGAGGTGAAAGCCTTGAAACCGGTAGGGTTATACCTAACGTGACCATTTATTTTTTGACTCAAAACGGGACATTGGTTTATTTAAGTCAAATAACCATAGGTAGTCATTGAAAAAAAAATACTTTTTAAAGTTATATTGATGTATTTAGAAAAATTAAGATAACATTAAAGTTACTAATTGAAATCCAAAATGTTTAGTTATATTTATATTTTTCAGAGGAACAAATTTGTTTTAAAACATTTGGTGATGATTTTAAGTAGGAATGAAACTCTTGGCATGTTTTTTTTATATTGACCTTGGTAATCAACATCGCCTTTAAAACTGGAATTTGTAACTGAGTTTTCTCAGATGTCCATAATTTGTTCATCATAGAAAATACTCTTTCTACTGGAGCATTTGTAGCAGGCAAACATAAAATATATTCAATTAAAACAGAAAAATTTTCATGCTGCAGATTGTTGGCGTGAAAATGTTTGAATACTTCCACCCAACGAGTTTCCGTGAAAACATTTTGAATATTCCATTCTGTTACCTTTTGCGATGTAATGTAGTTAGAAATTAATGAAAATTCGTCAAAAACTTCTGTATCTTTATTACTATCAATATATTCCTTTTCAATTAGGACATCCAGAGCTTTTTGAATGTCTTCCCATGCGGGGACGTTTTTTAAATCTGCCCAAAAAAATATCTCCATTTCTTTGGTTAGAAAGCAAGTCCACTTCTCCAGATATTCACGGCTTGTTTTATAAAATTCTGTAGCCGTCCTTTTCACAAACTCTTCATCGATACCAGTACCATTATCTTTCAATTTCACCATAAATTGACGGACTGAAAATGGGAGAAACTGATTGGTCTGTTTCTGAGTGAAATTATCTTTTAGTTGATTGATTTCTTTTGCAGCTTCAATTGCTGATACAGTCTGACCTTCAAGTTTCAATACAGCTTGATGAAAACTTGCTGACTGAGCGTGTAAAAAATAAAGCCACAATTCTGATGTGGGATCTTCAAAAAAGTTTTTTAGTAAAATGGGACATTTTTCAATACTCAAAAAGTAGTTTTTTAATGGCTGATACATTTTTAAAACCCTTTCTAATGCAGGCATAAGAGCAAGCCATCTGGTTTTGCTATAGCCGAGCATTTGTTGATATTCCGTTTCAGTTTCGGCGCAAAACTCCTTTAGAGCTTCAACTCGAATCGTGTAAATATAAAAAAATGAATATATCTTCACAATTATACTTTCATAATCTAAGGGTAGCCCATCTGCAGCAGATTTTACAGCATTATGAATTACATGGGCTCCACATCCATTACCTATTAATGGCTTTTTCATAAATGTTTGTAATTTTGTCAAGATATTGTTAGTTCCTCGCCTAGCTGCGCCCCCGAAATTGACGTTGGCATTGTCCCCACAAAATGCCACGACTTTTTCTGTTAAATTGTAATCTGTCAACACTTGGTTTAAATAATTGACAATAATATCTGAAGTCTCACCTGGCTGTTCTTGTAGGTCTAAAATTTTTACTTGTACACCTACGTAGGGTAGAAAAAAGCGCACTACAATAGGGTATATTTTCTTACTACCATGGTTTGAAGCGTCAGTCAAAATTGTAATACAATTCGCCGTATCAAGATCCTCTTTTAATTCTTTCATCGCTGTACGCGCCAAAACATTTACTGCAATAGCTTCTGATTTCGTACGCGCGCATGTAAATTTCAAATCAAAACATGATTTAATTATTTTCGAAGCACAATCATTGGAGCGAAAACTGTGATTTTCTTGTATCGTGTGATAAGCCCAGACGCCTTCTGCCGCAGCGATATCCAAATCCTTTGTCGTTGGCGCGTCTGATTTCTTAAAAAAATTTAACATCGAAGAACTCGAAGCGGCGGCACGGTCGGCGTTTTTATGCTTTTCAGATTTTAAATGTTGTTCAATATCACCTGCACCACTATGAGAAACACTAAATTCTGTACGACACTTTTCGCATCTGACATCTGAGGGAGTATTTATTTGCCTAATAAAAGGATATTTTGCTTGTAAGCTAACATTAAACGAACACTTACGTTTTGGCATATTAACTTAGGATTCCAAAACAAAAGAAGTTAAAGAAAATTACTAATCGAGCATCAAACAACAAAACAATGAGCGAGAAGTGAGCGAACGAAAACTCTGTCAAATAACAATAATAAGCCAAAGCGCGCGCGAACGTTGGCATCCTCGGCTACTCTCGGTTATCGTCGCGTCAACGGACGACGCGGTCGGTCTTGCTCTCGCACACTGCTCGCGTCCAGCCGACCGTACGGTAAGCTTTGGTTCCTCAATTTTCGCGCGGATTCCGAAAACGGGACAATTTTGCGTCCGAGAATTTATTTCGGGGACACCGGGACTCGTAATTATAAAATGGGACAGTCCCGTTCAAAACGGGACGTCTGGTCACGTTAGTTATACCGTTACAAAAAAGTGGAATAAACAGTGTTTGATAAAAATAAATTACAATGTCTTTAAACCTCCACAACGTTAATGCCTTAACTATAAACAACATATTTTTGAAATGCTATTAACTGATCAAAGTCACTTTATAATCTCCTCCATTTTAATTTAGTATCTATCGAAAAATGTAATTTAAGAGGCCACTTGAACTAACATTTAGAAACAAACTTCTCCAAATATATTTTTTGACTACACCCCAAGGGTGCTTAAATTTAGGCAATATTTTCCCATAAATACATTTATTCATATTCGAACTTAAAAAACTAAGTATGCTGTTTCGTTCTATATGTCATATATAATGATACTGCATACTTAGTTTTTTTGTTTTTTTTTTGGTACTTAGTGCCTATTTTAATTCAACCATTCATATATATCCTCGGTGGCCTTACTGGTAGGACCTAGATTTTTTTTAAATGTTTCCTGTCTGGTTTTCACTTAAGGCCTCTATTGTATTACACTTTCTATGTGTATAGTACAACTTAGTGTGCTTATTACCATGTGGTAATCTCACACAACCAACCAGAAAGATATTGTAAAAGCCTTAAGTAAAAACTGCAAAGAAATCTTATTTAAACATATTTCTTTATTAGGACACAAACGTCTTACCAACTAGGCCACTGAGGTCGTCTTTCTGGTTGACTGGAAGAGACTGCCATATAGCAATAAGCCCCCCTGATTGTATTGTCTACAACGAAAGTGTTATTACTGTACATAAAGATGATTGGATCAGCAGAAGACTACAGACGTTCCAGTGACCTGCTGTAATTGTATGCAGTAATCTATCCATGACCAAGACTGAACCTGCGTCCCGCAAGTTGAAACTTCACACGATAACCACTCAACTATGCAGTGTATATGGTGTTGCAGTAACATGGATACGGTTTTGTTTTTACTTTCTGATAATTTGACAAAACGTGGTTGTAAGCTAATAAGTTATATTAGTACGAACTTTAATATATTAGAATAAAGTGTTAATAATATATAAGATGAAATTATTGCGATCTTAAGCGTGATGCGTCGAGTAAGATGAAGAAGTGTGATTTGATATGATTTGGCTATGTAGGACGGATGAAAGAAGAAAGACAAACAAAACAAATATGTGTATAATGCAAATGTGAGTGGCTGGCGCGTAAGAGAAAGATCAAGGAAAATATGATTGGATCAAGTTATGATATTTTGAAAGAAGAAAACGTAGAAAGTCAGAGAAATCGTTAGTTGCACGAGAAGTTTCATGGGTGTAGAATAGGCAAACAATGTGTGTCAAGATATGAAAGTCTTCTTTCGAATGACATTTACCATTTTGTTTTACTTTTGGTGCTCATTTTTAAATTGGAAAAAAACGGGCACAACTTATGTTAACACCTAATAGAATTGTTCTTACAAAAAGGATCATGTCCATATTCTAAACTAGAATAACTATTTTAATTATTATGATTCGATTTTAAACAACAAATCAAGTCACCTTAAGCGATTTTAAGGATTTCAGATATTTTTACAATTAATTATTATGTCAAATAGTTTTAATGCAATCAGTTTTTTGCGATTTCCCAACATTCTGATTGGGTGAACATGTTCTTTTTTTTAATATTATCTCCTCATATTTCGCCCATTCCATATTATTAAACCTTCTTAAACACTTGGTCTAACCATACTTTCTTTGGTCTTCCTCTACTTAAACCTTTCATTCATATTTACACTATATATTTATTTTTCTTCATTCTTCCGTTCCATGTGCTCAAACGATCTTACAGTGATCTTCTTCGTCTAACATATGTATTTTTCTCACGATATCTGGTTGAGTTAAGAATAATGATACAGTGCAATATATAAACAACCACAGCCGCGTCACTTTTCCTTTCTCAGGTCAAAAATCATCAAGTCACACTTCGTAGCGGACAAAATAGTCGGCTGCCACTTTTCTCAAGAACTGGTGCAGAAAATATTCGCAGCAGAAGACGTAAAGTGCATAACGGGGTCTTGGCGCTAATACTTAGTGTTAAAGCGCTATGCGTTACTAGTTAACGACCGTTAAATATTATATGGGTTTGAAAATTGGGGTACGAAGAAGAGTGTCTGAAATTTGGATCATACACATATATCATATAGTGATTTAGTTAAGCTACATTTTAGATATATTATTTATAGTTAAGGCATTAACATTGTGGAGGTTTAAAGACATTGTAATTTGTTTTATCAAACACTGTTTATTCCACTTTTTGTAACGGTATAGTATAACCCTACCGGTTTCAAGACTTTCCCCTCATCATCAGGGGAGCACAAACATGACCAAGAAATCATTCATTTCCATCGATGAAGTGAAAGCCTTGAAACCGGTAGGGTTATACCGTTACAAAAAGTGAAATAAACAGTGTTTGATAAAACAAACTACAACTAACATACATTTTAGAATTATGATTTTTTATAATAAATGACTATTTAGTCAGATTTTGGTGTTTCCAGCCAGTGAGAAATATCAAGTTGATTCCATTAATTTTTCCATCGTATGGTATCCTTTCAACATAGATTTCTGATATGGTTTGGACATCAAGAACGAATGAAAGAAGAAAGACTAACAAAACAGATATATAGTGCAAATGTGAGTGAAAGGTGTGTGAAAGGAAGACCAAGGAAAGTATGGTTGGATCAAGTAATAATTTTTTGAAACAAGGAAACGTAGAAAGTCTGAGAAATCGTTAGAGCAGCATGGATGAAGAAGAGGTGAAGGATGCGTGTCGATATTTAAAAATCTGGTGCTATGTTCTCTCTGCATCGCAATTGTTACATATATACCATAACGCCATCTCCCTGTCAGGGTAGGCAGAGAACACATAGCGGCAGACTTTTCTACGTCGATACACATTCTTAACCTCCATCACATCCAAACACCTTCTTATACAACTTCTATGATTTCATTGTCTTTCTGCGTTTCCTTTTTTCAAAATATCATAACTTGATTCAACAATTTTTTTTAAATTTATTTTACACATGACAAGAAATGTACATAATTAGCGAAAAAACAACAGGTAATTTAATTTGGACACAACTTTAACGGATCTGGGTTTGTTGCCTTTCATTTGTCGTGTCCCCAGTAAACTGAGCTTGTGTTATTTGGGTAAATATTCCATAATTTATTCTTCCTTCATTGAAGTATATAACCCAAACAAAAAAATAACAAATATTTCAAAAAAATATTTATAAAATATTCAATTCGCCTCGAGAGCAATATCTTTATAAATTTACAAAAGGCATTTTTATATTACTATTATAAGTTTTGTTTTTGTGTAATCAAAAATCGGAAAGAAGTATCGATTTATTTTTTCATGCTACATATCCTCAGTGATATACAGGCAAAAGCCTAGTTTACTGGGGATACGACAAATGAAAGACAACAAACCCAAATCCATTAAAATTGTAGGTCCAAATTAAATTACCTGTTTTTTTTTCACAAATTATGTATATTTCTTGTCATGTGTAATAATAAATAAATAAATAAAATAAGACTGGAAAGTCTTATATTCGGAGAACATGCATCACGAGGTGTTTGATGTAGTGGAAGTGAAAGATCTGTGCCAGGATATAATAAAGTGGAGGCTGTTCTATCTGCTTATCCCAATAGTATAACGGTGCTAACGATGACAATTTTTTTATTACCGTTGGAAATGAACACGAAATTTCTGCATGAAAGACAATCGTATTACCAACTTGACCACGGAGGTCTTCAAATAGAACAGTAAATAGAGATAAAAAATGGTCTGAAAGTAAACCAAATTCGTGACAATACTCGAGTTGTCTAAATTCTCAAATAAGAACGCAACCTATACATATGTTAATTAAGAACAGAAAAACCAAAAATTAATTTTTAATAAACAAAAACACTTGCCAAACAACTGTTCAAGGAAGAAAGGATACTGTTAGAAGCACGCGAAACGATATGGTTCCTTGAGCATGGTGTCTGCTTGCTCACCGAAAAGGAACCATCGAGGAGTAGCCCTATCCTCGCGGCGTGAAGGCCGTCAATGGTTCCATCCACCGGTTCTCTTCCATCAAGCATCTCAAGAGTCACACTCCACGGCGTGGAACATCAGAACTGTTTGGTCTTATCCACCTGGATGCGCTTCGCAGGTCTCTCGACGCTGGTTGTTTTGGCCAGGACAATCCATGCATGTAATATGACGGAATCAGCTGTTTGCTCTTGTTACTTTGAGGGTCAAATGGCAAAACAAGTACGGAAGGCAATGTGATATAATAGAACGGTTGATTTGGCTTTGTTTATGATAGTCACGAGGGGATTCCTTCATCTTCTTTAAAAGTTCATACTTGATAAATGTCACAAGAAGTAGTTATGACTTTTGTTACTTGAGGGTCAAATGGCAAAACAAGTACGGAAGGCAATGTGATATAATAGAACGATTGATTTGGTTTTGTTTGGTAACAATAGGATTCCTTCATCTTCTTTAAAAGTTCATACTTGATAAATGTCACAAAAAGTAGTTATGACTTTTGTTACTTTGTTACTTTGAGGGTCACATGGCAAAACAAGTACGGAAGGCAATGTGATATAATAGAACGGTTTATTTGGTTTTGTTTATGATAGTCACGAGGGGATTCCTTCATCTTCTTTAAAAGTTCATACTTGATAATGTCACAAGAAGTAGTTATGACTTTTGGTTTCCAAAAACCAAACCAATATAATGGGGTAAAAATGCAGATAAAGTAATCATGGCGGAGAGTAAAAATGAATCGCAGAGTTTGATAAGTGAATTGTGTGAGAGATGCGAAGAGAAAGATTTTAAGATGAATTTGGCAAAAAATAATAGTGATAGAAAAAAGTGAATGCGATATATGATATACTTGTATGTAGGTGAAAAATTAAACATTGGAGCAAATTGAGGAATTCTGCTATTTGGGTAGTTTTTTTTCTGATGATGGAAGAGTTAAGAATGATATCGAACAGCGTGTAGTGATAGGAAGCAAAGTCGATGGGGCATAAGACATATTTACTCGAATCGGATAGTTGGATGCAGTGTGGCGATCGACGACACACCGATTGAACAAGTAAAAAAATTCAAATACTTGGGTGCTAGCATAATGTGCAATAGTGACCTCTATGGCAAAGTGCTTGAACAATCACAAAAGGCCCCAGCTATTTCCGGATGTTTAAAGAACACTATCTGGAAAAACAAGCATATGAACATCCAAAGCAAGGTGAGAATATATAAGACCTGTGTCCGCCCCATAATGACATACAGCATAGAGTTCAGAGCCGACACTGTCAGAACCAAAAATCTCCTTCGAACCAGCGAAATGAAGGTACTCAGGAGTATCGCTGGTAAAACCCTTCGTGATAGAGTACGAAACACAGAAATCCAAAGGACGTGCGAAGTTGAAGATATTGTCAGATGTGGACGATAAAGAAGAAGGTTCTGGAACGAACATGTATCCAGAATGGCGGAACCAAGAGCCGTAAGAATGGCCAGGGACAGTATCCCCCAAGTAAGCAGACCTCCAGGACGACCTCCCAAAAGATGGAAAGACAGCTGGCAGTCGACGTCGCAAGAAGCAAACAATGATGCAGGACCATAACAGGCCAACAGGCCTAAAAGAAGAGGAAGAACGATAGTATCAAAATTTGCTAAGATGATAGTCCACAATAGTATTATGATGACAATATATAGGAGGGAAACGTGGACGTGAAAAAATATTGTAAAAACCCAAATAAATGCTGTAGAAATACGTGCATTGAGAAGAATACATGGAGTGACAATGTATGACAGAGGACGGAATGAATTGATAAGGGATGAATGTGAATTTAAGGCTAATGATTTAAGTTAGATGAAGAAGAGCACGTTAAGATGGTTTGGGCATGTAGAACGAATGAATGAAAAAAAACCTAACAAAATAAATATATATTGCAAATGTGAAGACCAAGAGCGTGGTAGGATATAGTGAATTATAATTTAAAAGAAGGAAACGTGGAAAATTAGAGAAATCGTAGAAGTTGTATGGATGTGGAGGATGCGAATAATGTGTATCGAGATAGGAAAGTCTAGCGATCTGTTTCTCTCTGCCTACCCCGACCGGAAATGGCGTGATGGTATGTACGTAAAAACTTAATTTACTTCCTAAATAAAAATAAATTGTTTATTTAGAATATTAACTTTATTAAACAATTTATTCTCCTTTTATTGTATTCTTCCATCTTTCTGGCAACTTTATAATTACATTTATGTCCTTAGTAAGATACAGGCAAAAGCCTAGTTTACTGAAGACACGACAAATGAAAGCAAACAATCCCAGATCCATTAAAATTGTGTGTCAAAATTAAATAACCTGTTGTTTTTTTCGCAAATTATGTATATTTCTTGTCAAGCGTAAAATAAATAAAATAAAAAATCCTAAAAGAGCTTTTTGTTTAACAAAGAATTTGTTCAGGTAACTTTTGAAGTCCTCGATGGAACCGATTTTTTAACTGGAGAATACAACGTAGAGGAGTCAAAACTTCCCATCCAAGTTGTAACCTTTTTTGTCGGGTAACTAAAGAAACATGTGGTCTAGCGTTGTCCTGACAGAGAATAACCCCCTTTCCGTTCACCGTTTCACGTAACATTTTTAATCAGTCAATAATACTTGGTTCGAATCCCGATTTAGAGCGCCCTTGACAAGACTCTACTTTTATTATTGTATTATTATTATTATCTGGTTAAACGATCGCTATACAATATCATCAATTTACTTAACTCTTTCGGTCTTTAATATTTAATTAAACGAGTGCTGGATAATTGGAAATTAATTAATTCGATTCAGAGGATTTGGAAGATAAGTTTCGTGGATTGAGTAGCGACTAATTAATTAACTATTTTTATTAAAATTTTATTATTTCGATGTTTTTATTATATAAGTTAACCTATGAAGCATAGTTTAAAAAAAAACAAGTATCATCGTGACAGTAATAAGATTTAAACTCTCGGATAACGACAGTAATAATAAATTGAAACCATTCGCCAGGTTGTATAAAGTACAACCTGCTTGATGTATCGCCATGTGGTATTTTTTTAAAGCTAACCAGAATTTTTTTAACAACACTTTAATTCCGTACTGCAATGATAATTGAGTCAATAGTTTCCGAAGAGATCTCCATTCAGACTTACATCGGTCTATCGTCAGACCAATTGGCTACTCCGATCTTAGGGTCTTTCAAATTGAGCGGTTTTTTTAAATTCTTGGATAAAACACAGATGGCGTCGCGAACTTGCCTGGATCTTGTGACATTTGAGAAGTGTAATAATGTATGATATTTATAAAAATGTAGTCGTATACAATACAACAGCGCGTTCAAATTGTTGAATTATTTTACGTATTGTAATCTCCGGAAACGGTGATGTTAACACTTGCCTTACTGTGCTAAAAAATTCCGCAAGCCACGGTGCTGGACGCTAAGCGTCCAGTGAAAAATGTATGTTTTAAATTAAAATTATGCAAAGTCTGCTAAGTTATTTTTGTAATTAGCTATAAAAATCATTTTATTATGTATTAAAACGTCGAATAATCAAATAAAATATAAGTCCTGGTCACTCGCTATCCATCACAGGGTGGCAAGTGTTAATTGGCCACCAAGATCACGTGATCTGACACATTTGGACTATTTTCTCTGAATGTTTTTATCAAACACTGGAATAAACAGTGTTTGATATAACACTGGAATAAACAAGTGCTAAAAAATTCCGCCAGCCTCGGTGCTGGACGCTAAGCGTCCAGTGAAAAATGTATGTTTTAAATTAAAATTATGCAAAGTCTGCTAAGTTATTTTTGTAATTAGCTATAAAAATCATTTTATCATGTATTAAAACGTCGAATAATCAAATAAAATATAAGTCCTGGTCACTCGCTATCCATCACAGGGTGGCAAGTGTTAATTGGCCACCAAGATCACGTGATCTGACACATTTGGACTATTTTCTCTGAATGTTTTTATCAAACACTGAAATAAACAGTGTTTAATAAAAACAAATTACAATGTCTTTAAACCTCCACAATGTTAATTTTCTTATTTACTTTTATGATTTATGAAAAACATATTGCGGGTCGCAAAAAATAAGTCGCATCATCTAGAGCAAACATGGCCAATCGCGGGTTGGCCATGCCTGCTCTAGATGATGCTTGCAACCGAGATGACAATTTGTCAGCCACACCTTCCAATCGCAAATAAGTGCGGCATTACAGATTACATCTCAATACTTCCATATCACCATGATTATCCCAGCAAGATAGAAACCTTCTGTCTGTTACTTGTTTCCATTTAAGACGATAAACAGAAATAACGCATTAATATTAAAACACTTGACTTTGTTTTCTTCCACAATACTTATTAGCATATCACTATGTTTTCAACGTTTAGGTTTCACTTCTATAATCAAAGTTTGTACTTAAATACTGTTGTGGACTATCTTAGGAGATGTCGATATCTATAATAATCTATAATAATATAAAAAATATTCGATTCCATTTTTTCTAATTCTATTCCCCACAAAACCATGGATATTTGTAATTTATTTTTTTATCAAACACTGTTTATTCCACTTTTTGTAACGGTGTAACCCTACCGGTTTCAAGGATTTCAACTCATCATCAGGGGAGCACAAACAAGAGTCTTGTTTGTGCTCCCCTGATGATGAGGTGAAAGCCTTGTAATCGGTAGGGTTATACCGTTACAAAAAGTGGAATGAACAATGTTTGATAAAACCAACTACGATGTCTTTAATCATCCACAATGTTAATGCCTTAACCATAAATAATATATAAAACCATGGATAATATTTGTACTGTTAATCCTTACTTCATTCCCCATAAGACCATAAACAACATTTGTATTGTCACTACATGCTCTAATCCACACAAGACTAGATATGGCATTTGTATAGTCACTCGTTATTGTATTCCCCATAAGATCATGTATAATATTTATATAATCCCTCCTTACTAGATTCCACATAAGGTCAGAGATAACACTTTTCTTGTTCCTTCTTATTCTAATTCACATAAACAGATATGGGATTTGTATAGTCACTCGTTACTATATTCCCCATAAGACCAAAAATAACATTTTTCTAGTCACTACTTACTCTAATCCCCATAAGATAGACATAGTATTTTTGTATAGTCACTCGTTACTGTATTCCCCATAAGACCGTGGATAACATTTGTATAGTCACTCCTTCCTCTTTTTAGACAATCCTATTTTCCCTATATAACCATTAATAATGTTTTATAGTTACTCCTTAATATATTCCCCATAAGACCTTAGAAAACATTTGCATAGTCACTTTTTAATCTATTTCCTATGAGACCAAAGAGAGCACTTGTAAAGTAACTTTTTACTCTTATCCCCATGTTATCATGGATAACATTTGTATAGTAAATTATTACTTTTAATAGCTTCTGTCTTTAATGTATTCTCTGATATTTATGTGTTCTTGAAGTATATTTAAATTTATTATGTACATACTATGTTACTATCAATAAACCTCAGTGAGATACAGGCAAAAGCCTAGTTTACTGGGGACACGACAAATGAAAGGCGACAAATCCAGATCCATTAAAATAATGTATGTCCAAATTAAATTTCCTGTTGTTTTTTCGTAAATTATGTATATTTCTTGTCATGTGTAATAATAAATAAATAATAATAAATAAAAAAAACCTATATTTATTATTATTATTATTATTATTTACTATTATTATTATTATTATTATTATTATTATTCTTATTATTTTTTTTTTTTTATTATTATTATTATTATTATTATTATTATTATTATTATTATTATTATTTTTATTATTATTTTTATTATTATTATTATTATTATTATTATTATTATTATTATTATTATTAGTCTTCTTCTTCTTAGTCTTATTATTATTATTATTATTATTAAATCATTTAGGAAGCTCCTTTATACTTGAAACAAACTTAACTGTATCTAATAGTGTCACGTACTATATTTGAGATCTTGTAAAGTGAGCCATATTCTGCAGTTGAGAATCACTGGATATAATCCTAATAAACGATTATGGGTCAAATTCTCAAGGTGTGTAAGGATTTTTCAAAATACTTTTAATTCATATTTGATTCAATTTTGTTAAAATGACTGAACGAGATATTATCAATGGATAATCAGCCTTATAACATAACATAGATGGCGGTGTAATACTTTAAAATTTATATTTTATTTTATAACTATATTACTCTTTTCTATTGACGATACTGAGAATTTCTCAGTATTTGTGGATTAGTGGTGAAACTCGCGTCTTCTAATCAGTGTTTCGATTTTCGGAGACAACTCCATAAATATATTGATATTGTGACGGAGTTATGAAAAAAAAGCCTTTCCAGTATAGTCCTCAGTGAGATACAGGCAATGGCCTAGTTTACTGGGGACACGACAAATAAAAGGCAACTAACCCAGATCAATTAAAATTGTGTGCCCAAATTAAATTACCTGTTGTTTTTATTGCAAATTATGTATATTGCGTGTCATGTGTAAAAAAAAAAAGTACTGGCCACAACAACAAACAGACAAATTTCATCTGTTTTATTTGCATTGTATTACAGATTTGTCGTATACAGTTCAACTTAATGGAATTATTGCCATGTGGCAATCTCTTCCAACCAACCAGAAAAATATTAAATAAATCTTAAGTGAAAACCAGACTTGAATCCTTTTTGAAAATATCTGGGTTCCAGAAGTTATTTGAATCCACAACTTCCAGGCTTAGAGACAGGTTTTTACCAACTAGAGCATCTTGGCGAGCTTATTGCTATGTGACAATCTCTTCCAACTAACCAGAAAGTTGTTAAAGATACCTTAAGTGAAAACCATACTGAAATCCTTTTTTAAAATATCTAGGTTCCAATGGATATTTAAACCCGCAACCTACGTGCTTAGAGACATATGTTTTATCAACTAGGCTATCTTGGCAAGCTAATTGATGTATGGCAATCTCTTACAGCTAATCAGAAAGATGTTAAAGAAACCTTAAGTGAAAACCAGACTGGAATCCTTTTTGAAAATATTTCCGGGTTTCAGTGGATATTTGAACCCGCAACCTCCGGGTTTAGAGACAGGTTTTTTACCAGCTACGCCATCTTGGCGAGCTTATTGCCGTATGGCAATCTCTTCAGACTAAACAGAACGATGTTAAAGAAGCCTTATGTGAAAACCAGACTGAAATCCTTTTTGAAAATATGTGGGTTCCAGTGGATATTTGAACCCGCAACCTCCGGGCTGGGAGGCAGGCGTCTTACTAACTAGGCCACGGAGTTCTTCTTTGTCTGTGTGTGAAATGAAAGGATGTTTCCCGTTTTATGGCACCCTGTAGATATGTACAGTACCCGGCGGTAAGTAATACACATCGAGCCTAAGAAAGATAATGTCGCTTTGTAGAGCGTCGTCTCTGTCGTACGATGCGCTAATATCCCGTGCGACAGAAACGACGCTCTACAAAGCGACAGTCTTGATTCCTGAGTCTCACTGCATGGACAGCAAAGGACGACGTAAAGAAAGAGGAGCGGTGAACTGGAAAGGCCTATAAACAATCTCTGTTTGAGCGTAGCGCTAATCCATGATTGGAAAGACGCTGAAAATTTTCGGCGAGATAAGAGGGCGCGGCGGGACAGTTAAGGATATTATACAATAGAGACAGTATGTAAATTTGGCGTCTATTTCTAACATTCAACCAGTTCAATGCCTTCTGGTATGAAGTTATATGATCGTACTTACGTAGGTTGAAAATGAATCTTAGACACACATTTTGAAGACGCTGTAATTTGTCCAGCTGTTCCTCTGTAACATCCAAGTAACATACGTCCGCATAGTCCAGAATCGGAAAGAGCCGAGATTGTACGAGTAAAATTTTGATTTTAGTTGGTAGGAATCTTTGCAACACTTTGTTTTTACCCCATCCAAAAAAAAATATATACATTTTTTTACAGATACAGTAACTTTTTAATGACAAATTTTTATTGATAAAGAATGAAACAATGTACTATAACAGACACTTGCATAAAAAGAAAGAAAAAAAATCGTTATTTCAGTTAAATTCATTTAGCTCCTCTGTTTGACGTTTCCATTTCGTGTTTGACATATAAGTTAATACCGAAGGAAGGCGAATTTGCAGTACTTGAAACCGGTTTCGCAAAAGCAAGTGCAAAAATTTGTAATGTATTATTTATAACGTTTTTTCCCACGGTTAAAGTCAGGGCTGTTCTAAAGGAAAGGTCATTTTTTTATTATATTATATTAATGTAAAACGTTCATTATTTAACAAAGACCTAATTAATTACACATACTTATGTATATGCAATGTCCTTTTTCGGGTTGCAGAAAAACCAGATCTCCAAGCCTTTCTATCCATGCAAACAGCTCTCACCGTGTCTACATCCATACATCTTGTCATGTATGCTCTCTTGTCACTCATAGTTTTTACCTCTCCTTTAGTAATTTTTTTCCAACTATTTCCTTCCACTCTTTCCTAAGAAAATTACATTTCAATAGATGGTCTTCGAGTCCATCTTTTAAAATATAATATTCTTAATCTAACCATACTTTCTTTGGTCTTGTTCTACGGCGCTTTTCAGTCTCGTTAGTGCTAATTATTTATTTTGTTTGTATTTCTTAATTAATTTCTTACACATGCCCAAATCATTTCAGAGTGCTTTTCTTCGTCTTACTCAACATGTCAGCCTTAAGTTAATATTCACCCCTGATCACTCCAATTCATATTATGTCATACATTGTTACACCATGTATTCTTCTCAGTGTACGAATTTCTGCAGCATTTATTCGACTCATTTAAGTATATTCCACGTCATGTTTCACTCCCATACATAAAAGTTGACACTAACACGCTGTTGTGAACTATCATTTTAGCAGATACTGTCCGGTTCGAGTATATATATTTTAGTGCTCCGTTGACTTTGTTTCCTATCACTATACGCCACGATATATCTAGTAACTCTTCATTTATCTGAAAATATACTATAGCAGAATTCCTCATTAAAGAAATTTAAAAATAACATCACGTAAATAAAAATATAAATATTAATTATATTACTTTCCCGCACATTCAGCCTATTCCATTCTAAAGACCCCGCCACTTTAAAAAAAAAACTTGACCTATTATTACACGTAATTATTACACTTTTTAAGACAGCGGCCCTGCCGTTACATTTATAGGGTAGCGATCACCTGTTAAAGACGTTAGGGCAGGCCGCACGCGACACAACACCTGTTTCGGGTTCGGCGCCCCTCCTCGGGAATCTTATCTCTTATCATTCAACGGTTGCCGGGCCGTTGGTCAGCTGATAAGACTGTTAGACTACTGAATATGCATAAGTCTTCATTTTCTTTTTTGTTCAATTCTAATTTCGGAAAATA
The DNA here is from genome assembly GCA_949825065.1 of Odontocerum albicorne. NCBI lineage: Eukaryota > Metazoa > Arthropoda > Insecta > Trichoptera > Odontoceridae > Odontocerum > Odontocerum albicorne. The sequence goes on along the minus strand of OX463864.1, from coordinate 17,952,433 downwards.
ATTTTTAATTTTGAGAATCCTGATACATTTATTGGCTTGGTCTTCGTTGTATAAAATACAACGAAGAAGAAGATTCCCTTTCATGTGGCGATTTTTTTCAACAAGACTGTAACCGGCTTTCAACCAGGTGGGATGACCAAGGTCTGAGTGAATGTGATGGAATACAAGTAGCCTGAACGAGTGGACTTGTTCTTGCTAAATAATTAGTTGTAAGAATTGTTATCTAGTTATAAGTAGTATGTAGTCGTTAACTATTTCTAAGAAATCATATATTAAGATTGTAAAAAATAAAAATAAAATGACATGTAGGAAAATAAGATTAAGTAAGTTCATAAATTATAATATGTAAATAAGATTAGTTAAGTAATAAATGTGTATATAGGTATAGCCTTGGCAAATATTTATACCACATATTAATTTGTTAAATAAAAAAAAAGACTATAACCAATAGAGTACCTATCAAACCCGTAAACTTCGAATTGGTAGAGAGGCGTTTTACCCACTAGACTAGAAGGTCTAGTGGATCATTCATTAAATATATTTTACTATTCGCAACACAGCCTTCACAATTAAACTTTGTTTAAATGCAAACACGAATTGATGAGAACGTATCGTACAGTATAAATCCATAGAACATTACTTTTTAAAAATAACTAGGCAAAGCCTGTGACGAATTGGTATTTTCCCTAAATCAGATCTCATAATTATTTTCTTAATATATTGTTTATAGTTAAGGTATTAACGTTGTGGACGTTTAAAGACATTGTAATTTGTTTTTATCAAACACTGTTTAGTCCACTTTTTGTAACGGTATAACCCTCCGTGGCCTGGGGGTAAGACACTTGTCTGCCGATCCGGAGGTTGCGGGTTCGATCCCCGCTGGAACCCAGATTTTTTTAAATAGGATTCCAGTCTGGTTAACACTTAGGGCCTATAAAAACATATTTCTGGTTGGTTGGAAGAAATTGCCACATGGCAATAAACTCGCCAGATTAAAAAAAATATAAGATTCAACCCTACCGGTTTCAAGGCTTTCACTTCATCTTCAGGGGAGCACCAACAAGACTGGTTTCATAATCAGGGGAGTACTAATTCGAACAGAATTCAGTCTTCTTTGTGCTCCCCTGATGATGAGGTGAAAGCCTTGCAACCGGTAGGGTTATACCGTCACAAAAAGTGGAATAAACAGTGTTTGATAAAACAAATAACAATGTATTTAAACCTCTACAATGTTAATGGCTTAACTACGAGTATAAATAATATATTGTATATAAATGATATATGTTTAAATTAAAAAAATATATAATTAGAAACAATCGAATGCATCATTTCATTCATTTGTTTTTTTAATATTGACTTAAAAAAATACTAATTTCTCCCCTAATTCTAATTTTACTTCCTCCGCCCCACAAACAATAAAATAAACGTTAAAACATCAGTCGTTCAACTCGAATCCAGGTAATCGACTTCCTTATACGAGGAAACTAAAGGAGCGTTGTCTCTTCCAAGTCGTTGGCTCACTTCCGAACAGCTGTTGGCGACAGACAGCAGACGACAGGTTGCTATCGTCCTTGCTGCACACCCCTTCTCTGCACCCATATTCTTACTACAAAACTGTTACATCCTTGGGAAAGGAATCGACAACATTTTGTATTTGAGAGCTAACAATTTTTATATTCTTAATTACTTCAATATATGGTTAGCTTAAATTATTTTTCTTTAAAAGTTTACTAATATTTCTTCGATCAAGTGATGAGAGAGTTCTTTACAAACCAACATATGATACCTCATTTTATACATTTTCATTTGCGATTTATTATACGTGGAAAAAAAGTTTACAAAATGCTTGTTGCATGTATTGTTTCAACATCCCTTCCAGAGGACTTAACTCCAATTTCATGAGAGCTTTTAAAATGGTTGACATGAAACAGAGACGGTTTATTTACTTGAGGGAACTCATGCATACAATTATCAAGAGAAAAATGCCACCTTATCTCTTCGAAAAACTTAATTGAGTTAGAGATTTTCATGGCTACAAAACTAGAAGCAGAGAAACTCTTTGAATCGTCCCGAGTCAAAATCTAACAGTAATCGAAGGATCCTTCTCATACTCAGCCAGCAAATGCTGGAACGAGTTGCACCTTCAGGAATGCTCTGAAATGTTACTTTCTAAATAGTTAGTGATTTTTTTGTAGTTATTTGATCTCTTATTTGCTTTCTCTCTTTTCACAAGCTGTGAATCGGGGGTTGTGTGTGCGTGTATGTGCATGTGTGTCCGTTCTCTTCTCATAAATTTTTATTTTTCTGCTTATTTATTTTCATTTTTCGTATTGTTCTTTGTATGTTAACATCATTTGCTATTTATGATTTTATTTTGATAAAATTTGGACTCCTCTCAGATTTTCTCTTTTTTCGCTGACACTTGATATTTGTGGGTTTACTTTTTTTCATTATTCTGACATTTAATCATTTTCTGTTTTTTTTTCTTAATCAACATGTATAAGGGTATGGGCTGAAATACATGTGATGTCCTCGCAGCTGGGCTCGCTCAATATTAGTGGGATGTATCTCTACAGGGAAGATTTTATGAGACGAGTCCAGACCGTTTGATAGCTTCTCTCTTAAACGTATTTTCTGCTATTTATCTTGAGATATATGTGGGATTCCGGAATGTATTTATACATTTATGCACTATGTTGCTAACAATAAATATATATTTATTCACTTGCACCGTCCTCATTTACTTTTAAGAGGGAATTGAAAAATATTCTTTAGCCCTGATTTTCCATTGTTTCCCTTTCCCATCCTTGAACGAATATTATTGACAGAGCTTATTCATTAATTTGTTTTTCTACGAATTGCCTTCAAAAAACAAAATGCTGTGAAATACGAAAAAGAAGAACATTGTCTGTGGAACATCTGTGAGTTAAAATCCTTAACATTGAGATCCTGATGAAAAATAATATAAGTGAAAAAAATATATCTTGAATGGTTGAGCACCCCATTTTCAATACAAGTCTAGTATTAACGAACGCGTGCCAATAGAAGATATAACATTATAAAAGTATAGATTGATAAAAAAAAAACATGTAACAAAACTACTTAGAAATTATTGAATTATTTTTAAAAATACACGATGTTAATTTCCGTGACATAGTTGATAAGACGCCTGACTTCCGATCCGGGGAAAGCGGGTTCGATTGCCGTTGAAACCTATATTTTTTAAAAGTATTGTATTACACTTTCGTTCTATATAATACAACCATGATTGAGGTATATGACCATGTAGTGGTGTAGTCAGTGATTTTGCTGGTGTGCAACGGTTTACTTACTTAAAAGAGGAGATAAAAAGATAAACAAGAAGAAAACTCCACGGCTTCGCTTTTCAACTGAACTGACGTTGAAGTGGCGAGGAGATCCTCAACTACGAGGCCCAACAACGACTATGGTATATAATACAACCAGGTTCACTCGCTTAAATAATAAAAAAAACAAACTCCGCAGCACAACTTCGCTTTCCAACTGAATTGACGTTGGAATGGCGAAGAGGGTCCTCATCTATGAGGACAAGCAATGACGACAAATGAAATATTATACATAGACAATATTGAAAAGAAATTACAACAACAGGTACATATAATATCGGTCGTATATATTCTTTCAAAGAAAGGAAAAAAATCTTGTGTGCTTCGATCGCTTCACTTTAGGTGTGCCATCGGATCCAGTATAACGGTGTGGTCGGTGAGTTTGCTGGTGTGCAACGACTCTCTCATTTAACCTTTCCCTTCCTGTGATAAAAAAATCCGTGCGTTCCGGTGATGTGTATTCAATACACATCAATACACATGTAAAAATGAGCGATTTAAAATCGGAAAAAAAGAATTATCATAGCCAATCACTTAAATTAATTAAATTTGAAGTCAAAAGTGATAATAATTGAAATTTAATTGCTGAAAACATGAAATAAACATCGGCCGACGATCACAAAACGGGCAAAGCGACCACTTCAAACAAATGCGCGCGAGCTACTGAAGCGAGCGAACTGAGATTCTATTTCTTGCGTTCCCATATACCGATAAGTAGAGTGAGAGTGATACGTGAATAGCGTCGCATTCTCGCCCATAGCGGTTTTTTAGAATGAATATACCTACGTCACACACTGGCACACGTTTGATTGTATTGGTGAATTTATTCCCGATTTTCACAAAATATCTCTGATGTGGCCGATAAGTGCTAATTATTATTAATATTATTTTTTCATTCAATGCGTGAATGTAATACGGAGGAATACCTAAAATCTGAACCCAGTATTTATTATATTTGTCATATAGAGACATTAAAGTTTTTAGAAGCAATGTGTACTAGTTACACATCACAGGTAACGAAGGGTTAAAAACGAGAAGAAAAATATGAAAACTCCACGACACAACTTCGCTTTCCAACTGAATTGACGATGGAATGGCAGGGAGGTTCTCAACTACGTTGCTCAGCAACGACGATTCTTCTTAGTACACACACTTCTACTGCATTTGTTCGGCTCTTTTCAGTCTTGTTCTACGTGTACCTTTCATTCTCCTTCATCGAAGTTGGTACAAAAACACTTGTGGACCGAAGGAAAGTGATGGCGATAATAATTATGAAACTTAAGCTTGCTGATTGAAAAAGCAATAAATCCGCCAGATGTACGAGGCGTATCCAGAAAGTAAGTGTACTGAGGCTCTCACGATCGGATGGATTTTATTTTCGACATGTTGGCTACACTTCCGTGTAGCCTGACCCCTCCCCTCCGCAACGAGACCGGTTTGAGGTCAGTACGTTGAGAAGTGTCGACGCGACAACACGTTTCGTGAAAAATGTCAACCCAATCTCCCGCCAAGTGCGAAATTTTGTAAAAAGGCATAAGTTTTTGAGGCGCTGCAAACTCCATGGAGATGAATTTCTCCGCTCCATCGTTACTGGAGATGAAACTTGGGTTGCACACTACACGCCTGAAACCAAAAGGCAGTCTCAACAGTGGCATCACACCTCTTCACCCTCCGCCAAAAAGTTCAAAACCACAATTTCAGCCAAGACAATCATGGCATCCGTGTTTTGGGACTTTCAAGGCATAATTTTAATTGAATATATGCCTCAAAGGGAGACCATCAGCTCTGCAAGATACTGTGAGACCCTAAAAAAATTGCGGAGGGCGATTCAGAACAAGAGGAGAGGCATGCTGACAAAGGGAGTCTGCCTGCTGCATGACAATGCCAGACCACACACGGCCAACGTCACGAAGGAACTGCTCGCCTCGTTTAAATTGGATGTCCTGAACCATCCCGTGCATTCCTCTGACCTAGCACCTTCAGATTACTATCTCTTTACCTCCCTGAAGCTGTACATGGGTGGAAAAAGGTTTTCAACCGACGAGGAGGTAAAGGAGGAGGTGGAGAAGTGGACGGAGGGGTTGGCGGGAAACTACTTCGAGGAAGGCATCAAAAAGTTGATACCCCGCTTCACCACCTGCATTGAGAGGAATGGCGACTATGTCGAAAAATAGCTTACATATGTACTACGGTAACCACGTAATTTTTTTGTTTAAATAAAAAAAATTGTAACTTACAAAAATTCAGTACACTTATTTTCTGGATATGCCTCGTAATTACACGAAAGATTTCAATAAATAAATATAATTTTTTAATTATAATTGATCAACGATGGAATCTATTTCTCAATCCCACGACCAGCAGAATTAAACAGATAAAAAAACAAGAAGTTAGTTTTATGTACAAATTCTTTGATCGCCCTGTAGTTTGGAAAGGTTGCATAATCCAGTAAAATGATTGCCTAATAACATAAATTCACCCCAAAGGATACTCTTATTTATATCCCTTCCTTCGTCTGTCCTGCCGAGTCATCCAACACCTCCCTTTCTACCTGCTCCTTGTTCCTTCCCAGCACACCCGCCGCTTTAGTCTGATCTGCCTCAACATCTGGACAGGTGGGTTGATGAACTTTAATTGTTAACGGACGGAAGGAAAGAAAGTTGAATTGATGCATTTTATAAATGCACTTTATAAAAAGGTATTGTTATAAACAAACTATTCAATGTGGAATAATATGTATATCAACAATTCTTACAAAGCAAATTAGAAAAGTCATGAAAAGAAGGGTAATGTAGTTAACAGGGTTAACTAAGTACTTAACGCAATATGCAATAATAACCGTGCTTTATCAAAAGTGGCACAAATTACAACCCCATTATAAAAATGTTTTAATACCTTTCTTGAAATGGGAGTGAAAGTATTGCTTTAGAAATTCACGCACTAAGTAAACTTCTTGGAATATCAATGTATTAAAAAAGTAGACTAAAGACAGCGTAAATGAATGCATGGAAAATGTAGAGGTTGTTAGTAAAATATGGAAAGGAATGTTCAGATGGTTTCGATATGTAGACGTAAGTAGAGGTTGTTAGTAAAATATGGAAAGGAGTGTTCAGATGGTTTCGATATGTAGACATAATGAATGATGTAAACATAACTATGCCTTTTGTCGTTATTGGTCCTGTGGCATAAAATGTTCTTCCTCTTAGTGTCAGAGATTTGGGTGGCATGCGCATTTTAAGGTGCGTTCAAGTTTAGTTGACCGATTAAAGTTGATCAACAAAAGTTGAACGAAATCTGTAGTGAAGGCGCGTTATCGCGGTTCAACTTTAATTGACCGATAATAGTTGATCAACAAAAGTTGAATATAGGCCCGTTCTCACGGTCCAAGTTTAGTTGACCGATTAAAGTTGATCAACAAAAGTTGAATCAGTTTTTGTTCACACGTTTCAATAGAAACTGATTCAATACAGTTTCAATTTAATTCAATTAAAAATGACGTCGAAAGCATATTCTAATGCATCTTTATTTTTATATTATAACGTGTAAACATGTGAATTCAACTTGAATTCACATGTTCACACGTTTCAAGACAGGTTTCAACTTGAAAGCAAATGGCGGATAACTCATAACTTGAACGATAAAGTTTGACTGGGTCAAAATTTTCTTGATCAACTAAAAAGTTGATCAACTATATTGAAACAAAGGTTCTCACTACAGATTTCATTCAACTTTTGTTGACCAACTTTAATCGATCAACTAAACTTGAACCGCGAGAACGTACCTTGGATCAGTTTCTATTGAAACGTGTGAACAAAAACTGATTCCAGTCGTATTCAACTTTTGTTGATCAACTTTAATTAGTCAACTAAACTTGAACCGTGAGAACGGGCCTTTAGGAAGCACTAAAAGCTGATTATTTTTGGGAGGTCTTATTGAGATTTATGAGTTCATTCGAATCCTGAGTTGGAGCGCTCTTTAGGAGAGTTTGTTATTTAAAAGGCACTAAATAAATTATCCTTTCATTATTGAATAAATAGAAGTCAAATTTACACGATGTCCTTGAAAAAGGTAGAATGAGAAAACCGTTATAATCTCAACAATAATAACAAAATAATTTCCAATAACTCTTCAACGTCCCCTCCGAATGAAACGATACAATTCTTCGCTGAATTGTTTTGATACACCTCTCGTAGATAAGCCAGCGTATTTAATTTAGAGTGCTGGAAGACAGGCGTCAAATATAAATTAAAATTCAAGTACCGAATGAAAATTAATAAATTATATTGAAAGTAATTAATTTAAAAATATCTATATGAAATATAATGAAAGTGCTGAATATAAATAATATTGATAGAAAATAAATACTGAATTTATCTACATAAAATGAAGGGGCCGTGTAAAAATTATCTAGAAAAAAAATGAAATACCGAAAAAAATGATCTAGATAAAATTAATGTACCAAATAAAAATTATCTAGATAAAATGAATGTACCAAATAAAAATTATCTAGATAAAATGAATGTACCAAATAAAAATTATCTAGATAAAATGAATATACCAAATAAAAATTATCTAAATAAAATGAATGTACCAAATAAAAATTATCTAGGTAAAATGAATGTACCAAATAAAAATAATCTACAATAGATAAAATGAATGTACCAAATAAAAATTATCTAGGTAAAATGAATGTACCAAATAAAAATTATCTAGGTAAAATGAATGTACCAAATAAAAATTATCTAGATAAAATGAATGTACCAAATAAAAATTATCTAGATAAAATTAAGGTACCGAAAAGAAATTAATTAGATACAATGAAAGAAGTTAATAAAAATTATCTAGATACAAATGAATAAAAGTATATAGATACTATTTCTTATCATGTGTAAATAAAATAAAAATAAAACAATTAAACTACCAGATAAAAATTATCTAGATAAAACGAAAGTACCGAATAGACATTAATTCGATGAAATGAAAAAGGTGAATAAAAAATATCTAGACACAATGAAATAACATAATAAAAATTTTCTAGATAAAATTAAGGTACCGAATATAAATAAATTACTCGTAGATACAATGAGGACGCGAATAAAAAATATCTAGACACAATGAAAGAACCGAATAAAAATTATCTAGATAAAATTAAGGTACCGAATAGAAATTAATTAGATACAATGAAAGACGTGAATAAAAAATATCTAGATACTATTTAAGTACCGGATAAAAATAATCAAGATAAAATGGAAATACCGAATATAAATTAATTAGATAAAATGAACGAAGGGAATAAAAAATATCTAGATACAATTAAAGTGTCGGATAAAAATTATCTAGATAAAATTAAGGTACCGAATAGAAATTAATTAGATACAATTAAAAACCGGATAAAAATTATCTACAATAGATAAAATGAAAGTACCGAATAGACATTAATTCTATAAAATGAAAGTAGAGAATAAAAAATATCTAGATACAATTAAAATATCGGATAAAAATTATCTAGATAAAACGAAAGTACCGAATTGACATTAATTAGATAAAATGCAAAAGGTGAATAAAAAATATCTAGATACAATGAAAGAACCGAATAAAAATGATCTAGATAAAATTAAAGTATCGAATAGATATTAATTAGATAAAATGCAAAAGGTGAATAAAAAATATCTAGATGCAATGAAAGAACCGAATAAAAATTATCTAGATAAAATTAAAGTATCGAATAGATATTAATTAGATCAAATGAAAGAAGTGAACAAAAAATATCTAGATATAATGAAAGTACCGGATAAAAATTATCTAGATAAAACGAAAGTACCGAATTGACATTAATTAGATAAAATGCCAAAAGTGAATAAAAAATATCTAGATACAATTGAAGTATCGGATAAAAATTATCTAGATAAAACGAAAGTACCGAATTGACATTAATTAGATAAAATGCAAAAGGTGAATAAAAAATATCTAGATACAATGAAAGAACCGAATAAAAATTATCTAGATAAAATTAAAGTATCCAATAAAAATTTAACTGATGTATTGGTATACATTCCTCTAAATAACATTTTGTAAATATTATTAAATTTATAAACAGCAACAAATTGTTCCCTTTTGTTACACGGGTTTCCATCAGCGAACTAACGGTGGATTGCTCTTGTAATATCAGAATGACTCCATCAATGCAAACCAATAATTGCTTTTGCATCCGTTTTTCAAATAAAATGTTCCAATATCACTGTATTTTTATACATAACCAAATATCGTCTTATTCTAAAACATGCAACTATCACGCAGTGACCGTTTTAGGGTAGGCAGAGAGGAATTATATCAACAGTCTTTACCTCGTTTAATTCATATCTTATTTATTTATTAACACTGAATTCCAAAAACAATCTAACGGTCTTATTGGCAGGTGGTAATCTCTTTCAACTAACGAGAGACAAATGTAAATAAAGCAAATTACATGGTTGCAAAAACATTCAAAGAACAAACATTCAAACAACAAAATTACATGGTCGCAAAAACATTCAAACTACCCATCCCCACGAAATTCATGAACATATACGTAACCATACGCTCATAAACCCCACAAAGACGAACAATCACCCGAACATACCTTTTCATATAAAGTGAGATATTATTAGGAGCTGCACTTAAGAACGCAAAAGAGTTTGTCTACCTTGGAAGCAAGATCACATGGGATGGCCGTACAAAAAGAGAGGTTGACAGTCGCATCCACCAAGCAAAACTCGCCTTTAATAACAAATCAAAGATTTTCGAATCCAACAACATGGACCTAAAGCTCCGCAAGCAATTGGTCAAAACATATGTGTGAGGTATTTTGATGTATGGTTGCGAGACAAGGTGCATGGGCGAAAGGGATCGAAAAAGATTGGAGGCCTTCGAGATGTGGACCTATAGACGAATCCTAAGGATTTCCTGGAGAGACCACATTACAAATGACGAGGTTCTCAGCAGGATCGAAGAAACCAGGCACCTGTCAAACACCACACCGAAAAGGCGTGCAAAATGGATGTGTCATATGATGTGACATGAAAAACTCCTTCATAGTATACTGGAGGGAATGATTGAGGGATCGATTGGCAGTGGGCGACCTCGCCGAGAGTATCTGGAAACGTGGAAGTGCTTGCTTGTATGCATAAGCACCGAGAATTGATAAGAACTGTGAAGGTTCGCAAGTTGCTTTATCTTGGTCACATAATGAGGGCACAAGATACATTATGACACAACTGATCATCCAGGGAAAAATTAATGGCTAACGAGACAGAGCAGATCACCGCATCTCTTGGCTTAATAATTTAACTCAAACAGAGATTGTTTATTGGCCTTTCCAGTTCACCGCTCCTCTTTCTTTACGTCGTCCTTTATTGTCCATGCAGTGAGACTCTGGAATCAGTTACAAACCAATATAAGACTCGCTCCGTCCTTGGTATGCCTTGAGAAACGACTGAAAAAACTCATAATTTCTAGTCAGTAAAATGACGTGTTTCAATCCTGAATTTTCTTTTCCTTTCCTCTCCACCATCCCTTCCTATCCTTTTGATTGATGATATCTCACTTTATATGAAAAATAATGTTCGGGTGATTGTCCGTCTTTGTGGGGTTCGTGAGCATGTACTCACATATGTGTTTATGGATTTTGTGGGGATGGATAGTCATTTGAATGATTTATGCGACCACGTAACTTGATAAATTTACTTTTGTCTGGTTGATTGGAAGAGATTGCCGCCTGGCAATAATCCCACCAGATTGTATTTACAATAAAAGTGTTAAATAGATAAATAGATAGATAGATAATTTACGGGTGGGCCTACAAGGAACGTGTAACGTAACAAGTTAAGTTAGTTCCGTACTATTAATATACGGTATACTACTACTGAGATATTCCAAGCCAAGCGAATTTCTGATGGGAGACGGCACCTTAAGAAGAAGATTCATTTAACATGTTACTTTGATCCCTATCGCTACCGTTCTTTCTATGTCGCTTTTGAATCACCCATAAACATACAGCCCAGATAACAGAACCAATTTATCTGTTAAAGTTTCTCTAATCATCCTACATACCATATACGTTTCCAAACATAATATACATTTCCTTTCACTATTGAAAATATACAAGCAATAGAAGAAAAAAATGGTAATAAAGGGCTATCGATTTCTTTAAGAAAAATAACTAAAAAACTAATATTACAGCTTACAAAATTAGTAAAAGTGTGAAAATGCTTTTAGCACATTCCCATTGTTGACTAGATACAGATATCCAAGTGAGTTACAATGCGAGCATGACTCTTGTTTCATATAATGCTCTATGGTGTCACAATCCAAGTGCGTGTCCCATACTATTTAACGTCGAATTCGCACTTGGAATGTGACTCAGTGCTGAAGAATTTTGTACGCTTTTTTTGTGTACCTTTGGTCCGGAGTACAGAGCGATCAGAAAAAACTTAACCACATTTTTGCATGCGTTTGTTCAAGGTTGAGAAATATATTTGAAAAAAAAAAAAAAGGTTGAAAATTTCATGAATGAGAGTCGCCGATATCTTAGCGGTTAGAAATCAGATTGATTTGTTGCTGGCTGGATTTATCACATTATTTATAACTTTTTGGTCAAAAGGAAACGATATTCGTGTTTTATTGAAAAACTAATAAATTCGATACATCATTTTGAGATTTATTTATTCACTCGGACATCAAAAACTGGAATATCAGATTTCTAGCTAATATTTAACCAGCAGACGAAAATTTTACGATGTAAATTTATTTATTCACTCGGACATCAAAAACTGGAATATCAGATTTCTAGCTAATATTTTAACCAGCAGACGAAAATGTTATGTTGTAAATTTATTTATTCACTCGGACATCAAAACCTGGAATATCAGATTTCTAGCAAGTATTTTAACCAGCAGACGAAAATGTTACATTGTAAATTTTGAGAAATTTATTTGCGATTTCTCTTTGTTTATTAAATAAATGCTGCTGAGTGATATTTGTAAAGATTAAATGAATATTTAATTCAAGTTTTATCAATATTTAAAAAAAAAATTTAAATAACCACAATTTTATGAGTATTCAAAAGTAGACTAATGGCTTTATAATCGTCATAACATTTGTTAACTTTCATCATATTATTCTGATAATAAATGTTAGTCCAAAATTTAAATAACTTGAATTATTAGACATAAATTATGTAAACTCTAATATCCATCTTCCTTTTTTTTTTTTTAACCTGGCGAGTTTATTGCCATGTGGCAATCTCTTCCAACCAACCAGAAATATGTTTTTATAGACCCTAAGCGTTAACCAGACTGGAATCCTATTTTAAAAAAATCTTTCGCGTCAAAGGCATCAAACTCCGATCAGAATTTCCTATATGGACACTACTGGACGTTCTACGAATCAAGCATTCTTTGGCAGTCTAAGACAACGGACTCCTCGAGCACTGCAGCAAGTCCCACATGGCCTGCTCCTCAACGCAGATACAGAGTCTATCCTCATTTTGATATATTTCCTTGGGTTTTAGTTCTTCAAGGCATTTCAAAGCCAAGTGGCAAACCATCCAGAAGCGAAATCCGAAAATTAATTTAAATAAAAATGACTTGAAATTATAAGTTATAGTTACATGACCTCCAAAATTTAAATATTTTACACTTTGATGCAAATATATCTGTCGGATTTAACGATTTAACATAATTAGACCTGACGTCCATTATAATGGACATAGAGAAAACAACTTTGCGGTATTTTCCTGTAACCCAACAAATGAAGTGTAGGATACTATATTATCAACATTTATCTAAATTAATGTTACATTTAATGAACATTATAATACACTTACAAGAAACGACATTTTTTTTTTAAACTATAGAATTAATTAAGGTCTGGAGAAGTTAAAGCAATTTATTTTAATCAACCAGCTGTTTTTCATAATTATTATTTGTACCTATGACCATGTATTTCAAAATATTTGAGAAAATAGAGATAAGGATGGGAATCGCGTGAGAATTAAGAAAGAGGACTATTTTGAGATAAATATTGCTTCTGTAGTTTATTCTCAAATATCGATAAGGATGCAGCACATCTGACTGAGCCAGAAAGATCGTTATAAAGTGGAGCCGAATGGACCGCAAAAGATGACGCAGTGAATGTGGTTTGATGTACAAAGAATTCTGATTTTAACAGATGAGAGAAACAGTCCATGCTCCGATATATTTTTTTATTTTTCACACAGATACTGAGGGCAACATGGGTTGTTCAACACTCCTAGAAGAGTTGACAGAAACTGGAGATTACTTTGCTCTCTTATTTTAAGCCATTGGAGTTTGGCACGATATTCGAGTATCGAATTTAAATACCATAAGACACAGCTTAGACTCATAAATCACTTAAACTTCGAAGTTTAAATTAATTGGTACTTAATGTTTGAATACTAGAAGACAACGTTTGATCCTGTATGTATATCACTTAAATTCTAAATTTAAAATAACTTTAGACGTAACTTGAACTCCAAATTCAAATTATAGGAACTCCAAATTCAAATTATAAGAACTCCAAATTTTAAATACGATTAGACAGAATTCAAACTCAAAGGTGTAAATTATATTTTTACTAAAATGAAAACACATTTAGACACAGCTTGAACTCCCAAGTATAAATTATTTTGAACTTTTGGCGTTGCAGGTTCTGTGGCGTGGAATAGTCTGTATCTGTATTGGGTGACATGGGTGCCGTGCGCAGTTTTAGTAAGCACTTAAAAACAACCTTTTTTGGGAGATTTTATCAAAATTTATGATATTATATGAACAATACACATATACACTACACTACATCTAAAGCCGAATGTGTTACTATCACATATCGGAAAACCTACAAAGGTTTCTTTGTAGTTCATCTGCTCTTAGTAAGTTTACTGAAGTTTTCTTACTAAATATATTTTCTGAACATATGCAGATGAGGGGAGTACCTAATGGCCGCAGCCACCACCTTTCCATCATTATATTCAACTTATATATTTATTTTGTAACATTCCAAATCTGTCAACAACACTGGGTTCGAATCTTAGGCTAGAGCGCCCTTGAGGAGAGATTGCTCTCGAATATGCGCTATCTAAATTATCCTTTTATAATTATTATTGTGCCCCCTCCCCCCGCGCTGAAGTGGTTCACTTCATTACCTCCTTTATCATATTGCATCAAGTACAAGTAAACTTGAAGATTTTACAGACATACATGATGTTCACTAAAATTGTGGGCATCAATACTCCGAACTTTGAAGTTGAATCGTTAGATACAATTTTAACTTCTAAGTTATGGCTGATGTGTTAAGTAAGATGAAGAAGAGCACGCTGAGATGGTTTGGGCATGAAGAACAAATGAATGAAGAAAGACTAACGAAACATATATGTGCAGATGTGTGTGGAAGGCAAATGCAGTGCAGATGTGAGTAGATGACGTACGAGAGGTAGACCAAGGGAAGTATGGTTGGACCAAGGGAATGATATTCTGAAAGAAGGAAAAACAGAAAGTCAGAGAAATTTTAGAGGTTGTATGAGAAGATGTGTGGATGTCAGAGAGGCTAAGGATGTGTGTCGAGCTAGGAAAGTATATCCCTCCGTCATTTCTACATAAATTATTATTTATTTAACACTTCATTGTAAAAACATTCTGGCGGGCTTATTGTCAGGTAGCAATTTCTTCCAGCCAACCAGATAAATATAAGTCTAGTCAGTAATACAACGTGTTTCATTCCTGATTTTTTTCCTTTCGTCTTCACCATTCCTTCATTTTCCTTTCATGATATCTCACTTTATATGAAAAGGAATGTTCGGGTGATTGTCCGTCTTTGTGGAGTTTCTGGGAATATGCCCACGTATGTGTTCATGAATTTCGTGGAGGTGGATAGTCATTTGTATGATTTATGCGACCATGTAACTTGCTTCATTTATTTTTGTCTGGTTGGTTGGAAGAGATTACCGCCTGGCAATAATCCCGCCAGATTGTATTTGCAATAAAAGTGTTAAATAAATAAATCACTTGATCTTCAAAATATTGAGGAACCCTCAACCATTAAATTTTTTTTTTGAAGTATAGATTCGACAAAATCAACTAGCTAAGATATATTGGAAATTAATTCATAGTAATTCATATTTTTAGGAATTTGATCCACGATTCTCCGAACCAATCTGTTGCGTTGAGAAACAGTCATCGACAGCAATGGTATTGCTGTCCGAATATCAACCAACAGCTACCAGCACATTGATTTTTTGTGTTGAATCGTGATTCAGTTGACAGAAAATAATGAACAACACTGCGTCGTGGCCACCACCAATGGGAACAGCAAAAACTCTTTGGACAATGCCAAGAAATCGGTCAGTCGCTGGTACTAAACAGACTTTAATGTGACGTTTTTTTTCCAATTCATCTGTACTTGATAATTGTAATTATAAAAATAATGTAACGATATTAATAATAATATACCGTATAGATATCAGACGATGGAAAAAAATACGAGGAATATTAAGTGACGTATAGCGATACTAAACTAAGTCAATGGGATATTGAAACATTTATTCTCGATCCGGACAGTGTCAAAATCTGCTAAGATGATAGTACTCGTACATATATAATAGACGTGGGCAAATGCGGCTCCAAGAGCCGCATGCGGCTCTTCGTTGGGTTAAGTGCGGCTCCCAATGTCTCTTATAGAAATATAAATTCTTTCTTTCTCCATTATACTTGTACTTTCGCTATTTTCCTTTCTAAATGTTTTAAGTGACAAGATGCGCATGTATGAATGCAACTGTCAAAGACGGTAGTATTACGAAGCAAATCGACAATACGAAGGAAATTATTCACACTATTCAGCTCAATATCCACTCAATTCAAAATTGCTAACAGAGAAACTTAAGTCCTTACAATCTGGACTTTTTAAACAACAAGGACTATTGTCTTCTTTTACACGCGAAGATGACACAATAAAGGAAGCTAGTTTTTTTAGTAGCGTGGAATATTGGTTGTGCCATGGAGAAACGTCCATATGGAGATGGAGAATTTATTAAGAGAAACTTGGAAGACGTGGTTCAAGTTTTGGATCCAAATAATACAAATAATACAAAACTACATAAATTGGTGGCACAGATGCGAGATTTAACTAAAAGTGATAAATACACTTTTTATATTATATTTTATTTTTATTAAATAAATTTTGAACTAATTATTTTGTGTTTTCTTTCTCATTTTTATATTTTCTTAAATGGGTATTTTTTATACTTTATACAGCAATTAAGATTTGTGTAGAATATGTAATAAATTAGATCTATGTTAGTGTATTTAATACTACGTGAGAACGTGACTATGGTGTGGCTCTATATATACGAGTATATGAAAATCCAGAATGTGGCTCTCGTTGAGCTCATGTATGGCCATCCCTGGTATATATGTACAATACCAACTTTATTATAATACCAACTTTGATGTATGGAACAGTATTATAATACCAACTTTGAACTGTATTATAATACCAACGATGTATAGAACAGTATTATAATACCAACTTTGATGTATGGAACAGTATTATAATACCAACTTTGAACTGTATTATAATAACAACGATGTATAGAACAGTATTATAATACCAACTTTGATGAATGGAACAGTATTACAATACCAACTTTTAACTGTATTATAATAACAACGATGTATATAACAGTATTATAATACCAACTTTGAACTGTATTATAATAACAACGATGTATAGAACAGTATTATAATACCAACTTTGATGTATGGAACAGTATTATAATACCAACTTTGAACTGTATTATAATACTAACGATGTATAGAACAGTATTATAATACCTACTTGGATGTATGGAACAGTATTATAATACCAACTTTGAACTGTATTATAATACCAACGATGTATAGAACAGTATTATAATACCAACTTTGAACTGTATTATAATACCAACGATGTATAGAACAGTATTATAATACCAACTTTGATGTATGGAACAGTATTATAATACCAACTTTGAACTGTCTTATAATACCAACGATGTATAGAATAGTATTATAATACCTACTTTGATGTATGGAACAGTATTATAATACCAACTTTGAACTGTATTATAATAACAATGATGTAAAGAACAGTATTATGATACCAACTTTGATGTATGGAACAGTATTTTAATATCAACTTTGAACTGTATTATAATACCAACGATGTATATAACAGTATTATAATACCAACTTTGAACTGTATTATAATAACAATGATGTATAGAACAGTATTATAATACCAACTTTGATGTATAGAACAGTATTATAATACCAACTTTGAACTGTATTATAATACCAACGATGTATAGAACAGTAATATAATACCAACTTTGATGTATGGAGCAGTATTATAATACCAACTTTGAACTGTATTATAATAACAACGATGTATAGAACAGTATTATAAGACCAACTTTGATGTATGGAACAGTATTATAATACCAACTTTGAACTGTATTATAATACCAACGATGTATAGAACAATATTATAATTCCAACTTTGATGTATGGAAGTGAAATGTGAACGTGGTGAAAAAAGACTGAAAGGAACCGAACAAATGTTGTAGACAAAATAAGAAATTAAGTGATTAAGGAGGAATGTGATCTTAAGGTTGATGCATTGAGGAAGATGAAACTAAGCACGTTGAGGTGGATTGATAATGTACTCATTGAATGAATTAATGAATTAAAAAAGACTTAAAAAACAGATATATAGTGCAAATGTGAATGTGGGGCGTGTGAGAAGAAGACCAAGGAAAGTATAGTTGGATAAAGTAAATTTTATTTTGAAAGATTAAATTATTCAGTAAGAAAAAACGTAGGAGCTGTGTGGAATAAATTTATAAATAGCACATTATATTCATTAATAAATAAATTCAGGTAAAATTAAAAATAGAGGTTCCGGCTTCGAACCTCGTTGGAACCCTGATATTTTAAAAAAAGAATCCCGTCTGGGAAAGGAAAAATAGAAAGTCAGAGAAATCGTAGAGGTTGTATGGATGTGGAAGAGGTTAAGGATGTGTGTTGAATTGGGAAAGTCTGGTGATCTGTCCTCTCTGCCTGACCCGACAGAGAATGGACGTGACGGTATGTATAGACGACCTCCGTGGCCTAGTTTGTAAAGACGCTTGTTTCCCGTCGATTTACGTTGGAACCCAGTTTAAAAATAACGAAAAAAAGGATATCAGTTTGATGGTTGGAAGATATTGCCACATAGCAACAATGGTTGTACTGTGTACAACGAAACTGTAATACAATACAATATGTATGTATGAATACACAATGGTTTAAAAAATAGCATTGTAATTATTACTACAGTTTTTTTATCATTAGTTTAAGATCAAGTTTTGTTATTTTGTCAATAATTTTAAGTATTTGTGTAAACTTATATTATTTGCATTTGTTTGTAAAAGACACTCTAGTGTCGTAAATCTGTTTGTAAAAGACACTGTATTGTCGTAAATTTGTTCGTAAAAGACAGTGTAGTATCGTAAATTAAATAAATATCCAATAATAAAATGAGGTTTAAAGTAAAACATAACCGGGACTTAAATTGTAAATAACAAGTGAGAAACTTCACCCCAAGGACGTTGTATATTTATATAAAGGTCTTCTAATAATAATTGAATAACAGTGGCTAGTCTAGCGCCAGCTCGCTTCCCATCACCTTGTGTCCCCATGGCGGCTCGGCGGATTAAACATGAATCGCGGCCGTCCAGACCGCACTAAACGGCCAGTCTTGCGGTCACAGGTTTGTGTGTGCGGGCTGGTCTGGCTGTTGGGATGGACGATGTTAAAGGCGACCATTTTTTCGATGTTTATCATCTCCTGGTACTCATGTTACTCTGAAACATATCCGTATTGATGATCGACATATCCAATAGCGTCAACATTATCTTCGTCATCAGTAATAAAGCCTTTGAATGGCAAGTCGTATTATCGTAAATGATGGATAATTGAATGATGGGATATTGAACGGTGTGTAGCGAAAGCTACTTTGTTGTATGGAAATTAAACGTGGACCTGGAAAAAGACTAAGAGGAGCCGAATACATGCTGTATTAACCCTTCCCTCCCTGTGATGTGTAACTAGTACACATAGCCTCTAAAAACTTTAATATCTCTATAAATATTATATAATAAATACTGGGTTCAGATTTTAAGTATTCCTCCGTTATACATTTACGCATTGAATGAAAAAATAATATTAATAATAATTAGCACTTATCGGCCATATCAGAGATATTTTGTGAAAATCGGAAATACTCGTAAATTCACCAATACAATCAAACGTGTGCCAGTGTGTGACGTAGGTATATTCATTCTAAAAAAACCGCTATGGGTGAGGAAGCGACGCTATTCACGGCTCACTCTCACTCTACTTCGGTATATGGGAACGCAAGATATAGAATCTCAGTTGGCTCGCTTCGTGAACGTCAGCCGATGTTTTTGTCATGTTTTCAGCAATTAAATTTCAATTATTATTACTTATGACTTCAAATTTAAGTAATTTAATAGATTGCCTATGAATATTCTCATTTTTTCGATTTTAAATCGATCATTTTTACATGTTTATTGAACACACAGCACCGGAACGTGCGGATTTTTTTAGCACCGGAAGGGAAAGGTTAATGCGTGCATTGAGAATAATACAAGGGGAGATAATGCATGACAGAATACAGAATGAAGTGATTAGGGATGAATGTGAACTTAAGGTTGGTGTGTTGAGCAACATAAAAGAGAGCAAGGTGAGATGGTGTAAATGTGAGCGAAATGTGTGAGAAGAGGAAGATCAATGAAAGTATGATTGGATCAAGTGAATTATATTATGATAAAACAAAGAAGTGTTATAAAAATGTGTATGAATATGGAGAAAGCTGAGGATAAGTCGAAGTAGGAAAGTGTGATGCTCTGTTTTTCTGCCTACCCCGGAAGGTGAATGTCATGATGGCATGTATGCTATTCTCGTTCTTATATAATACGGTAGACAATCCCTCGTATCGAGTCATCCTGTCGGTAGAAGACCCCTGTGCTTGTATTGGTTTATTATTTGCAGCTTGCTGCACTTCACCAAGCACACAACTTTTACTGATCAAATATGAGTGAAAAATTCTGAAGGAAAGATATCAAAGATTCAAGACGATCGGTAGTTTTAATCTATTACAGTCTTTAATAAGATCGATGAAGTTTAGATCAATGACGGGAGTTCTATGTGATCCGAAAATGCCAGTAAAGTTAAAAGGAAAAGTATACCAAACGATTGTCAGACCCGCACTCCTCTATGGCTCCGAATGCTGGACGATATATAACTCTTACTCTAGGCAACTAGAAACTGCGAAATGCGCATGCTAAGATTGTAAGCTAGTGTGTCCTTAAGAGACAAAATAAAAAGCTCATGCATTCGTGGAAGCCTAGGTGTTACAGACATCAACAGTAAGATGGAGAAGAGGCGATTGAGATGGTATGGGCACGTTGGACGCAGATCACCCGATCACATTGTGAACCAGGCAATATCCATGGATCTTCCTCGAATAACAACCAGAGGAAGACCAAAGAATTCATGTATGGTGCAAAAAGATAACCTGATGCAGAGGCACGGCCTGGGGGACGTAGTCCGGGACAGAAGAGCATACAACCTGAGGACGAGGAGAGCTGACCCCAACAGTCTTCGCAGACATTGAGTTGGGATGGAGCCAGGGAGAAGTCTTTAGTAAGATCGAGCCTTTTAACAAAACCCTATTTTAACATTGCTTAAAATATATGCACAATTGAAGAGACCGTCGCTTCGTCATTTATAAATATTGGTACTGGGAAACAGCGTGATTGTATGTGCATCATTATATTTTTTAATTATAAATATATTAATTTTGTCTAGGACTATCATTAGAGGAGGTACAAAGCCGCGTGGTAACGCACTGGACTTCTGTGCGGAAAGTCACCGGTTTGAACCCCGCGCTGTGCTACTCCCCTCGAATGGCATTTTTTCCGCCTCATTCGAGGGTATAAGGATACTTATGACTTCGGTCAAATCTATTCTATCAAAAAAGAGAAAAAGAAAACATGTCGGTGTGCTCCGATCGTCTCACTTCGGTGTGTCATCGGATCCAGTACAACAGGGTTGTCGGTGAGTTTGCTGGTGTGTAACAGCTCACTTACTTAAAAGAAGAAAAAAAACTCAAGTAGCACAGCTTTGCTTTTCGAATACGAGGTCCAGCAATGACGATAAAGATGATCTGTAAATTGTTAAAATATTTGTTTCTTCTACGTCTCTCAACACATGGTCACCCTAGATTATGGTCCATCGTGTATATCTATGAGAAAGCGTCGGACAATAAAAATACCGGTAGCAGCGAATTAAAATAATAATAATAAGTAAATTATAACAAATAACAAAAAATATATTCACCACGCCGCGCCGCCTACCTGCTCCCGATACCGGCCATCAATACCCACAAAATGGTGATGTGACTAGTTCTCAATTTATCTTTTTATTCCCTCTATATCTAAAGCTTTTTTGTGATAAGAATATTTTTATTTAATCGTGAAAGCGGGTAAGAAGAAACTAAGGAACACCTTCCTATCATTTCTTTATTTAACTCTTTTATTGCAAATACAATAAGGCGGTTTCTTGAATCTTCGAAAAGACTATAGTTTCACTTTGTGGTGCCATGTTTTACGTAAAAGGACAAATAAGAAAATAAAAAAACTTGTTATGTATTTTTATACTCAAACCGGACAGTATCGAAATCTGCTAAAATGATAGTCCACAATGGTATTTCGGTGCCAACTTTGATATATGGGAAGGAAATTTGGACATGGGAAGTGACTGATAGGAACTTAAGGCTGATGTGTTGAATAAGATGAATAAGAGCACATTGAGATGGTTTGGGCATGTGGAATGAATGAACGAAGAAATGAAAGACTAACAAAACAAATATACGTATGGTGCAAATGTGAGTGAAAGGTATTTAAGATAAAGACCATGAAAAGTGTGGTTGGATCTGGCGAATTATATTTTGAAAGAAGTAAACTTAGAAAGTGAGAGAAATTGTAGAAACTTAGAAAGTGAGAGAAATTGTTAAATGCTGTCTCAGCTACTGTACGCCGCGAACTATTCTACGTCCATCGCTTTTATAATATAATATATATTATATGCCACTATGCTGTGTCATTGCTTATGCACTCTATTTGAGATGAAAGTATTTTATTTTATTATTATGTTTATGTATATAAGTTGTTTGATCCATCATGGGTTCATTCAGTTAATTTGTACATCGAAGGTCTTACAGACGATGCCTTATAACACTGGTTCATACTAAATTGGACTGTGGCTCAATCATATCTATATGTAAATTGTTAAAATATTTGGGTTCATTCGGTTGATTGGTACCTTCGTTGTACCAATCAACCGAATGAACCCATGATGGATCAAACAACTTATATACATAAACATAATAATAAAATAAAATACTTTCATCTCAAATAGAGTGCAGAAGCAATGACACAGCACAGTGGCATATAATATTCTATTATAAAAGCGATGGACGTGGAATAGTTCGCGGCGCACAGTAGCTGAGACGGCATTTAACCGGACCGCATTCATATTAGATACTTAGACTTGTGAATTGAGCTATGAAAGTGAAACATGGTCACTGAAATTTATAGCGAAATTAAAAAAAAACTGATTCTACAGAAAGTTTATTTAAATTATTTATTTATACATATTTAACATAAATATGTTAGACTCGTTGCGTCATTGGCAATTTTTTAATGGCGATTTATAGAACTCGTAATTTCAAGTCAGAAATATAACGTGTTTTATTCCCGATTTTTCTTTCCTCTCTATCATCCCTTCTTTTTTCTTTTGATTGATGATATCTCTCTTTTTGTTTTGATTGATGATATATCTCTTTTTTCTTTTGATTGATGATATCTCTCTTTTTGTTTTGATTGATGATACATCTCTTTTTTCTTTTGATTGATGATATCTCTCTTTTATTTTTACTATGTACATTTATTGTTCATGAATTTTGTACAAGTGAATCATCGTTTGAATATTTTAGCGATCATGTAACCTCCTTAATTTATTTTTGTCTGGTTGGTTTGAAGAGATTTCCACCTGGTAATAAGCCTGACAGATTGTTTTACAATGACGTCTTAAATACATTTATAAATAAAAAATACATAAGTAACATTACAACGTTTATTGCAGATATAGACAAAGAGAAGAAATCGCCAGATTTCACCTCTTATACATGCATAGACTATCTCAAACCAATCTGTCCAATTTATTTCCGTTACTACTGATATGCAACAATTTGTTATCATCGATAGAAATTGTATTGTTTTCACGGTGACAATGATTAGCCATTTCAGAATAAATTAGAGGATTTGTGTCCACGAAATTTGTTTTCAAATGATCTTCCTATCTTTCCTATACATCTTCTTCCTGGCACTGTCCCAACTCATTGCCTAGGTAGGCTGTTGGGGTTGGCTCTTCTCGTTCTCAGGCTATATATTCTTCGGTTCTGGGTGTCGCTTTCATCTAGGCCGTTTCCCTGCATGATTTTGGAGCATTGAGTCATCCAATAGTTCTTTGGTCTTCTTCTGGACGGCTGTCGAGGAAGATCCACAGACATTGCCTGATTTACCGTATGGTCAGGTGGTCTCCGTCTTATGTGCCCGTACCATCTCAGCTGCCACTCTGCCCGCTTACTATTTATATCAGTGACTCCCAGGCTACCACGAATGCGTGAGCTCTTAATTTTATCTTTCAGTGATACTCCTGCCGACCACCTAAGCACTCGCATTTCTGCTGTTTCAAGTTGCCTAGAGTAGGAGCTGTACACAGTCCAGCATTCTGAGCCATACATAATTGCGGGTCTAACGATAGTCTGGTATACCTTTCCTATCAGTTTTATAGGCATTTTTGGGTCACACAAGACTCCTGTTACCGATCTGAATTTTATCCATCCCACACTTATTCTATCGTCAACATCCGCGGTGCACTCTCTTGTCTTTCCTATATATAAAACACATAAAGTGGAATAAACATTTTTTGATAAAACAAATTACAATATTATAAATTATTTGATCAAACAAGTATAAAAAACTATCAATTTTTCAAAATATTTCAGAAAATATTCAATAACTTTTGTGTCAATATCACCTTCTACCCAACATGAATGAAAGAATAAGCTATTAGCAATAAATATTATAGTATAAAAATACATCGATTTTGTGGTTTTAATAATCTCGGATTTATTGCAACTTTTTTGCCAAGTCTCCTTTTTATAAGTACTCCGAGTTTTTTTTGCAATGTAAGGATTTCGATTCGAGGGTATATCGATGTAAATGTATTTCGAGACAAGGTGTCTTTTTTCTTCGGGTTTTTTTTAAATTATTATGACACAAGTCAGATACTCGTAGCTGTGTAGTTTAGTTGACTCATACATCGATCAATAAGTCCCGGGACTAACCAACAGATGGCGTCTCTAATAACAAATCCATATCATTCTCAGTTAGTACCAACCTTTAGAAGTTACGTGTCAAACTTTCATGACATTCCGATATTGTGTAATTGAGTTACAATGGTTTTAGTGACGCTACTTTTGCTATTTTCAAAACAATGGAAAAAAACGAATTTCGTGTGTTGATAAAACATTGATTTTAACGGGAAAAAATACCGTTCAAACTCAGCGATGGCTTCAAAAATATTTTTTCTCGGGCTCTGCTCCGTTGAAAACTATCATTGGTCGGTGGTATGCTGATTTCAAACGTGGTCGTGCAGATACAAATGATGCTGAACGCTCTGGTCGTCCAAATGAGGCTGTTACACCAGAAAACATAAAAAAAAACTCAAAATCGTGATGGAAAATCGCAAAGTAAAGTTGCGTGAGATAGCTGACATCCTGAAGATATCATTTGGTAGTGTTCACACTATTTTGCATGAACATTTGGTCATGAAAAAGCTTTTTTCGAAATGGGTGCCGCGTTTGCTCACAATGGAACAAAAACAACAACGCATCGATGATTCAGAGCGCTGTTTGGCACTGTTTGGCAGTGATTCAGAGCGCTGTTTGGCACTGATTCTCTAGATTTGACCCCCAGTGACTATTGGCTTTTCGCAGACCTCAAGAAGATGCTCCAGGGAAAGAGATTTGGCTCCAATGAAGAAGTGATTGCCGAAACTAACGCCTATTTTGAAACCAAAGATAAATCGTTCTACACGGCTGGCATAGAAAAGTTAGAAAAGCGTTGTAATGAATGTATCGCTCTTGAAGGAGACAATGTTGATGAATAAAGAAGAATTTTGGCAAACAAATGTTGTATTAATAGTTAGTCCCGTGACTTATTGATCGATGTTCTATGTTTGATTTGTTAAATTATATTTTCAAATAACGCTTGATTGTGAGATAAGCGAACTTGTTTTTTTTTAAATTTTATTCGGATAAACGACAATAAGTCCTTTTCTACTATTGTATTAAAACTGTCCATTATTTTTTTTATTTTACAAAGTAATATTTAGTACAAACATTTACCAAATGTATATCTAAAGAACTAATCTAATTTATATACTATAACAATGAACTAACTTCATTTTAATTTGTTACAAGTCATTTTAGTCCTAATAATCTGAATATACGAGTACAATATATTTTCTAAGTTGTAGTTAACACCTACATAATACTTATAACTAGATAACATTTTTTTAATTGGTTGAATGTTAGAAATAGACGCCAAATTCACATACTGTATCTATTGTATAATATCCTTAACTGTCCCGCCGCCCCATCTTATCTCGCCGAAAATTTTCAGCGTCTTTCTAATCAAGGATTAGCGCTACGCTCAAACAGAGATTGTTTATTGACCTTTCCAGTTCACCGCTCCTCTTTCTTTACGTCGTCCTTTACTGTCCATGCAGTGAGACTCTGGAATCAGTTACAAACCAACATAAGACTCGCTCCGTCCTTGGTATGCTTTAAGAAGCGACTGAAAAAACTCTTAATTTCTAGTCAGTAAAATAACGTGTTTCATTCTTGATTTTTTTTTCCTTTCCTCTCCACCATCCCTTCCTTTCCTTTTGATTGATGATATCTCACTTTATATGTTATGAAAAATAATGTTCGGGTGATTGTCCGTCTTTGTGGGGTTCGTGGGCATGTGCTCACGTATATGTTTATGGATTTCGTGAGGATGGGTAGTCATTTGAATGATTTATGCGACGTAACTTGTTTCATTTACTTTTGTCTGGGTGGTTGGAAGAGATGGCCGCCTGGCAATAAGCTCACCAGATTGTATTTGCAATAAAAGTGTTAAATAAATAAATAAATAAAACAATTCTTACAACTTAATATTTAGCACGTACATGGCAACTCGTTCAGGCTACTTGCATTCCATCACATTCACTCAGACCTTGGTCCTCTCAGTTAATACTGTAGGTGGACTAGTCAGGCAATAGATGATGTCAATTCTTATTATGATAATTATAAAAATACAATTTATACAGCGTCGTTTAGAGTGCATATACGCTCTTCAAGCTTAGCGCATACGAGTTCCTCGCAAGTTCTGCAGATTTTTTTTGTCAGTTGATAGAATAGAATAGATAGAATAGAGATCGAGATACGAAGGGGATAATAAGCGAAATAACAAAGTTGTTATTTCGCTTATTATCAATAACATTTATTTATGTAACACTTTTATTGCAAATACAATATAAATTAAGCAAGTTACGTCGCATAAATCATTTAAATGACTATCCATCCCCACGAAATCCATAAACATATACGTGAGAACATGCCCACGAACCCCAAAAAGACGGACAATCACCCGAACATTATTTTTTATATAAAGTGAGATATCATCAATCAAAAGAAAAGCAAGGGATGGTGGAGAGGTAAGGAAAAGAAAAATCGGGATTGAAACACGTTATTTTATTTTTGAATATAAATTGTTTATTATTGAATATAAATTTAATAATGTATTTTTTATCGATAGCGAAATTAATTCCATATTGTAATGATTACCTCCTGATAAAATTATAGAATCAAATTGATATTGTATAAAATGAAGGAGTAAAACAATATATTCTGTTCACATGTCTAATAATTGTGTTTTAGTGGCGTTTGCAGCTATTTCCCATGGTGTAGCTGGTGTGTTGTGGCCGAAGGGATCAGGTGGCCGATGTGGAGTATGGAGAAGACAGGAGGATGTGGGATCGGCGAGGGAGTTATGTTACAGGCGCAATTAGGGACTGGACAAAACCGCAAAGTGTCTGACTCAGGGATCCACAACTGTTGAGACTCGTAGTTATTTCTATTTTATGTTATATATCAAATACAGAAAATGTTGTACATGAACTTGATAGACAGTCAATAATGAAAATGTCTTTATATATAGAAATTGTCACTTCGATAAATTATAGACGTATAATTGTATTGTATTACACTTTTGCTGTATACAATATAATCCAACAAATTTATTGGCACGTGATCGCTTCTGACCAATAAAAAATTATAGACATATAACTGTATTGCATTACATTTTTGCTGTATAAAATATAACCTAGTGGATTTATTGCACGCCATCTCTTCTAACCGACATAAAAATATAGACTTATAATTGTATTGTATTACACTTTTGTTGTATACAATATAACCTAGTGGATTTAATGCACGTCTTCTCTTCTAACCGCCTAAAAGTTATAGACTTATAATTGTATTGTATTACACTTTTGTTGTATACAATATAACCTAGCGGATTTATTGCCACGTGATCTCTTGTGACCGACAAAAAAATAAAGACATAATATTGTATTACACTTTTGTTGTATACAATATAACCTAGCAGATTTATTGCCACGTGATCTCTTCTAGCCGACAAAAATTATAGTCATATATGATAATTGTATAACATTACACTTTTGCCATACACAATGTAACCTAGCGGATTTATTGTCATGTGATCTCTTCTAACCGACAAAAAAGGTGTTTGAAACCCTTAAATGAAACCCAGACTGAAACCTTTGTTAACAAATTGGGGGTGTGCTTATATTATATATTAGTTTCAACTTCATAATTATTAATTATCTAGATACCAACAAGAGTCAAACCCGAAACCACCGTGTTGGATTACAGGCATCTTACCAACCAAGTTACGGAGATCGTAATGCAGGAATTAGATTAATGTAGGGACTAAAGAACTTGAGAAAATGGCACGAGAAATTAACTATAGTTCGGAAATTCTAGGATGAGTCCTGTGACAGCTCACAAATTTGCCCTAATACAACCTTATGTAATGTATTTACTTAAATAACTTGCTATTTATTAGAATCGAGGCTTATATTAAAGTTGATAAAATAATTAAAATTACTGAACATCGTTACAAGGTTGTAATTGGGGCAAATTTGTGAGCTGTCACAGGGCTCATCCTAGAATTTCCGATCTATAACATACATCTCTGTTTAGAGCGGCAATTTACAAAATCAAGTTAAATCAAGCAAAAATAAATCATGAAGTACTGAGACATTTTTAATATTTGTACACATTTGAACATTATATTAAAAATGTAAACACATTTGAACATTATATAAAAAATGTAAACACATTTGAACATTACATAAAAAATATAAACTCAAAATTGCAGCACATTCTTGAATTAAGAAAAACATTAAATTTTTTTGCATCGGTTTAGCGCGTGTTTTAAATGATTCACGTAATGTAAAATTTGATTGAGAACCCATACTAGTTTCTAGATTCACCTTACATTTTTCTCAGTTGAAATTTCTTCCCTTATCTCATTTCACTCTATCCTCAGTGTCCACCTCTTCCTTGCTTTCTATTTGTTTCGTAAAAAAATCGCAACCCATGTTGTAAAACCATCCCAAGTTTCGTTAATTAATTATTTTAAAAAAATCCATCTCTAACAAACAATTATTCTTCCGATAATTTGTTACCATGTTAATTGTTATATCTGATATTGTACGAAAGGCACGCATTTCTATTGCATAAATAATAATTAAATTTAAAAAAATATGATTTGTGTAAATCTGTTGACCATTTCTGACCACGTCGTGACTTGTATCTACCATTGGAAGAGTTATGGTGAATGGTTGTAAACTGGTAGCCAGCCCCATTCACATCCATTCATAACCAGATCTCGCCATAATCACTGGCATTATCCTATTTACTTCTCGAATGTATCGAGTTATCAATCATCAATCTTAAGTTGATACTATTGTAGTGTTCTTTTAATTCAATGTTGAAATTGTAATTTATTTTTATCAAACACTGTTTATTCCACTTTTTTATGACGGTATAACCCTACCGGTTTCAAGGCTTTCACCTAATCTTCAGGGGAGCGCAAACAAGACTAAATGCTGTTCGAACTGGTATCGATATACACGCTTCAACGGTTGGTGGCTGAGGGGTGAGGGAGGCATGGGACAATTTCGGGCAAGAGTGGAGAGATTTTTTGGAAATAACTGTTCAACAGATGTTCGGATCGGTGTACTGACTTAGAAATTTGTAGGGCCTCTAATCTGTCCAATTTATTTCCGTTACTACTGATTTGTAAGAATTTGGCATTAGCCATTTCAGAATAAATTAGAGGATTTGTTAAGGCGGATTTGTGTTCACGAAATCTCTTTTCAAAAGATCTTCCTGTCTTTCCTATATAGAAATTATCATAGTCAGCACATAAAAGTTTATACATACCACTGTTGCTAAGTATGTTGAAAGTTAAAATCATGGGATCTTTGAAGTCATTTTATGGATGAATGAATGAATGACCATTCCCCGTGACGAGTGCAATAGAAGGCACAATACAAAGTGAATTCGTAGAATATGTATGTAGAGGAAGTGATTATTCTAGAGGAGGTGAAAAATAGGAAATTCTAATACTTTGTCTTCTCTTCCTTCCCCAACAGGGAAACAGGAGCAGGGTAAGTGTGGATAGAAGATTTGGTAAAAAAAGATCAAGTTAAGTAAGGTCAGATCAAGTGAATGATATTTTTGAAAGGTGTAGAGAAGACGAAAAATCGGAAAGTCTTTCACTCTGTCGTATCTGCCTATCCCGACAGAGAAATTGTATGATGATATGTCAAAATAAAACAAATATACAGGCAGCCCTCGACTTTCGCACTTCTACTTTCGCATAATTCGCTATTTCGCTCACTTGAAAAAATTTTATATTTTAAAGATTTTTGTTGATAATGCTTAAAAATTGTTCGCGTCCATGCAGTCGCTCCCACTTTTTTGGAAGAACTATAATATATGGAACGCATTAAACAATATTGGAGACTCGTGGGCTGAAATAAAAGAGTCAACAATGAAAGGTTCCTGGAAACAATTATGCCCACAAATGATGAGTGATTTTATAAATTCTGAACAAACTCCGAAAACTGTCACAGATGAAATAGTTAGCCTAATGAATGAAATAAACTTGGACAACGAATATGTTAATGAGTTGATTGAATCTCACTCAGTACCTACGAGTATGTCAAATGAATACTTAATTGAGCAACAAGAGTTAAATGAAATACACAATGAAAGTGAGGAAGAAGAAGCTAATAAAGTCGTCAAGACTTTGACAATCAAAAATATGAATGAAGCCTTGATGCATCTTGACAGATTTGTGACTATCATGGAAGAATGTGAACCCAATGGAGAATGTATATCTCAAGTAGGTAGGGCGATTGAGAAAGACACAGCATGTTATAGAACTCTTTATCAAGAAAAGAAACAAAAGGGTGGTATTCAACTAACTCTTGACAAGTTTACGAAGAAAACACCTGAAAGCACTTAAACACGCCTCGTTAACTTAATTATGTATATTGATAAATAAATATTTTTAATATAATATTATTGATAAATAAATATTATTATTGATAAATAAATATTTAAAAATACAATTTTTTAATGTTTTTTTACATCCCTCTACTTTCGAACAATCAACATTCGCACACATTTTCAGGAACCAATTATGTGCGAAAATCGAGGGCCGCCTGTATAGTGCAACTGTGAAGTAAGGTTAGATCAAGTGAAAGATATTTTGAATAGGCGTAGAGATGATGAAAGATCGAACAGCCTGCACTTTGTCTTCTCTGCCTACCCCGACAAGGATACAGCGTGATCGTATGTATGTATTTATATAAAATATCAAACGAAATTAAATTATTAATAGTGAACAGTGGATACTAAAGAATGAAACTGTAAAAAAAAGGCTGTTCGGTTCTGCAAGTCTTCGCTGTGTAAGAGTTAGGAATTCGCAAGGAAACCGCAAATATTATATTATCCAGCTAACGGAAATTAGCCGTAGTTATGTTGCGAACCATTTCTGCTTTGAATCGATAACCTTGACAATTTAAAACGATTGCTGTATATACTTTGTGTTATGTATCGCATGATATAATGTATGAAAGGGAAACTTTAAAATAAATTGTTACCCAGAAAGCAATTTCGTATTTATAAATAGTTCAAATTCAAAACTTGCTCGTGGACCGAGGTTTTCGGTATTTTCCATACCTCAGCTGCTATCTTTCGTGTAATAGAGCATTGATTATTCTCGATCGAAGCCTTGCTTTATTCGTCATCAGTTGAAATCGGCCTTCCATAGCAGACATCAACTTTGAGTGTCGTATCACCCTTACGGAATTTCTCAAATTACATTTGATACACGAGTACACTGCCCTCATAAGCAAAAACGTAGCTAACGAGAAAAAATCTAAAATTTAACTAAGTATGAGGCAATATCCCATATCAAATTCTGAACCATAATGCATAAAAAAATACAGAAAACCATTTATTTCGATACAAAAATCGATATAATGTCGTTTTTAATTTTACAAAATGCTAGGTTTTTCTAAGCAAAAAAGCAGTAAATGTGATTAATAAGCAAAAAGACAGCAATTGTCTATGCATTTGCTGCGTTTTTGCTTATAAATCACATTTTACCGTTTTTTTGTTTATGAATCACGACATTTTTAAGCAGCAATGAAAAACATGAAAGTACAGTGTTCTCAAAACTTAACTTTTGCCATTAGCTGCGTTTTTGCTTATAAGGGTAGTAAAGTACTCGGCGGTAAGTAATATACATCGGGTTTAAGAAAGAGACTGTCGGCCATAATCGGATAACTTCGGCTTCATAGAGCGTCATCTCTGTCATTCATACACGTGCTCTGTCGAGATTTGTCAGTCGTTGTCAAGCGTTCTAGGGACAGAGACGACGCTCTACAAAGCCGAAGTTAGGCGATTATGGCCGAGAGTCTCTTTCTTAAGCCCGATGTATTACTTACCGCCGGGTACTGTATTTGTATGTGTGTAACTATTATTACTTGACCATTTGTCATTCGCTTGGTCTTGTCAAACTTTTTATTATATTTTTTCTATCTCACCTCACACTAATTCTTTCGTTTCCACCCTTTACCATTGATTGAAAATATAACCTACTTTTATAAAAAAAAAGATAACCTAAAAATTATAAGAGCCAACGGGTTCACATTATTGAATCATATACATCATAACGCCGTCTCTCTGTCGAAGTAAGCGAAGAGAACAGAGCAACAAGACTTGTTTGTGCTCCCCTGATGATGAGGTGAAAGTCTTGAAACCGGTAGGGTTATACCGTTACAAAAAATGGAATAAACAGTGTTTGATAAAAACAAATGACGATGTCTTTAAACCTCCACAATGCCTTAACTATTAATAATTTATCAATATTATCAACTATCATATTTTGTGCAATATACTATTTTCTCTTAACAATTTATCAAATAGACCAAAAACGCTGTACAAGTGGATTATTTTCTCTATTTTGCATCACTAGAATCTAGATTAGTGTTGTTTCACAATTTCTAAGTATTTGTTTAACTTTTTTTGCACCGTACGAAGCCAATCCATTCATTCAGTTATCCGATGCCCGTTGGGGAATGACTACGTGGACAGACGTGCATTCCGCAATTTTGGTCAAGATGGCTGCCGGTTTTCCCGCCATTTCGATAATTTTTATTTTATTTCTCGTTTCTGTATATGCTTACAAAGACGGTAGTATGTCATCTAGAATATAAAGGAACGGTTTTTAAGACATAATGCCCACATTTTTAGTGATCATCATGTATGATGGAGGCGATAGAAAAGACCAATAAACCGAGGGGGGGGGGGTGGTTATAATAAAAAGACAATTTATATAGCGCTTTTAAAAGAGCATACACTCTGTTCTGTTATCTGGAAAGCATGTTTATGTGTGAGATGAAAGGGACATTGAATGAAGGGCAGCCACAGGTAGACGGAGCACTTAATGTAATGTATAACAACCGCTCAATATCAACAATAGCAGAAATGCCAATACACAAGTGTGTTAGTGCCCACCTTGAAGTTAGGAAGTGAAACTTGGACTCGGTAGAAGAATTATAAGAGTAAGAGTAATGCTGTGAAGATGCGTGCACTAAGAAAAAAATGTTGAGTGTCAATGTATGGAAGAAGTTAGATAAAAGACATCAGAAAATAATGCATTTATGTTTTGAGTAAGAGGAAGGAAGGAGTTTAAGATGGTTAGGACATGTAGAGAGAATTAATGAAGTGAATGAATTGACTAAGGGAGCGTACAATTTTAATCAAGTATAGAGTGCGTCTGAAAAAGGTAGACCGAGGGGAAAACAAGGATGGATCAAATGGACCAGTTTTTGAACGAAGGCACATTTATGCATGACGAGATGTAATAATGTGGAGGAGATGAGAGTTGTGTGCTTGGATAGAAAATATTGAGTTTTTTTCTGCCTACGCCGCAAGGGATACGGCGTGATGATACGTTAATTTGTATATATCATCAAGTGTCTTTCAAATTGAGTTTTTTTTTTCTTGGTTAAAACACAGATGGCGTCGCGAACTTGCCTGGGTCTTGTGACATTTGAGAAGTGTAATGTATGACATTTATAAAAATGGAGTCGTAAATAATACAACAACGCGTTAAAATTGTTGAATTATTTTATGTATTGTAATCTCCGGAAACGGTGATGTCAATTGGCCACCAAGATTATGTGATCTGACACCGTTGGACTATTTTCTCTGGGGTTACATTGGGTGGATTTCGACAGTTAAAACATTTGAATTCATAATCAAAAAGTATCAAATCGGTTGTACTAACGTCCATGCATAACAAAAGGTGCTGTCATAGTTACGTTTCGAAAGTTAGTATTTAAGTAAATTCCATAGCTAGAATTATTTTATTTGCTAATTATTATTTGACAACTGTCACTCTTTGTCAATCATAAAAAATAAAATAACAATGGCAAATATTGTGTGTATTCATATGAGATAATTTCCTGATGAACAGATAAATATAAATATTTAAAAAAAGCAGTTTATATTGAGTGATAATATTTGATTATTTTAATATTTGTAATAGTACCACTCAATTATTAGTTTCACATGTCACTGTCACTCAATGTATCCTGTTATGTAAAAATATTAATTTGGTTGTTAGTACTTTTTTATAAAGTTTTCTGTCAATAAGATATATAATTTATTCTGCATTTTGTTTAAATCAAATTCTACATTACGAAATATTTCACGTTACATTCCGGAAACGGATTCAAATAATTATTTTATTACTATAACTTTAAAATATAAGTTTTTATTATATTATCAAGTCAGTGCACTGAAATGAACATCTGGTAAATAGAATACATACATTCCCAAGATCTCGCCGTTGCTTGTTAAAGTTGTCTCCTGTCTACCTCCACCCACAATTCCTAACCCGAGTTTTTACTATTAGATGCGTATGTATGTCGCTACTAGTTTGAACATAATTCAGTCTTGTTTGTGTTCCTGATGATGAGATGAAAATCTTGAAACCGGTAATATTATGTCGTTATGTTAAGCGGAAAAAACAGTATTTGACTGATAAAACTATTATATTTTTTTATTATATTATTTATAGTTAAGGCATTAACATTGTGGATGTTTAAAAATATTGTAATTTGTTTCTTTTAATAAATCCTCTAATTTATTTTGAAATGGCTAGTCATTGTCACTGTGAAAATCATACATTTTCTATCGATGATGACAAATTCTTGCATATCAGTAGTAACGGAAATAAATTGGTCTGATTAGAGGTACTAGAAATATCCAAGTCAGTGCATCGGGATGGACATCTGGCAAACACAGATATTCCCAAGATCTCGCCGCTGCTCGCTGAAGTTGTTTTCTGCCTCACTCCACCCACAATCCCCTTTTTTTTCGATTTTTTTCCGTTATAAGCGTGTATGTCGGTACCAGTTCGAACAAAACTCCGTCTTGTTTGTACTCCCCTGATTATGAGGGGAACACCTTAAAACCGATAGGACTATACTATTAAAGTGGAATAAACAGTGTTTGATAAAACAAATTACAATAAGTTTTTATTGTTTCTTCAGGACAAAATTTAAATGTATTATGGACCAAAATGGAAACAAAAAGAGCTGCAGATGCTAAAAGGAAAAGACGATCGCGTCAATCACAACGAGACTTGAAAGAATATACCAATAACGATATTCGAAAATTCAAAAATGCAAAAAATTCTATATTCAAAAAATATTTTAGAACGTTTTTTTTCTAGTAGAACAGCTGTAACACACTTTTACCGTAGTACAAACGAAGAGAACTGTTCATGTTGAAACTTCTATAAAAGATCTAAAATGGACAAGGTGTCTTTTATACCTCCTGGATATAAGTGTTATTATTTATGTTATTTTAACATAGGTGTTATATTGCAATTATTTTTCTGTTATATGATTTAAACCTTAAAATGTGAGAATATACTACATAACAAATTTAAATGTAAGTGACATGCCTGTTTTGCTTTACAAAAGCACTGTCGAACTGTTTTTTCACATTTAAGTGTTAAATAATTCTATTGAAAAATGCAGTCATTCTATTAAAAAAAATATTCTCAGTCACTGAGATTCTTTTCTTTAAAATCTGTTTGAAGTCATACACATTGTGAAATCGTGTAACCCTCAATTAGTCCTTTGTGGTTATCGATATTCAAGAAATAACTAAATAAGCATTAGTCCTTCTTCCCATCTTGGTCCATATTTTCCTTGAAATTTATATTTTATTTAAATTTAAGTTCCTTTGTCTTAAATAACGTTTTAATTAATTTAATTTAAGACACGGTCTTGGATACCGATATTAATTATAAAACTAAATCAGGTTGATTGGAAGAAATTATTTTAGAGCAATAAATCCACCAGACGTCTTTATTTGAAAGTATTCAATAAACAACTATTGACACATATTTAACACCAGTAGCTGCAAAAGAAAATCGGACCGTGCATAAAGCGAATGCAACTATAATTTGATTCGATCTTCTCTGAGAACTGTTCATGTCGCTCGATTCATAAAATCTAACTCAAGGTGATGGCAGAGGCATTGGTTCATTGTGTACTATACATCGCCAATCTCACAAAAAAGACAATATTTATTTGTATTGTATAATAGTTTCTTTGGTGACTCCATAGCCGAGTTGTTAAAACGCTTGCCTTCCATTCGGGAGTTAAAGATTCGATTCGAAATTATACTTTAAAAAACAGATGCGTTAGACTCTCGCGCACTAGAAGTAGGTAAAACTTCTTAGCTCCTAGGAAAAGCTGATTTTATGCATTGCTTTTTTTCCATTTCTTAACGACTTTTTTTTAGGATTAGGAAATGGTTATGCGGAATTTAATTCAAGAAAATCTCTCTTTATTAAAAAAAAATATTTTTAATAATAATTTTAATAATAATATATGTAATACACTTAATAATATTAAATTTATATATTATCTATTCTTTAAAAAAAAACTATCTTCCGGCCTGGGGGCTGCAGGTTCGATTCATGGTACAACTCAGATTTAAAAAAAAAATATGTATAAGTCATTCCTCTGGTTCTACCATTAACAATTCCTTTCCTTTAGTTCTACCATTTTTAATAGATATTACTACTTTATTAGTTAACTAAAATTTAAACGTACATTTTTCATTCTAAAATCTATCATGGATTGAACAGTTCAGTTTAAGTCAAGATGATCATGTTGGTTGTAAGAAATTTATGTACAGGAATAAACCCGCTGAATGTACCGTATTTAGCCATATGTATATTTTTTAAAAACTTTTATTGGAAATACAATTGGCGGGTTTATTGGCGGGTTTATTGCCAGGCGGCAATCTCTTCCAACCAGCCAGAATTATACACAAAGGAATTGGAATAATTATTAGAAACAAGTCTTATTTCCACTAACGTGTGGTTTTACACCTTTCTGGTTGATTGAAAAAGATTATTGTATAGTTAACACTATGCAATGAAAATATAATACAAAATATTTATGAATATTATATAAAAAAAAAAAATGGTTTCCTAATCTCAGCCAAAACTAAGCAGGAAAGGTATTTGTTAAATTATTTAAATAAATGGATTTTTATTTAAATAAATGGATTCCGCCAGCAGACGATATAAACGATTGTTCGTGGAAAAAAAAACAAACATTTTTGTTAATTTTTGTGAGTCATTTCGTTAGAGGACGCTGGTTATATGATAGCATCGACACTACATACCTCCTGGCCTTGCTCTTAGATCAACGATCTATACAATATTCGCCACTTTATCAAAAAATACACAAACTTATAATCATTATAGAGACAGACATAATATAAGCTGTTAGCTGCATAGTCGCGCGGTAACGCACTGGACTTCTATGCGGAAGGTCACCGGTTCTTACCCCGCGCTGTGCTACTCCCCTCGAATGACACTGTCATTTTTTCTACTTAGTATTCGGAGATATCTGTTCTTGGGTAATATAGCGGGGGCTGGTCTCGAGGTGCGTTGGTGTGCTGAGCACCAACGCACCTCGAGACGCTGAGCAAATATGAAATATCGCTGTCTCACGGTTTACTGTACGTCTCTGTCTGCCCTATATGAATTTGCGTTTCGTAGCACAAAAAAAGAGTGTGTGGTATACCTTTACCTTCCGGTGCTAAAAAAAATCGCGCGTTCCGGTGCTGTGTATTCAATACACATGTAAAAATGAGCGATTTAAAATCGGAAAAATAAGAATATTCATAACCAATCGCTAAAATTGTTTAAATTTGAAGTCAAAAGTGATAATAATTGAAATTTAATTGCTGAAAGCATGAAAAAACATCAGCCGACGTTCACAAAACGGGCGGAGAGAACACCTCGTATGGATGCCCGTGAGCTACTGAGACGGGACTCTGAACACTAACACTGTGTATGTTATACCTCGAAGGAAGAAACAACTGTGACTGAGATTCTATTTCTTGCGTTCCCATATACCGAAGTACAGTGAGAGTGAGACGTGAATAGCGTCGCTTCCTCACCCATAGTGGTTTTTAAAATGAACACCTACGTCACACACTGGCACACGTTTGATTGTATTGGTGAATTTATTCCCGATTTTCAAAAAATATCTCTGATGTGGCCGATAAGTGCTAATTATTATTAATATTATTTTTTCATTCAATGCGTAAATGTATTACGGAAGAATACCTACAATCTGAACCCAGTATTTATTATATTTATAGAGATATTAAAGTGTTTAGAAGCAATGTGTACTAGTTACACATCACAGGGAAGGAGGGATTAAAGAATGCTTTCAATTTGAATATATTCATTGAAATATTTCTTTGTACTCGACAATATCGACTATATACAAACCCTGAAGATGAAAACTACAACGTTTTTGAAACGTCGACATCACAAGCCAAACACTTCGAAATTTTCAAATCACGCTTTTTCTTTGTAGGGTTAGGCAGAGAAGAGACAGAGCTCCAAACTTTCCTATCTCAACACACATTCTCCGCCGCTTTTGTATCCACATTCCTTCTTTCAAAATATAATTCCCTAATCGAGACAAACTTTACTCACTGTTCCTCTACTACGCCTTCTATTGCATTGTATATTTATTTTGTATTTTTTCTTTATTCATTCGTTCTACGTGCCTAAATCATCACACAGTACACATAATATTATATGCTGACGAATAAATGCTGTGAAAATGGGCGCACTGAGAAAAATATGTGGAATGACAATATATGACAGGTATGAAGTGATTAGAACTTACCATTTACAAGACACTGCTACGACCTGTCCTCACATATGGGTCTGAATGCTGGGTATTGAGTAAGAAGAACGAATCTTCCCTTCTAATATTTGAAAGAAAAATACTCAGAAAAATATTCGGACCCATACAGGAAAATGGATCTTGGAGAGTGAGATATAATGAGGAGTTATACAGCATATACAAAGAGCCCAACATCATAAAATACATCAAAATTGGGAGGCTACGTTGGGCGGGGCATGTAGCAAGAATGGGAGAAGAGGAAATGCCTAACAAAGTACTCTTCTCCAAGCCCCAAGGAAGACGTAGCGTGGGTAGACCGAGGCTTAGGTGGATGGATGGGGTGCAGAATGATGCAAACGTGATTGGCATCAGGGGCTGGAGGAGTGCATCCCAGGATAGGGGGGAATGGCAGCGACTGCTGGAGGAGGCCGGGGCCCACAATGGGCTGTAGCGCCATTGATGATGATGATGAAGTGATTAGAAATGAACGTAAATTAAAGGCTTGAGTAAGATGAAAAAGAGAACCCTGAGATGGTTTGGGCGCGTGGAACGAATGAATGGAAAAAGACAAATATATATTCCGAGAATGTGAGTAGAAGGCGTGGTAGAGGAAGATCACGGAAAGTATGGTTGGATCAATTGAATAATATTTTGAAAGAAGGAAACGTGAAATGGAAGAGAAATTGTTGCATTGATAAGGCGTATGGAGACAGGAAAACGGCGAAGTGTTTAGAATTTCTGGCACTTTATGCCCTTTGCCTACCCCGATAGAGAAATGACGTGATAGTATGTATGTACATAATATTCAAGCCTTTTTCTAATTCTTTGATTTTGTATCTTTTTACGCGGTGCCATAACAAACCTTCCAGCTTGGACCTCTTGCAGCTGGGTTATTGTTAAAAAACATAATTCAAACAATGTTTAAATTTGAAGAAAAGTAAAACGGCACTTAGATAACGTGACTCAATTAACGTTTGATTGAATGGGACGCGCTCCAGTAACACACTGGCACTTTTTGTGACACTCTTCAATTTGATGATGGATCATTGATTTTTTCCGTAAAACGACCCCGCGTTTGTATTCTCTCTTCTCGATTTGCGCGATAGTTCATGCAATCCAATTTACAACCATTTTAAATGCAAAATTACATTCAATGATTTATGAACCAATCTGTTGGGGTAAGAGGAGAGAACAGATCTCTACTATTTTATATCATGGCATATATTTTTCTATTCTTCACGTAACATACATACGAATACGTGTACCTACACCTTGTATTATTCTATTACATTTTGTCGTACACTAACCAAAACCTTTATTACCATGTGGCAATCTCTTCCAGCCAATTAGAAAGATTCCAATGAGGCCTTATGTGACCTGACAGGAATCATTTTTATAAAACCTGGGTTCCAACAGGAATCGAATCAGCATCTCTCGGGTTAAATAGCAGAACTAAAAAATAAGAAGAATTTTGAAGAGGTCTGTGAAAAAGTAGGTTTACCTGAAAGAATGAAATCTTTGAAATTGATTGAAATAAAGAAGTCTTTGAAATTGAAATAAAACGTCTTTAAAAAATAGGAAAGTGTGCGTGATGACCTCCGTTGCCTAATGTTTAAGATGCCTGTCTTTCAGCTTGAGGGATGCAGGCTGGATACTCATAGTACCCAGATTTTTTAAATGGTTTCCTTGCTAATTTTCACTCAAGGCTTGTTTAAAGCGTTTTCAGGTTGGTTGGAAGAGAAATTCACATGACAATACACCCACCAGGTTGTACTGTGTACAACGAAAGTATAATACAGAAAAAAACAAAAACGATTGTCTTACAAATATATTTAGATGCATGGAAAATTATATGGTTGTTAAATAAAGTTACTTTTAAAGTGCAGTTTCATAATTTAAGCATTTATTTGTATTCAAATATATTTTTTAATTGAAAAAACGCGTAAAAGGAGAGCGTTCAAATAGAGAAATGATCGTATATTGTATCGCTATATAAAAATAAAAGCAACATGGCGTCCCCTCGTTTCCCGCCCGCCGCCATGTCGGATCGGTTCCAAATTCAAATCTCAGACCGCTTCCGGTCTTTTGTTTTCAGTGTTGCTACTCTTTTATTTTATTTAATATTATTATTTTAGGTTTATGGCGTGTCTATATTACCAAGAATTGGTTTGTTGGTGACTGAATCGAAATATATTGAATATCAAATTGTATGCTATTAAAAAAATATATGTTTTGAGGGAAGATGGAGCGCAAAAGATGAAGAAATATAAATTTTTCGACCACGTGGAACTAATATTGATTAATATATTTACAAAGTGAATCCATTTTAGAAATTAGAAAATACCTATCATTGGCACCAGTTTGATTCCACCGCATTGAATTGTATTATATTAAACTTTCGTTGTATACGGTACAACATGACGGGTGTATTTCCATGTGGCAATCTCTTTCAACCAATTAAAAATATGTTAAAGAAGCTTTAAGTGAAAATCAAACTGGAATCCTTTTTTTTTAATTCTGGGCCCCATCGAGATGTGAACGCGCAACCTCCGAAATGGGAGACATGCGTCTTATCAACTAGGCTACAGAGGTCGTTATGAGAGATGAAATAATGCTCCCATCCAGCACGGTCTACTCTAGAAGAATAAAGCACTACATCACGTGGTGACGAAGTAGCTCAAAAGGGTTCCTCTTCCTGTGGTGACAAAATGTGAAAATAATGTTATTATCATCATCATCACCTTAATACCATATCCCTATTGGGGTAGACAGACAAAAAAAATCTCTACTTCATTCCATCCTGACACATCTTTCCCTTCTGCCATATCCATACACCTCGCCATGCATAGGCTCCTATTATAAAAAATATTTTAGCCTTCTCTCTTTCATAATTTGATTATTCACTTGTTCAAACCATGTATTTCTAAGTCTTTCCAAATTTCTCATCACTTGTATAGATTACTTTTTTAAATCTTTCATCATTAATTCTTTCAATTCTCCTTTCTTTCACTTCATTACTCTTTTCTTTTATCATACCTAAGCACTATATTTTATTAAAATCTGCATTATTTCTTAGTGTCGTCATTCTTAATTCAGATGTACATTGTTTTTTTTTCACACATTCTACGCAATATTCTAATATATTCTGCATTTATCTTACTTAAATAAAATTTAAGCCACGTTTCGATTGCATATAATATGAGGAATAAGACTATCATGAGCAGACAGTTCTGCTTCTCG
Source organism: Odontocerum albicorne (assembly GCA_949825065.1). Taxonomy (NCBI): domain Eukaryota; kingdom Metazoa; phylum Arthropoda; class Insecta; order Trichoptera; family Odontoceridae; genus Odontocerum; species Odontocerum albicorne. The sequence continues at coordinate 17,909,649 of OX463864.1, read as the reverse complement.
TGAAATGTTCCGGTTTGTACATATTAAATAACCCAACATTTCACTTTATTGTTTGTTGCTATTTCATTTGAATATAGCACTTGGCGCGACCATCCGATATGAATATACTTCCTAGATACAAAATTACCTCGACTTGTTCTTATGCAAAAGCAATAAATAATATTTCGTTATACTTTCATTATATATCATACATTACAACCTGGCAATATTATACTTTCATTATATATCATACATTACAACCTGGCAATGTTATTGGCTTACATTATATTATTAATAAAAAAAAATCGATACCCACTGGAAACGAATTCGTGACCTAGGGGCTGGATAACAGACGTCTTAGCGACTAAGGCATGGAGGTCGTCATCTATTCCAGGATAGAACGAAAGGGAGGTTTGTTCTTTCTGTCTATTCCAATACCTTTATTCCATGATATTTGACGTTGTACTCGTATTTATGGACGAAATAAATATTTGAAGAATATTGCGAAAAACAATCAATAAGAAATTTTATTTATTATACAAAATTATGTTAAATAAGTTACAATTGTTTTTATTTTTTAATAACCACAATTCAATTCAGTATGGTATTCAATTGGTTAGATGCTTGTCGCCTAAAGAAGATTATACAAATTAATAGCTGCAAAACCTTATAGCTGCAGCCATTACCTTCCTATCCTTACACTCAAGGTAATTTGATGTATTTCGTTAGATTTTTATTTGTCAATAAAAGTGGGTTTAAATCTCGAGAGCCAGCTTTCTAAATGGCACTATATAAATTGTCATTTTATTATTATTACTGCTATCCATAAGCAGAGACTGCAAAAAAATCCTCGATGTTACAATTTTGTATTTTTTTAATTAATTAATCTACATTCTTAGATTTGGAACGAAATTAATTAATGAGAAACTTAAATCTTTTTATAAAAAATATAAACTTAAGATACAATGACATCTACCAAGTATACACTTTGGTACGCCGTTACAAAAAAAACAATATTTGACAGTCATAAACATCAATAATAATAAAAAAACCAGACGTGTATAAAACATTTGATCACAACTTCCGGCTTGAAGTTTTCCACGCGTGGCGAGACGCGGCGTGATTGCGCGCGCAACTCGCGGCGGCAGGAAGTGACGCCATTTTCCGCGCGGCGGCCATCTTGCGGTGACGTGGACAGAGGTGGGCGCGACTGTGATTTACTGGCGTGTGCTCATAATAGAGAAGTCATATGCGTGGAACTGATTTGTTATTTCTTATTTATAGTTTTATGTTTACATGACATATCGAATAAGACTGAATCATGTTATTCACAGCATATTTAACATATATAAATAAAGAATGTGTGTTTAATGCACTCTTGTTACAGGTACTTTTAAAAATTAAAACGCTTACAGCTTCTTTTTAATCCAAAGTATCATGCTACTGAAATATTATACGTAAAAAACAGTAACAACGGCATTCAACATGACACAGGTAATACAAAAATAATTATTAAAAGGTCAATTCATACGAGTATAACGCCGTTTAGAGAGCAAACTCTCCTCAAGAAGGATTTGTCGTGTAGCTCATGACTGAGCATCGTGACTTATGATATGATATCGCTTGAGGACTCCTTTCCATCCATTCCTATACTCCGCAGTTCGAAGGGCCTTTAATAGACCTTCCTTCCCTGTGATGTGTCACTAGTACACATCGCTTATAAAAACTTTAATATCTCTATTAATATAATAAATACTGGGTTCAGATTTTAGGTATTCCTCCGTAATACATTTACGCATTGAATGAAAAAAATAATATTAATAATAATAATGAGCACTTATCGGCCACATCAGAGATATTTTGTGAAAATCGGGAATAAATTCACCAATACAATCAAACGTATGCCAGTGTGTGACGTAGGTATATTCATTCTAAAAAACCGCTAGGGGTGAGGAAGCGACGTTATTCACGTCTCACTCTCTTCTTCGGTATATGGAAACGCAAGAAATAGAATCTCAGTTCGCTCGCTTCTCTCGCTTCATTAGCTTTCGGGCATCCATTTGAGGTGGTCGTTTCACCCGTTTTGTGAACGTCGGCCGATGTTTTTTTTCATGTTTTCAGCAAATAAATTTAAATTTTTATCACTTTTGACTTAAAATTTAATTAATTTAAGTGATTGGCTATGAATATTCTTATTTTCCGATTTTAAATCGCTCATTTTTACATGTGTATTGAATACACAGCACCGGAACGCGCGGATTTTTTTAGCACAGGAATAGCGTGTATTGAGGGCAGTCCTGTTGCGTCTCTTACTTAGCCAATGTATTAGGACTCTTTCTCTTTTACGTCGTCCTTTCACACTTCCAATGCCTCTCCAAACAATCTCCATGGCCACGAAAAATGTGCTCAAAGAATTAAAGGAATCGTTGTAGGTATATCGTGCACAATCTGTCAGCGACTAATGGGCTATTAGTTCGTCTTGCAGTCCATAGAATTTGTAAAATCTTTCTCTAGCACTTCACTTCAAAAACATTTATTCTACGTCTCTCGCTTGCTCTCAGAGTCCAAGTCTCCGCGCCATACATGAATATTGCGAAGACCAGAGTCTTATCTAGGCACATTTTTGTTTTGATGGTGATAGTTCTGCTCTTCCATATATTTTCAAGCTTTGAGATGACAATTTTTGGCTTTCCAGTTCTTCTTTCTGCATCAGGTTCGCATCCTCCATTGTTGGTAATACTGGAGCCTTAGTTACTAAAGTCAATAACCACTTCTAGACCATGATTCACATTATTTGGTGACAGTTTGTTACTGTGGTCTATTATTTACTTAGTTTTTAAAACAAATACATTTATTTTTCTTCTCTCACTTGCTTTCCTAGCCCGTGTCGTCGTAGACAAGACAAGACTTAACTAGACGAATTTTTGTCGTGATTGTGATGATGGATCATATATCATGTGATACAAAAAAAATATCTCAACGTTTAAGCAGTCGATCGGAGCGTGGTTGTTACTGCGACAGGAGTTTGAGTACTTGGGGCTGCAAGAGGAATGACTTGTGGAAAGGGTGTGTGTGAACTCTTGGTGTTTTTTTTATTGTTTTATATTTATATTTATTTTATTTTTATAATTATGTTGTGTGGTACATTGTGGGGTGAATTTTTTTGGTCTGTCTGGAGTGATGAAGTGTGAGGAGTTCGATTTCGCGTGATGTATACATATGTAATTGAGTGCCACTGTTTGTCAGGTTGATCACAATGTGCAACGGGGTTTTATATAATCAAAAATAGGAAAGAAGTATCGATTTATTTTATCATGCTATATGTCCTCAGTGAGATACAGGCAAAAGCCTAGTTTACTGGGGACACGCCAAATGAAAAGCAACAAACCCAGATCCATTACAATTGTGTCTCCAAATTAAATTACCTGTGGTTTTTTTTACAAATTGTGTATATTTCTTGTCACGTGGAAAATAAATAAAAAATAAAATGTTAACAAAAAATAAATCAGTTTTGATCTTCACGTTGTACCGAAATATTTTGAGTTGGTTGGAACAAATAGCCACAAAAGAAATATGCACGCAATGTTGCATAAAAAAAGATAAATATTTTTTAACTAGCTGCAACCCGTGAAATATTCACGGAAGTAAAACAAATTCTACATTTATGAAAATATATATTCATAAATGTACAATTTGTTTATATATATCATTTATACATCGTCCCCTTTTACACCGGTTCAAAAATTGTTAGGTATTTAAAATTCGTTCAATATCACGGACCCACCGAGTTCAAATTTCGAATTACTTTCGGAGAGAATCCAAGTATTCGACAGCTGAACGGGTTTTGGCCTATTTATACTATGATACCAGGAATCTCTCACGCTATTGTCAACGCTGTTGAAGCCAAAAATGATAAGTAGAGATACAATTTAATAAATTAAGTTGCAAAATAGAATTTCTAGACTATTTAAAGTACAGCAGATTAAATTTTAAAAAACTTATAATTGATCTACTACTGGAGAAGTTTTTTGAAGAAAAAAGAAACGCAATATTTAGTAGACATGTTAGATATATAACATTTAGTAAATTAAATATGGCAACCAAAAAACCAATTATCTACAGTCAAATTAAACACGTGCATATGACGTTGGATTCTATCAATTTAAAACAACAAAGACCAAAGAATTGCACACATGTTTAACGTTCAGTGAAAATGTTCACACAGAATTGTTAAACCGCGTTCAATTCATATACAACATATTTAGGCATTGATGACAAAGCAAGCATGAAAACCGCATCCATCAGCCGTGAACCATGGACGCTAAATGTCAAGGACGATAGGCAATACCTATACACCTAAACCAAAAGTATGGCTGCAGACAGACACACACTGGTGGCTTTCCACATGAGCAGTTGACCAGAGAGACAGAAACTGTGCTGCACTGGATCAACGCATGGTCTGCCATGGGCATCGCTGTGACGTAGTCGACAGCAAGTGAGGAGGCGAGGTCTGGAGACAATGATGATGCTGATGACGACACTTGTAGAATAAAAATATATGAAAACGAAAAGAAAAATATACATAAAGAAAGGCATTTTCTACCCTTATTATTGGGTGTGGAGTTATGGAAACGTATTAGTCCTGCAATGTATTGGGTATTAACATTAGTTGTGCCCGTTTTTTTTTTCAAATTAAAAATGAACACCAAAAGTAAATAAAATGGTGAAGGTTATACGTCATTTGAAAGAAAAATCAATTCTCGAACGTGGATTTTTGTTCTTTTCACTCAAAACATGTGATGTTTCACTCCAGCGCCGAACTTCTGGAATTTCCCCATTGATTTAAGATGGTGGTATATTGTCATGTGACTACAATTCATCTGCTCAGCCAATTCTACGGTGGTTTAAAGGGGATCTTCACGAATAATATGGTTTAAGCGGTCCTCATCGAAGTCCACTGGTCGTCCGGAACGCTCCATGTTTTTCAGGTCGAAATTACCGTCTTTGAAACGCAAAAACCATCGACGAGTTGTCCTTTCATTCATAGCATCTTCACCGTACACTTCGCAAATATCGCGAGCAGCTTTGGCAGCTTTATTCCCTCGATTGAACGCGAACAGAAAGAGGTGTCGAAAATGCTCACTTTCGTCTACTTGACATTCCATTTTGAAGGCTTGTAATCAAATAAAATAATATATGCAACGTAAAAGCAAACACAATATGTTGTAGAGCAGAACATTTTCTTTCTAATGACGTATAACCTTTACCATTTTGTTTTACTTTTGGTGCTCATTTTTAATTTGGTAAAAAACGGACACAACTTATGTTAACACCTAATATTAATCTAGCATTCTCTTTATTCTTTCAGGAACACAGTAATGCTAATAAACTTGGGTTACTCGTGACTTTTTATTTATTCAACACTACGTCAGAATGTGGGTATAGCGAAATTATGTATTTTTTTTTAATTGAATTTATACAGTGCATGCCCCATTTTATTGACAAATGTAAAAGTAATGCGACATCTATTATACAATAATAAATCAAAATTATGTAAATTGAAGAACCAAAACCCGTCAAGTTAAGTATCTAATGTTCTTCATAGCTCTGTATGGAGCCAAAACATGGACGAGGAGAAGGAAGGAAAGAAACTTGATATATGGTGTACCGAGAAATAAGGTGTACTGAGTTAGAGACATAGCAGGGGCCCATGATGCTCAACATTAAGCACGCGATGGAGAAAAAGAAGAAAAAATACAATACTATCGTCAATAGTGTTTTTTTTGGGCGTCATCTGTTTTTTAGATTTCACTTTTGACAAACTTTAAGGCTTTCCAAATAAATCTGGATTATTATTATTATTATTATTGTTTAAGTGTAAAATAATTTATTTATTTTACACATGACAAGAAATATACATCATTTGTGAGAAAACAACAGGTAATTGAATTTGGACATACAATTTTAATGGATTTTTGTTTGTTGCCTTTCATTTTTCGTGTCCAGTAAGACACAAGTCTCCTAGCCTGAAGGCAGCAGATTCAAATCCCGCTGGAACCCAGATTTTAAAAAAATGATTCTAGTCTTGTTTTATTTTTAGATCACTTTAATATCTTTCTGGTTGGTTGGAACAAATTTGCACATAGCAATAAGCCCGCCAGGTTGTATTGCGTACACAACGAAAGTTTGATAATACAATACAATAGATGTCTATTTTAAGTCATATCAACGACGATAGAGTGAAATTTGAAATAAATGTAATTTTATGTAATTATTTTTTATTTTTTATTTATTTAATTTAAAACACAACAGTGCCTTTTATATACAAATGAATATATGACAAATTATACAAGTACTTAAAATTAATTAACGACACAACAGTTTCTTTATATACAGATGAACATGTGACAGGTTATACAAGTACTTAAAATTATTGACAAATAATACAACTTTATCTTAAACTAACATGAAGATACAAAAAGCAGTAGTAATAATAAATTAAAAAGTCATTGTTTAAAATTATTTAATATTAATATGTATATTTAAATTCAATTTTTTTTATTTTAATTTTATTTATTTATTACACATGACAAGAAATATACATTATTTGCGAAAAAACAGCAGGTAATTTAATTTGGACACACAATTTTAATGGAACTGGGTTTGTTGCCTTTCATTTGTCGTGTCCCCAGTAAACTAGGCTTTTGCCTATATCTCACTGAGGATATTTAGCATGCAAAAATAAATCGATACTTCTTTCCGATTTTCGATTACACAAAACCTAAATCCCGTTTTATATATTGTACAAATATTTGAAAAACCTTACAATTAAAAAAAAAAGGTTAAGGATTCGTGACTTCCTGCAAAGATTTAAAATCATGTATTAAGGTTTTCGCATTCCTTGGAGAACTACAATTGTTCGAATACAACTGTTAGAATTAACATACGAATATGACCTGAATGAAATAGCTAAAACTGGACATGTGACTTGATACATAAGAAAAAAGAACAATAGGTACGTTTATCAGTCAAAACCATAATTGACAGACATAACGCACACTACAGGTTTTCCACATGAGCAACTGACCAGAGAGACAGAAACTATGCTGAACTGGATCAACGCATGGTCTGCCATGGGAGACGCTATGACGTTGGGAACTATCATCGAATAGTTAGACGAGTTGTGTTATAAAGCAGACGATGAAACTATAAACTCTTAATTTGTAGTCAGTAAAATAACGTGTTTCATTCCTGATTTTTTTCTTTTCCTTTCCTCTCCACCATCCCTTCCTTTACTTTTGATTGATGATATCTCACTTTATGATATATGAAAAAGAATGTTCGGGTGATTGTCCGTCTTTGTGCGGTTCGTGGGCATATGCTCACGTATGTGTTTATGGATTTCGTAGGGATGGATAGTCATTTGAATAATTTATGCGACCACGTAACTTGCTTCATTTACTTTTGTCTGGTTGGTTGGAAGAGATTGCCGCCTGGCAATAAGCCCGCCAGATTGTATTTGCAATAAAAGTGTGAAATAAATAAAGATAATTTGAAAGAAAGAAATACAATACATAAATCGTAGAATTGTATAAGGTGTATGGATATGTAAACAGATGAAACATGTGCGCCGTGAGAGAGAAGTCTGGCTCTCTATTTTATCTATCTACCCCGATAGTAAAACGGCGTAGGGATGGATAGTCATTTGAGTGATTTATGCGACCACGTAACTTGCTTCATTTACTTTTGTCTGGTTGGTTGGAAGAGATTGCCGCCTGGCAATAAGCCCGCCAGATTGTATTTGCAATAAAAGTGTTAAATAAATAAATACTGACATTTTTTTTTAATAGACAATCCACCCAAACTAGAATGATTTGTACCACCAAATTAAAGTCACTCACTATGCAATTATCTTTAAGTGAAAAAGTTCCTTGAAGAAAGAAAGAAACACAACATTCAACGGACGCGATCAAGGTGCGGTTTTTAGTAAATTTAATTTATCTCGCAAGGGACCACCGACAAAAACATGGTTTATAGTTTCATCATGAAGACAACACTGGCAGCCGAGATTTTCCACAATATCCATTCTCTAAAGATGACTAGCCACCACGCAGCGGCCCGTTAACAAGCAAAACATATCTATTTTAATTGAGCTTTCGTTGTATTGTATATAGTATAGTCAAACTTGGTAGGTTTATCACGATGTAGTGTTTTTTTCCAATCCACCAGGAAAATATTAAAAAAGAAAAACCAGAATATAATAATTTGAAAAAGAACCAACAGCCCCCAAGTTGTAATACAAGCGTCTTAACATTTAGACCATGGGGTCGTTACTTGTTTGTTGTTCTTTGTGACGTGATACATGTGATGAATATTCGTGTTGTTTAAACTACAAGATGATCAAAACGTTTTAATTTTCCTGGAGCCGTATTTAGAACGCGATTTCTTCCCTTATTTTTTTTTCAATGGTCTAGAAAATAATAAAAATCTGGTTACTAAGACAAATGTATCCCAACACGGAGGGGGCGTATTCGATTCCCGTTGGAACCAATATTAAAAAAAAAGGTTTTCCATCTAGTTTTTATTTCAGAATTCTTAACCCTCTTTTTAGTTGATTAGTAGACGTTGCCACATTGAAATAAGTCCTCCAGATTGTATTGTATTACACTTTTGCTGTATACAGAACCACCAGGCGAGCTTATTGCCATGTGGCAATATCTTTCAACCAACCAGAAAGATGTTTAATAGATATTAAGTGAAAACAAGACTATAATCCTTTTTAAAAAAATCCATGTTCCAACTGGAATTGATCCCACAATCTGCGTGATGGGAGACAGATGTCTTACCAATTAGGCTACAGTATTTATATAACATATTCTTATTTTCGAACTCCACGTCTCTCAGTCATATATTATTATGTGTAAAATGCATATATTGTATTGTATTACACTTTCATTGATAATATAATAATACAACCTGGAAAATGTATTGTGTCACGTGGCAATCTCTTCCAGCCAATCAGAAATTTGTTAAACAAATCTTAAATAAAACCAGAGAGTGATCAATTAAAAAAAATCTGGGTCCTAACGGAAGTCGAACCTGCAACATCCGTGTTGGAATACAAGAGTTTTACCAACTAGGCTACGAAGGTCGTCAAATTTCACTATACACAAACGCAACAAAAATATAAACAACTAACCAGAGACACACATCATTTCTACATTGGATAAACGCATGAGTTGCCATGGGAGACGCTATGACGTCAGAATCCATCATCGCGGATGGTGAGGCGAGGTTCGGAGACGTCACATCCTCACCAGAGAAGACGAAGTCGATGGTGTATGAAGTTTTGGTGTAACGGTCATAAATAAGTTCAAACTGAAGGCGGTGGAGACTCTATTGAATGAGCAAGCCTGATAGTCAAGTGAGGGTTTAAAGTTTCATTGATTGGATTTACTGTGGATGGGACTATACAAGAATAATAACATAGATATAATTAAAGTCATGTTGACATTCTGGCTACGTGTCATGCCCATTAGCACTTTATTTTCTTACACACCTTTATAACGTCTTCTACCTTTCTTCCTCCATGCTAGTTTTGTCATTCGTGCTATTTTCTCCGATATTCTCCTTACAAAGGAAATAAGTTGGCGCAAATACACATATTCCTGGAAAAGTTCCAGCTACTTTCCATGTACGAGTATTGGTTTTGGGATATATCATATAAGTAGTGTGTGTTTCATTAATTGTAAAGTACACATTCCAAAAATAAATAAAAGTCATTTAAAACAATAAAATGAAAACCAAATAAAAAGATACAATAAATCAATTTAAATAATATATCAATGTGCAAGTTAATAAGTCAAAACTCTTTCAAAAAAATAATAATATACACAGTTATTAAAACAATACGAGGCCGTCTCAAAACGAAAATCCCGCACCGCACGACACCGAGCGTCACGTTATATAAAGACAATTACAAAGTAATACGAAAATCATAACATTTTCACTCTGTTCTCTCTTCCTAATCCGATAGGTCACAAACAGTGTGATAGTATGTATTTACATATATAACATTTTCATTGTGTTCTCTCTTCCTAATCCGACAGATTACAAACAGTGTGATAGTTTGTATGTATGTATTTATAATATGAATAACATTTTCACTGCGTTCTCTCTTCCTAATCCGACAGGTTACAAACAGTGTGATAGTTTGTATGTATGTATTTATAATATGAATAACATTTTCACTCTGTTCTCTCTTCCTAATGCAACAGGTTACAAACAGTGTGATGGTTTGTATGTATGTATTAATAATATAAATAACATTTTCACGGTTGTTATTTCAAATTATCTATGAACAGTGTAATGGTTTGTATGGATGTATTTATAATATGAATAACATTTTCACTCTGTTCTCTCTTTCTAATCCGACAGGTTACAAACAGTGTAATGGTTTGTATGTATGTATTTATAATATGAATAACATTTTCACTACGTTCTCTCTTCCTAATCCGACAGGTTACAAACAGTGTAATGGTTTGTATGTATGTATTTATAATATGAATAACATTTTCACTCTGTTCTCTCTTTCTAATCCGACAGGTTACAAACAGTGTGATGGTTTGTATGTATGTATTTATAATATGAATAACATTTTCACTCTGTTCTCTCTTCCTAATCCGACAGGTTACAAACAGTGTGATAGTTTGTATGTATGTATTTATAATATGAATAACATTTTCACTATGTTCTCTCTTCCTAATCCGACAGGTTACAAACAGTGTGATAGTTTGTATGTATGTATTTATAATATGAATAACATTTTCACTATGTTCTCTCTTCCTAATCCGACAGGTTACAAACAGTGTGATAGTTTGTATGTATGTATTTATAATATGAATAACATTTTCACTCTGTTCTCTCTTCATAATCAGGCAGGTTACAATCAGTGCGATGGTTTGTATGTATGTATTAATAATATAAATAACATTTTCACGGTTGTTATTTCAAATTATCTATGAATTTATTTTCACAGCTTATTTTTTTTTTGCATACATTCGTACAAATCACACTTTTCACTACAGAATCGATATTCTTGTTCTTATTTCCATCCGCAACTCACTTCAGACCGACTTTCTAATTGCAAGGCGCCCTATCGCGCATACTTCATGCCGATTCGACATCAAGTCTACTGTATATTGTTTACTTTTTTGCTAAGTTTTTTTTTTCCTTCCGTCGAAATGTTGTATGTCGAAATTGTTAGTAAACAATGCCACGAGGTGGAATGGGTTTGAGTATATCAATTTAGTTATTGTTAATAAAAGAGAAAATACTGAGCTTTATGCCCCGTCTCAAAATAATAAATACTCTCTGCAGGTGTGGTAACAATCCCTCAACTGTCTTCTGGTAAACTTCAAATGTCCCTTTATGAGTAATTATAGTAATATAAAAACAATTTATGTAACCTCAAGCGTCTTCTGACCAACTTTGGTTTGTATGTATGTATTTTTTTTTTTAACCTGGCGAGTTTATTGCCATGTGGCAATCTCTTCCAACCAACCAGAAATATGTTTTTATAGCCCCTAAGTGTTAACCAGACTGGAATGCTATTTAAAAAAAATCAGGGTTCCAGCGGGGATCGAACCCGCAACCTCCGAATCGGCAGACAAGTGTCTTACCACCAGGCAACGGAGTCGTTTATAATATGAATAACATTTTCACTTTGTGCTCTCTTCCTAACTGTCTTCTCATAAACTTCACTATTACACAATGCCCTTTTATAAGTAATTATAGTAATATGAAGACAATTTATGTAACTTAAACCGTCTTCTGATTAATTTCCCCATTATACTATGCCCCTTTATGAGTAATTATAGTAATATAAAGACAACGTATGTAACCTCAACCATCTTCTGGTCAACTTCAACATTATACTATGCCCCTTTAGGAGTAATTATAGTAATATAAAGACAATTTATGTAATCTAAACCGTCTTCTGATCAACTTAACCATTATACTATGTCCCTTTATGAGTTATTATAGTAATATAAAGACAATTTATGTAACCTCAACCGTCTTCTGATCAACTTCGCCATTATTGAGCTTTAAGATGGTTTGAACATTTGGATAAAATGAATGATGAAAGAATGACTACTTCACCATTATACTATGTCCCTTTATGAGTTATTATAGTAATATAAAGACAACGTACTAGGTTAGTCAAAAAGTTTTGAAAGTGGAAATGAAAATACATTTTTTTTGGGGGGAAATCACTTTTATTGCTCAGTATAGTCTCCCATAAGATCAATACACTTGGTCCAACGATCTTCCAACTTTGTTGTCCCATCACGGAAGTGACTTTCTGGAAGGCCTGCAAAATACTCCTCTACGACGGATATAACCTCTTCGTTTGATGAAAAATGCTTTCCACAAAGGAATTTTTTGAGGTGTGAGAACAGCCAGAAGTCAGAGGGAGCTAAATCTGGCGAATAGGGTGGATGCTGCAATAATTCGTACCCCAATTCACTGATTTTCGCGATGGTTTTTTGAGCTGTGTGAGCAGGTGCATTGTCTTGATGAAAAATGATATTTTTCTTCTGCAAACCGGGTCTTTTTTCCCAATTTTTTTCATCCAACTGGTCCAAAAGGTCGCAATAATAATCGGAGTTGATTGTCTTACCCATTTGGAGATAATCTATCAATAAAATTCCTTTTGCATCCCAAAAAACTGACGCTAACACCTTCTTGGCCGATTTCTGGACACGAACTCGCTTCGGAGCCAAAGTGCCTGGTTCACACCCCTCCTTAGCCTCTTGTTTTGATTCTGGGTCATGGTGGTAGACCCAAGTTTTATCCATAGTGATGAATCGACGCAGAAAATCCTTTTTATCCTTTCGAAATTGCTCCAAATGTTGCTCAGAAAGTCGCATTCGAACGTGTTTTTGTTGCATTGTTAGCAAATGCGGCACCCATTGTGCACACAGTTTTTTGAAACCCAAAACTTCAGCAAAAATATGCCATGTTGTTCCATGTGAGATGTCTATGGTGTCAGCTATCACATCCACAGTCGATCGATGATCTTCCAAAACAATATCCTGTATTTTCGCTATGATTTCTGGTGATGATGCACTTTTTGGACGTCCTGAGCGTGGATCGTCTTCAACGCTTGTACGGCCACGCTTAAACTCTAAAACCCATCGGTGAATGGTCGGAAATGAAGGAGAATACTCCTTTAATACTTTTACCATCTTTGCATGGATATCAGTAGCCGATAAACCTTCCAAAACAAAGAATTTAATAACTGCACGATATTCGGATTTTTCCATTGTTAAAAAATACACTGACACGTAAACTTCAAATGGCTTGTAAACAAAGAATGAATTGACAGATCAAAATGAAATTTTGAGTACGTTCTTATGAAAGATGAAATATAAAAATGGCGTAGAAATTTTGGTTTTTCTACTGCTCCATAGATGTCGCTTTCAAAACTTTTTGACTAGCCTATTATGTAACCTCAACCGTCTTCTGGTCAACTTCAACATTATACTATGAGTACCCTTTAGGAGTAATTATAGTAATATAAAGACAATTTATGTAATCTAAACCGTCTTCTGGTCAACTTCACTATTATACTATGCCCCTTTATGAGTTATTATAGTAATATGAAGACAATTTATGTAACCTTAACCGTCTTCTGGTCAACTTAAACATTATACTATGCCCCTTTATGAGTAATTATAGTAATATAAAGACAATGTATGTTAACCTCAACCGTTTTCTGGTCAACTTCACCATTATACTATGCCCCTTTATGAGTAATATAAAGACAATGTATGTAACCTCAACCGTCTTCTGGTCAACTTCAACATTATACTATGCCCCTTTAGGAGTAATTATAGTAATATGAAGACAATTTATGTAACCTAAACCGTCTTCTGATCAACTTCACCATTATACTATGCCCCTTTATGAGTTATTATAGTAACATGAAGACAATTTATGTAACCTTAACCGTCTTCTGATCAACTTCACCATTATACTATGCTCCTTTATGAGTTATTATAGTAATATGAAGACAATTTATGTAACCTTAACCATCTTCTGATCAACTTAGCCATTATTGAGCTTTAAGATGGTTTGAACATTTGGATAAAATGAATGATGAAAGAATGACTAAGCAGAAGTACAAAATGTGCGTGAAATAGGTAACATAGACCGAGAAAAACGTGCCTGGATTGATTGGACTAGATTTTGAAAGAAGGTAAAGTGAGAATGTTAATAATAGAAGCTTGTGATTGACGTGATGTATGAATATGGAGGAGGTGACAGTTGTGTGCTTGGATAGAAAAGATGGAAGACCTGTTTATCCCACAAGAGGCATGGCGTCATGATATGTACAGTACACGGCGGTAAGTAATACACATCGGGCTTAAGAAAGATGATACTGTCGGCCATAATCGGCTGACTTCGGTTTTGTACAGCGTCGTCTCTGTCGCACGCAAATCGCGACGGAACACGTGTATGAATGACAGAGACTACGCTCTACAAAGCCGAAGTTAGCCGATTATGGCCGACAGTCTCTTTCTTAAGCCCGATGTGTATTACTTACCGCCGGGTACTTGTATGTATGTATGCATACATATAACCTGTAAATGATTATTTAAAAAGATGTTTTATTGAATAATTTCTTGAAACAATTATATGATTCATTTCGAATTACTAAAAAATTAGAGATTTAAATATTTTTTTGATACTTTCCATGTTTTTCTGCTATATACTCGTACAACGCGGTCTTGTCAGCAATCTCATTCAGAATATCGGTCAGCGGTTTCAAAAAACTGCTGCGTCATCAAACAGAGGTTCTCATCTCTTGACAATTTCCTTCAAAAAACCTTTTAGACCATATCCGATTTCGATAGGCAATAAATTGTATAATTTATTGTAGTCAATAGGCAGAAAGTTGTTTAACTTGAAAATTATTCATTTTATTTTCTCTTGTAACAAATCTAAAATACACTTTATGTTCCACTGTTAGGTACTTGTTAGGCAAGTCTGCTTGGCTAAATTTGGGTAATATTTTGTAACATATACCATTACTCTATTTCCCTATCGGGGTAGGCAGAAATGACAGTGTGAATCTTTCCTATATCGATATACATCGTTAGCCACCTTCGCATCTTTACAACTTCTACGAGTTCTCTGACTTTTCAACATTTCCTTTTTATTAAAATATCATTCCCTGTATCCAATCATACTTTTATTGGCATTCCTCTTACAAGCCTTACATTTGTTTTGTTGGACCTTCTTCTTTAATTCATTCCACAAGCCCTAACCATCTTATCATGCTCTTCTCCATATTACTCAACACCTGAACCTTAATTCGCATTCATCCTTAATCCCTTAATTCACATTCATCCTCTATAGTATATTTATATTTTTATATATTTTTGTTTTTATTTTTATGATTATGTCTGAAGTGATGAAGCGTGAGGAGTTTGATTTCGTGTGATGTATACATATGTAAATGAGTGTCACTATTGACTCAGATTGGTGAGAATGTGCAACGGGATTTTATGAAATAAAAAATCGGAAAGAATCGATTTATTTTTACATGCTATATACCCTCAGTGAGATACAGGCAAAATCCTAGTTTACTGGGGACACGACAAATAAAAGGCAACAAACCCAGATTCATTAAAATTGTGTGTCCAAATTAAATTACCTGTTGTTTTTTCGCAAATTATGTATATTTCTTGTCATGTGTAAAATAAATAAATAAATTCCATATTCTTTTATACATTGTCAATCCGTGGATTATTCTCATTACATGAATTTCTACCAGTCATTTTCTTCGTTTACGTTTCACTCCCATATATCAAAGTTAACACCAAAATACTTTTATGGAAAAATATCTTATCAGATTTTGATATTGTCCGGCTCAATATATACGAGTATGTCTTAGTGCCACATTGATTTTGTTTCATGCCAATCGATATCCTTCATCATCTGAAAAAATACCCAATCACTCCATTTCGTATTCTATCATTCATTTTCACCCAATGTACTCTTTAAGTCTACATTTCATTCCCACACATCAAAGACCTCCGTGGCCTGGTGGTAAGACACTTGTCTACCGATCCGGATGTTGCGGGTTCGATCCCCGCTGGAACCCAGATTTTTTTAAATAGGATTCGTGTGTGGTTAACACTTAGGGCCTATAAAAACATCTTTCTGGTTGGTTGGAAGAGATTGCCACATGGCAATAAACTCGCCAGGTTAAAAAAAAGTTGGTACTTAAGTACTTTTGTAATCTATCATCTTAGCTGGTTTTGATTCTGTCCGGTTTGAGTGTATGTGTTTTAGTGGTCCATTAACTAGGTTTCCTATCACTACACACTCGTAATTCTTCCATTAATTAATTTATTTCACACTTCGTTGTAAAACAGTCTTGCGGTATTATTATTAGGTGACAATTTCCTTGGTCATCCTCACATGCCCCTTCCACTCATATCTGCACTGTATGATAAATCTGTTTTATTAGTTTTTCTTCATTCTTTCGTTATACATGCTTCAATCATCTCAACGCACTCTTATTCATCGTATTTAACACAAAAGCTTTAAGTTCACATTCATACCTTATCACTTCATGCTGTATTCTGTCATACATTGTCACTATGTATTATTTTCAATGCACGCTAGTAAAGTATATTTTTTTAGTCACAGTATTTACTCACCAGTATTTACTCACCAGTAAAGATAAATATGGTCGAAATGAAAGTGCTACGTAGAATGTGTGGAAAAAGAATATAAGACGGAATAAAAAAATAGGACATAAGGAAAAAATGCGGTTTTAAATTAGGACATAAGGAAAGAATGCGGTTTTAAATTAGGACACAGGGAAAGAATGCGGTTTTAAATTAGGACATAAGGAAAGAACGCGGTTTTAAATTAGGACTGTTAAGTTTCTTCAATGCGCACGATTTCAGGTACATGACTCGCTTCTATATATTATTTTTGGACTCTACAATATGTGTGTAACAATACTCTACACAAGACATTGTCAACATGGTAAATACAAATGTACCTACAAACCAACAACGAACAAGGAAAGAATGCGGTTTTAAATTAGGACACAAGGAAAGAATGCGTTTTTAAATTAGGACATAAGGAAATAATGCGGTTTTAAATAAGATGTAGTGCTTAAAATGGAACGCTTAAGAAAAAAGAAGTATTTAGATGATTCGTTCACGTCGAAAAATTAACGGTAAACATTTTTCAAAAGTAATATGTAAGGGGTATACGAAGGTAGACCTAGAAAAGCTGATAATTTACTGTGCACCACTTATTTCGGTTAGTCTTATATAATATATTATTTTGTTTCTAATAAAAAAACGACCATAGACACTGTTGAAATTGTGACAGCAAACGAGCATGGACAATTTACTACATATAACGTTGACATTCTCTTCTTGACAATTGCTCCCCTACCAAAAGATAACTTGAGAACCCCACCGTAGCTAATGTAGACCTCGATTGAAGAAGAGTTTTCACTCTTTTTGGTGGCCCGTTGCTGGCTCAACACAAAAGACTCGAACTGCCGGTGCTCGATGAACGCTGTTGCCCTCCCTCTGCAGTTCACAATGTCGGTGCGTAACAGAGTTTCGTAAGTTATAACAAAATCACTTTCAAGTTTCATCAATGTTTCTACTTATGTATATTTTGAAGTAGACAAAGATGACAGATTTTTACGCCTTTTCTATCAATCAACACTGCTCTCGCTTCTTCAACATCCATACATCTCGTCACACGACCTCTCCTGATTCTGATACTTCTTAATTTTTCCTAAGTTAAAATTTCTTCAACTATCTCCTTCCTCTTTTTCTTCGATCTACCTATTCTATGATTTCTATTAATTTTAAACTTATTCTCACAATTTAGCTAAAAAATTTCTTGTTTCCTTTCTTCATTCAATTGTGGAGTTTACTCTCTAAATCGCACTATATAAATCGTCTTATTATTATTATTATCCTGTCGATGGAAGACTGTTAATCATCGTTGCTCACTAGTGACACCATAGGTTTGTTTCTTTTTTTGTATTGGTTTATGTGTGCAAGCTGTTGCACTTCAGCAAGCACAGTCTTAATTGATTAAACCCTAAATTTCTGTGGCAAGGAGATTAAATTTCCAAGATGATTAACAAATTTATTCTGGTGCCACCTTTTTTAGAAGTTACTTTAGAGTTGCTTAAAAGCGCTGTAAAAAATGTATGATACTCAGCATAAAAGTGGATATAAAACGATCTAAAAGTAAAACCAGTCCGGAAGAGAATCCGCCAGGAATAGAATCTAGAGCGCCAGTTTGCTTTGCGTGAATGGTAACCGTTAGACCACGGTCGCACACAAATAAATTATTGAGCAAATTAGAGCCACTCTAAGCAATAAAATAAATTCTTAATTCCAAATCCACTTTAAAACCTTAATCGATCAATTAATTATTCAAAGCAAACAACAGGTCAATCGAAACGCGGTTCAACCTTTCTCAAACATCGATTAAACCGAGACCTTACACTGAGGTCGCTTCTATCAACGCTTGTTACAATATTATTTAACGCCAATCAAACAAATAAACGAGTTTCAGACCTCCGACCAATCACGAGATCATATTTTCAATTTAAATTTTGGTATCTAATTAACGCAATGACGGTCGGAAACCGAAAAAAATTGAACCGAAACTGAACGACATTATTGTTGATTTGTTAGGATTACTTGAAACTTTCGTTATGGTGGGTTTAAATATTTGATTTGTTACAATCGGTGCCTACTGTGAGAGAAACCCAGCTATGATACATACATTTTTTTTTCAATTTTTATTTACCCTGATTACATTGGCTACGCTGCAGTATCGGACATATTTCATATGCATATAAGTTCACATGTATTCAAGACTATACTCAAGAAAAATGTAGCATGGTCTCTGTGACGTTTGAAATGTCATGTCTCAAAGGTATGGGGTACAATCGTTTTTTTATAAATCGAAAAATTGTTTTTCTCTAAACTGACGTTTTAATTCCGAATTTTCATTATATTGGCTTTCTAATGTATTGTATCTATATTTAAATAGGCCAAGATCCATTATGAATTAATAATAATTACGAACATTTAATTTTGTGTATAAAAAATCGAAAATCCAATTATCGTATACCCCATCCCTAGCCAATGCAGACTAACGTAGTGACTTTTGACGAACGTCGCCAAATAATGTATATTTTAACAAATTGACATATTTTTGCTAATTTGTTACAAGATGTATTAAATTTATCATTATTGTTAGTTTTATGTAATGTATTTACCTAAATAACTTGATATTTATTAGAATCGAGGCTTATATTAAAGTTGATGAAATAATTAAAAATACTGACCATCGTTACAAGGTTGTATTGGGGCAAATTTGTGAAACGTCACAGGGACCATGCTACACTTTCTTTAGTATGGGGTTTCTAAACTTGAGATTCAAAATCCACTGTTGTTGACAGATTCGAAAAATATTACAAAAAATAAAATAAGCTAAGTTTAAGGATAACAAGGTGGTTGTAGTTACCAGCATCTGCATATGATAAGAATAACATGTTTCGTAAGAAACTTTACGAAATTAATACAAAGACTTACGAAAGTAATACAAACTACAAATGAACTAAACATTTACAAAGACTACACAGATGCTGACAATGAATTATCCAGTTATTTCGTCATATAGCCCAAATATTAGGTCCTTACATATGAAATTGGCGTTTTGTTTGGGAGGAACATAAAGTTGATTTTTTTTAATATAATATATTTATTTAATCAAAGTATGTACCATTGCTATCTATGCACTTTTGCCATCTCATGGGTAGTTCATCGATCTCTTTACTAAAAAAACCATTCGGACGGGAATCAATAAAATCTTTGAAGTCGGTTTGGACTGCCCCATCGGAGTTGAATTTTTTCCCTTTCAAGAAGTTATCAAAATTTCGAAAAAAATAGTAATCTGTTGGGGCAAGGTCCGGAGAGTACGGTGGATGTCTTAGACATTCCAATTGAAGCTCTTCTAATTTGGTAGCCGTCTGTTGTGCAGTGTGTGGTCTAGCGTTATCATGAAGCAGCAGTGGCCTAGAGCGATTAACCAGCCTCGGTTGTTTAGCAGCTAGCTTTTCCATCATGGTTTGCAGTTGCTGACAATAGACATCTGCCGTAATCGTCTGGCCAGATTTAAGAAAGCTGTAGTGAACGACACCAGCACTAGTCCACCAAACGCTCATAAGTAACTTTTTTGGAGTCAATTTTCGCTTGGGGCATGGTTTGGCTGGTTCGGCAGGGTTCAGCCATTGCGATGAGCGCTTCCGATTATCATACAGGATCCACTTTTCATCACAGGTAATGATTCGATTCAAAATCCCTTCATTATTGTGCCGGTTGAGTAATGCAACGCAGCAGTCAACGCGCGTTTGTTGATTTGCTTCACTCAATTCGTGAGGTACCCACCTTTCAAGCTTTTTCACCTTCCCAATTCGCTTCAAGTGGATTAAAACAGTTTTATCACTAACACCGCAGCCTGCAGCTAACTCGGACGTGGTTTGCGATGGATCCGCTTCCACAATAGCCTTCAATTCTTCATTATCAACTTTGGTCTCCGGCCGTCTACGGGGCTTGTTCTGCAGGTCGAAATTTCCAGAACGAAAACCTTGGAACCAAAAACGCACTGTGTTTTCATTTGCGGCACCGTCGCCATACACATCATTAATCCTTCGAGCCGTTTCTGCAGCACTGGTGCCACGGTGGAACTCGTACTCGTAAATAACGCGATATTTCAAGTTTTCCATTTTGTAAACTGATTTTTTTTGTAAACTGATTAGTTTTTCCGCCTAGTGTTCGAGTGTATAAGGATACACATGACTTTGGTCGTATCTATTCTTTTATAAAAAAAAGTAATGAAAAAGGAAATCCATTTAAATAAGAAATAATAAATAAATAATAAATAAATAATAAATAAGCCATCAAAACGTTTGGAATCATCTCATTACATCCCCCAGTCGAGATACTTCGCCAAATGAGGGCAAGCCCATACTCGAGGATATCAGATGTTTTTTCAGCCCTTGTAGAAGAAGTCGATATAATTAATACAATAATAATTTATCGATAAAAAATAGCATCCGAATGGTACATACGTATATCCCGCAATTTATTTATTATTATTTTTTTTTCAAAACAGGCCCAATTACATTGAAAAATACAAAAAATGTTAACATTAAAAATATATATATATATATATATATATATATATATATATATATATATATATATATATATATATATATGTATATGCATACGAGTACATACATATATACACACAAACATACACATATATTCAAAGTCACTTAAATACGTTGATGAGTGCTTTCTAGCGCGCTAAATCTAAAAGAAAATTTTCTTTTATATTTGGTAATGTGATATATGTCAATATCTGAAACAGTTCCGTTCAAAAGAGTTAAGGCCCTTCCAACAGGCATAGTGGCTGGAAGGCTCGTTCTTGCGTATGTTATTGAGAACAGTTCTTGCCGGCGCAGTCTAGTGTAATTGTTAGGAACATTTAACGCTAATATTTTATTAATGCTGGACAGTAATAATGTGGACTTTGTAATAATGCTGGACAATAACTCCTCGAAAATCACACACACAAGCTAAGGCAACGGAAAATAAAACACATACTAGAGAAAACACTGTTTGTCGTGGAAAAATAAGGACAGATGCCCAACAAATTATAATCTTGAGGTTGAAAAAGGTTAAGTTAACCTTATTAAAACAAGCTTAATCTTTCAAGAAACATTAAAAATAACTGCAAAAATAAATGCCATTGTCTTCTTCGCTATCTTCCCCATCTGATAACGCCTTATACTTCACACGTTTCGTAGTACATTTTGGCGGGAATAAGTATTTTTCGTTATTAAACATCCCTCTTGAAGTTACCTGCGAGTATTTTTCAACCCCCGTCAAGTTTATTAAGGTTAATAGTGCTTTCCTTATCGGCGATCATTACAGAACAGGTCTTGCCACCCCTCGAGTTATTTTAACATAAAATTGTTAAATTACGAAGAGCATACAGAATTAATTTTACGGGAAACGAGCACGCTTCCGGTAGGGGAGGAAATGTTTTAGATATTCGGACAACAGGTTCAAATGCAACAGGTAGTTTTTGAAAGTAAACTCAATTAATGTTTTAAAAACTTTTGTTTTTTTTTTAATAACTTATTTTATCCCTAGAGAAGGACTATCATAAACTACACATTTTTAGCTTTAAGCAACTTACATAGTAACATTTTAGCCTTGTTTGTAAGATTCTAACTGCCTTCCAACTCAAAGGTTTCAGGTTCAATTTACGTATATTTTTAAAAAAGAATTTTATTCTAGTTTTTACTTAAACCTTATTTTAATACAAATATTTTAAAAAAGCTTCATTTAATGACCGAAATCATTCTAATGACACTTTTGTTACCATATTATATTTCATGTTAACCTAATAAACTTCATAAAAGCTATTCCTTCTAAAATCGAGGAGCTAGTAAAGAGCCCGAAGGTAATGAGTTCGATTCCCATTGATACCCATTTATGGTAAAAAAAAGTTTGTTTAGCATTTTTTTACTTGGTTGGAAGAGATTGCCACACGGCACTAAATCCACAAGGTTGTATTAACGAAATTGTAAAATAATAAAATACAAGAAGTTTTAAACTCTCCGACTCATTTGAACTTGTACATACGAGTATGAAAGGCGCTAAAAAAATGACAATTTAATTAAAAATCATTTACAATCAAATCTAAAGAGGGTGTGGGCTGAAAAACATCTGGTGTCCCCGTGGCTGGGTTCACCCTATATTGGTGGGTTGTATCTTGGCCGAGGGGATGCTATTAGATGAGCCCAGACCTTTTGATAGCTTCTGTATTTAATGTATTATCTGCAATTTATGTGTTTTAGAAGTGTTATTTAAATATAATCTGTACATACTATGTTGCTATCAATAAACCTATTATTTATTTATTTTATTTAAATCAAATATAATAAACTTGGATACATTTGTTTGATTGTTTGTTTTGCGACTAGTAAAACAAATAAACAGTGAAAGGCGTGATAGAAGAAGACTAAGGAAAATGTGGTTGGATCAAGTGAACGATATTTTGAAAGAAGAAAATGTCAAAAGTCAGAGAAATCGTAGGAGCTGTTAGAAGGTATATGGATGTAGAAGAGGAAAAAATATATGTCGGGATATGAATGGCTGATGATCTCTCCTCTCTGCCTACCCCGATAGGAGACGGTGTGATTGTATGTATTGCATTCACATAGAAACGTTAGAGATGCACAAACCCTTAAACAAAAACAAAAAATTTATAAATAACCATATATGTACTACGAAAGGTTTCAACCCCTCAAACATTTTTACTTTGCGTCAATAGACCACACAAGCATGACACCAGTCTGACCTAAACATTGCTCTTGTAAAAAACTGGAGTATACCGCCTGAAGAGAGCCTCGGGACAGGAGGTATAAATACGTATTGTATTATATTGCACTTAAGTTGTATACTATACAACCTAACGGTATTGTCAAGTGGCAATTTCTTTCAATCGATTAGAAAGTTGATATACATGTCTTAAGGGAAATGCAGACTATTTTTTTTTTGTAATGTGTTCTAACGGGAATCGAGCCTGCAACTTGTGTATTGGAAGTCAAGCATCTTACCAACTAGTACACTGAGGTCATCAGAACACGTGTAGCGAGAATTAATGTAATTAATAATGAAATTCTGAAAATGAATGTAGCAAAATTCAAGTAATGGTGATTGAAAAGTGTGAAAGGAAAAATAAATGCGATGTATGGATGAATAATGAAAGATTGGAACAAGTTGAGAAATTCTGCTTTTGTGCAGTATTTTTTCAAGAATTTAGAAGGGTATCGAACGGCGTGTCTCGATTGGAAATAAAGTCAATGGGGGACTAAAACGTACACGAGTATACTCGAACCGGACAGTATCAAAATCTGCTAAGATGATAAAGTCCAGAATAGTATTCTGATGCAAACTTTGATGCATGGAAAAGAAACATGGACGTGGAAAAATATTGATAGAAGCCGAATAAATACTGTAGAAATACATGCATTGAGAAAAATACATGGAGTAACAATATATGGCAGAATACGGAATGAATTGATATGTGATGAATATGAAATTAAGGTTTATGTATTAAATAAGTTGAAGAAGAACATATGGAACGAATGAATGAAGAAAGCCTAACAAAACAGATGTGAGAGGAATACCAAGGAATGCATGGTTGGATGAAGTGATATTCTAAAAGATGGAAACGTAGAAAGACAGGGAAATCGTGGAAGTTTTATGAGAATGGGAAGAATATGCCTCGAGATAGGAAAGTCTGGCGATCTGTCCTCTCTGTTTACTCCAACAGAGAAATGGCATGAAGGAATATATGTACGAGTATGTTATTGATATAAAAAAATATTATACGGGGGTACTAACACCTAAAAAAGACTGTTTTAGTTTACGTAAAAAAGGACATACTATATTTATTGATTTACAATAATATTAACTGCATATTTATTATTATTATTTTATTTTTTATTATTGGAAGGGTGTGAGCTGTAATATACATATGATGTCCTTGCGACCGAGCTCACCCTCTTTTGGTGGGGGCGTATCTCCACTGGAAGGCTGTTATGAGATGAGCTCAGACATTTTGATAGCTTCTTAAATTAAATCAATTTTCATTTCCCTTACCTTTAAATTTATGTGTAATTTCAGGATATATACCATATGTACATAATATATTGACATCAATAAACCAATATTTATTTTACTATTTACAGTTAAAGACCTTAACCTGTAAGTTAACACTTGCCTTACTGTGCTAAACAATTTCGCCAGCCACTGCGCTGGACGCTCAGCATCCAGTGAAAAATGTATGTTTTAAATTAAAATTATGCAAAATCTGCTAGGTTATTTTTTGTAATTAGCTATAAAATTATTTTATTTTGTAAGTACTGGTCACTCACTATCCATCATAGAGTAGCAAGTGTTAAAAGGGACATTGAGAGAATGTTTGCGACAAAGTACAAGGTAAATGAAGCACTTAATGCCATATACAATATTTATTTTATATATTATAATAATTTTTTTGTTTCGTATTATTTTGTTTAAAATTCGTATTATGAGAAATCGTCAAAATTGTATAAGTAGGTGAAGAATATGTCTCGAGATAGGAAAGTATGGCGCTCTTTCCTCTCTGCCTAACCCGACAGGGAAATGGCGTGATGGTATGTATGAACAAATTAATTTATTGTTAAATAAGCAATGAAACGCTTTATTCTTATTGCATCTTCAATCTTTTACGTAATTAACAATAACGAAAATGATGCACCATAACCCAGTCAGCCCTGGGAATGTTGGCGATTGTTCAGTTTCAATGTTTTCATTATATTGTTTATAAAATAATTTTCAATGCCATCTGAAGACAAGTACTCTCTCACGAGCCACATCGAAATCGCAAGTACTGCCGAAGAGACCTGTGGGAATTTTACCTCAACAGTTTCTATGTCAAGCCAAGACAGAAAATGTAGGCAAAGTTATATCATATAACATAATACAATGGATAACCCATTTGCCGTGTTATTACGCGGAGTTACTCGGTGTTTTCATCAAGCTAACTAGCTGAGGTTAAAGGTAATGTATCTCACATTGAACCGGCTGAATCGTTAAGGTTCCTCGCATTAAACCGAATAAATTGTGTATGTCTTACATTGAACCGATCAAATTGTGCTCGTCTTACATTGAACTGATCAAATTGTATTTGCCGTGTTATTACACGGAGTTGCTCGGTGTTTTCATCAAGCTAACTAGCTGAGGTTAAAGGTAATATATTTCACATTGAACCGGCTGAATCGTTAAGGTTCCTCGTACTAAACCGAATAAATTGTGTCTGTCTTACACTGAACCGATCAAATTGTACTTGCCGTTGTATTACGCGGAGTTACTCGGTGTTTTCATCAAGCTAACTAGCTGAGGTTAAAGGTAATGTATCTCACATTGAACCGGCTGAATCGTTAAGGTTCCTCGCATTAAACCGAATAAATTGTGTATGTCTTACATTGAACCGATCAAATTGTGCTCGTCTTACATTGAACTGATCAAATTGTATTTGCCGTGTTATTACACGGAGTTGCTCGGTGTTTTCATCAAGCTAACTAGCTGAGGTTAAAGGTAATGTATCTCACATTGAACCGGCTGAATCGTTAAGGTTCCTCGTACTAAACCGAATAAATTGTGTCTGTCTTACACTGAACCGATCAAATTGTACTTGCCGTTGTATTACGCGGAGTTACTCGGTGTTTTCATCAAGCTAACTAGCTGAGGTTAAAGGTAATGTATCTCACATTGAACCGGCTGAATCGTTAAGGTTCCTCGCATTAAACCGAATAAATTGTGTCTGTCATACATTGAACCGATCAAAATGTGCTCGTCTTACATTGAAATGATCGAATTGTACTTGCCGTGCTATTACGCGGAGTTTCTCGGTGTTTTTATCAAGCTAACTCCCTGAGGTTAAAGGTAATATGTCACACATAGAACCGGCTAAATCGTTAAGGTTCGACCGAAAAAATTGTGTCTGTCTTACATTGAACCGATCAAATTGTGCCTGTCTTACAT
This sequence comes from Odontocerum albicorne, assembly GCA_949825065.1. Taxonomy (NCBI): domain Eukaryota; kingdom Metazoa; phylum Arthropoda; class Insecta; order Trichoptera; family Odontoceridae; genus Odontocerum; species Odontocerum albicorne. The sequence continues at coordinate 17,882,926 of OX463864.1, read as the reverse complement.
TGAACCGATCAAATTGTGTCTGTCTTACATTGAACCGATCAAATTGTGTCTGTCTTATATTGAACCGATCAAATTGTCTGTCTTGCATTGAACCGAATTGTACCTGTCTTACATTGAACTGACCAAATTGTATGTCTTACATTGATTCGACCAAATTGTATCTAATTTACATTGAACCGCCAAAATTGTATTTATCTTACTTAGATTGAATTGTATCTGCTTTGCATTGAATCGGCCAAATCATATATTTTTACATCGAACCGCCAAAATTGTATTCGTCTTACATTAAGTCGACCATATTGTGTTTGTCTTGATTGAACCGGCCAAATTGTGTCTAACCGACTTAATTGTGTATATATTATATTGAATCTACTAAATTGTGTGTCTCTTACATTAAACCACCATAATTGTGCGTGTCTAACATTGAACCTTGTCAACATTGTGTCTGTCTTAGATTGAACTCACCAAAGTGTGTCTAACTGACCAAATTGTGCCTGTCTTACATTGAAGCTCTTGGCGAGAGTTGACTATAAAGGACGATACATAAATTGTCTTTTATTTGTTATTCAAAATGGTAATAATTTCAACAGGATTAATCCACTCTGTCCTTCAAGCATACAATGAAATGCCAATATAACACAAAATGTTTAAAGTCTAAATGTAAACAGGTTAACAAGTGATACTAGAACGGATTAGGTTAAACGAAACACTTTAATATGGCTGTTGTTGGATCTTCAAGTCCCCTGAAATGGAAATTATTGAAAAATATCGACCAACAATTGATATAGTTTAAGCTTAAAAGTTTACCTAGTATTGCAAATGAGACTATCAAGATACCTCCTAAATTACCAAATATTTTAAAACTCAAAAGTACAGTAGTAATTAACAACTATTTCTCACAATACTTCTTTTAGATTCTTATTAACAACCATGAAATTAAACTTTAAAAGTTAACTTTACCATCTCTCATTCTATACAAGTGTGTATTTTGTTAAATACTATTTTACCCACTCGCGTCCGAAAAGGTGCTCACCATCGTTAGTATTATATTTATTAACCGTTTCTGTCCTGTGATGTGTAACTAGTACACATTGCTTCTAAAAACTTTAATATCAGTATAAATATAATAAATACTGGGTTCAGATTTTATGTATTCCTCCGTAATACATTTAAGCATTGAATGAAAAAAATAATATTGATAATAATTAGCACTTATCGGCCACATCAGAGATATTTTGTGAAAATCAGGAATAAATTCACCAATACAATCAAACGTATGCCATTGTGTGACGTAGGTATATTCATTCTAAAAAAAACCACTATGGGTGATGAAGCGACGCTATTCACGTCTCACTCTCACTCTACTTCGGTATATGGGAAAGCAAGAAATAAAATCTCAGTTCGCTCGCTTCAGTATCTCGCGGGCTTTCGTTTGAGGTGGTCGCTTCGCCCGTTTTGTAAACGTCGGCCGGTGGTTTTTTCATGTTTTCAGTAATTAAATTTCAATTATTATCACTTTTGACTTCAAATTTAATTAATTTAAGCGATTGACTATGAATATTCTTTTTTTTATCGATTTTAAATCGTTCATTTTTACATGTGTATTGATGTGTATTGAATACACAGCACCGGAACGGGCGGATTTTTTAGCACATGAAGGGAAAGATTAAAAAATGTTTATGCTACTTTATAGAATTAAAAAAAACGAGAGTATTTTTCAACGAGATTTTTTATATTAATTTAGCATTATTGCTAAAAAGTTTTCAATTCGGCGCGAAATTGAAATATAATTTTGTAAAATTATACTTTGGTTTTTAAAAATGTATTATTTAATTTTTTTCATAAAATTTCTCAACAACCGATTCGTTTAACTGCATCTCTGCAAGTTTGGATCGGTTTATCGATTCAACCACAATTTCTTGTTGTGGCAGATTGGATAAATCGATGCAGTTGTCTCGGTTCGAAATTACTTGCATTTGTAATGTTTCATAGGTTTATATTGGAGTATAACACGACAACAAAAGTATTTAGTGATTTCGTTTATTAAATGGCGTTTAAGAAAAATATTTAAAATTATGATTTTAACCCTCGGCTTATTAAAACATTTTTCTAATAAACGATCAAAGGAGTATGAAGAAAACCAAATTAAAACCCTTAACCATCAGTTAGTCGTTTCCGTGTTCGAACCATCAATTATGCCACGTGTTTCCAGTAGAAGGTAACACAGGCTACCCTACCATTCGCAACAACCAGGTCCTGCCTAGTGCATAGTCTCGATGTTCTAATAAATTGACATATGTAGTGAGTTCTGTATATCTCCACAATCACATTCATTATTACTTTCATTTAAAAAATCCCAGCTTTGATCATCTTGCATCTAGTCACCCCTATCTAGAGTCTATTCAATAATCTCCAAGTAGGTCGAGGCAGTTATTTGGTCTCCAGGTGCCATCATTTTTAATAGCTTTATTCAGTTGTCAAGTGTTTTTCCTTTCCATTTCAGAAAACAAATTTTATCTGGAGGAATCATGTCAGTTCTTACATTATCTTCATGAAACTATTCCTGAATTTCAACCCCTATATTGCTGGTTGGTGATCATACAAGGGGTGTTTTGGATCCTGTACTTGTTTTGTTATTTCTATGTCTGGTGTAATACTTTGTACAGGTCTCAGGTGAGGCAAAACCGATAGATTGATATATTTTCTCCACCAGTGTTGCTTTTAAGCATCTTTTTACTATCCTTCCGGTTTCGTTCAAAGCAACGCAACTCTTGGCCATGGCGATCGTTTTTTTTTTTAATATAACCTATACATAAAGAATTTGAGAAGTTAAATAGCTTTCAAATTTTAACTAGTCAAAAATTATAACGCGATTGGGTTAAATATAAAATTAACCAAATTCTTGGAACTGATGAGAACGATTAGACAAATCGTACAAATATTTAGTATGGATTCGATTTACACTAGTAATTTCAAATACAATTCGATTCGTTTATCGAAAAAGTTTAGGCACACTAGTAAACCGTTATAGTTAAGTTTAACTCGTTCGGTTAGTCGTTAACTGGAGCAGGCCGCCGAAAAATTTTATACTAAAAGTGTTTAATGATTTCTTTCTTAATATGAACGTGTTTTTTATTCTACTTTGATAAAAAAAAATTGTAATAAATTATTAAGAGGGTCCGTGCAAAACAGACCTGATCCCGATTTTGCACAAACTTATATTTTTTTGTCAAAAATGTTATAACACCTTTTTCTTGTTGGGGTAGGCAGAGAGGACAGAGCGTCAGAACAATGCCTTCCACTCTTATTTGAACTGAATATTTGTTTTGTTAATCTTTCTTTACACACTCGCCAAAACCAACTCAGATTGTTATTCTTACTTGATATTTATTGCCTTAAGTTCACATTCATCCCTTATCCCTTCATTCTGTATTCTGTCATACATTGTAACAAACATACGTGGTTTGTTTTACTCCTTAACTTTCCTTTTTTCAAAATTCATTTCACTTTGTCAGATTTTTGTTACCCATCCGTCCAATACGTCCAAATTAACTCAAGGTGCTCTTTTACACCCTACTTAACGCACCAGTTTTTAGTTCACATTCATCCTTAATACTTAAATGTCTTATTTTGCTATACATCGACACATCACATATTCTTTTCAGTACACGCATTTTGATCGCATTTACTCGGTTATTTTCATTAATTTACCACGTTTACATTAACAAAATAAAATACTATTTTAAAATTAACTCAATAAACAAAAGTTTAAAAACGTGTACCTAAATTAATTGATAGGAAAAAACATTTTCAATTAATGATATCAAAATAAAAGCATCGTTTAAAAATACTAACGAAAAGTTTTTGAACTATTTAAATTATATCACCTTGCGTCACATAAAATTTGAACCCTTATTTTAAGGGTTAAAATTTTTGTACTCGTATAAATAATTCTCATTTATTATGAAAATATGAATCATCGATAATTCATGGTTCATATTAGTATTTTAAATAAATTCAGTTTTTATTAATTTTAATATACGAGTACATTAATAATATTAATTAAGTACAAATATAATTAATTAAGTACAAATATAATTAATATAATTAATTAAGTACAAATAATAAAAAAAACCACTTACCGTCTTAAAGTCGACATTTCCTAGTGTATCTTCCTTCAAACAGGATAATTTTTATTTAACTATCACTGTAAAAGTAAACGTTTATCTATTTTTGTAATTTTAATATTTTTATTATTATTTTTTTAACACTGACTTGGACTGCCACGTAGATGAAAAAATGTAGTAATTATGAATGCTGCAGAAAGGGATGTTCTTAAGTCTGTCTTCATATTAAAAAATCACTTAGGGTTAGTAAAATGAAGGGTTATTACGAATTAAAATATCTGATTAGTTGAAGTTAAATATATTTTATCGATAAGTTATCTAAAAAGGTTTAAGCTTTAACTTTGTGGAACTCCATAAAATAATATTTAATGCTGCAATTCTTTTGTCACGGAATTGTTTTCTTCTCAGTGTTAGATATATGGGTGGTGTATGCAGCTTTAGGAAGCACTTGAAGACAACCTTTTTTGGGAGGTCTCATCAAAATTCATAATTAAATATGAACACTCTGTATAAACACAGCACTACCAGAAGTCGAATGTTTTTTTTTTAATATATGAAGATGCAAGGAAGTACATATTCTAATGGCCGCAACCACCACCTTCCTATCTTTAGGTTTAACTTTTTTTTAATATCTTAAATCTGTCAAAAATATTGGGCTTAAATCCCGAGTTAGAATGCCATTAAAAAGGCCTGCTCTGCAAACGGTCGCTATATAAATTGTCTATTATATTATTATTGATAATATCGATTTACGGATAATATTCTTTCCATCTGAAGAAAGCCTCAAGAAACAAGGTAGTGAAACGTATTGTGGGGATGAATTTAATTAGTGGAATAACAAAGTAATTGGCTATTGATTATTATGGCGAGTTGAGAAAAACTCAAGTTGAAATTTTTAAAAAATGTGGCATTTTCTTCAATTTATCAATAAGGCTTTATAAATTCACAAATAAATATATTTGAAAGGAGCTTTTATTGTTCATCAGTGTTATAAATTCAATTTTTTTTCAATGTATTCATAATATATGGCATGTGGGTTTTACCTGTGCATTTTTTATAAATATAAAATTTGGGTTCTCTTTTTGACTATAATATTTCAAACTTTTATAAAATAAAAGCGTTTAAATGGCTTTCAAATACGATGAATAATAAACAAATATATATTTTTAATTTTAAGACTAGTTCTCAAAAAAATATTAAAAATTTTACACGTTTTCAGGATTAGCTTAGCAATAGAACTAACCAAATTCACTTTAATAAAAAAAAAACATGTTTCAGTGCATTATATTTTGTTAACTGTCAAAAATGTACCATAAATGCACGGAACGAGTACATAAATCATATTTAAAAAATCTTTTATTTTTAAAAGTACTCTACTCTTAATTAATAATTTAAATTATAAAACTGCTTTAACAAAATATTCAAAAAGTACTCATGGCCAGTTTTACTGTATATCCGACGATATACTATTTTTTTACTCAATTCAAAATGATATATATTCTCATCAAGCTAAAATCTTCTTTGACTGTTTAAATACGAGTATATATGCAACAACAACAGGTAGGAAGAAATTGCTAACCGATTAAAAATCAATAAATATATTTTATAATGGTTTATGGTTATTGCGGCTTTGTGGTGAAATTGCAAATATCGTGCATTTCCGTCGGTTTCTGGTTTGAATTGTAATACTGCATTGTAAATAAATATAATATTTCAATTTGTATATAAAATAAAATAGAAAAAAAACGACATTTAAAAAAATATCGTATATTGTAATTAGGTGTAGACTATTTCGTTGGATAGATATTTTCTTATTGGATTCTAACGAGAAACTCTTCTGATTGAATAATAAAACCACAATATCACATTTTTTAAAATAATAAAAAAAATAATAAAACACGTTGAATTATAAAAATATATGCAGGTGTGGGTAAGCTTCCACTTTTATGGATGGAGCCACCAGTTTCCTATCCAAATACTTGCATGGAATAAAATGCATGCAAAAATGTACACAACCTTAAAAAAACTTTTCATATTTTTCGGTAATAAAATGAAGCAAACTGTGTCTAGAAACAATATAATATTTTTTCAACCATTGTGTTTTATCATTTATATGATATAACCTGAGTTTCGAGGGTTAATAGTTTCATTCTCAGGGCACAATATATACTTAAAGAAGGTTTCTTTAATGAGTGTTTTTTTTTACATGGGGTCACAAAGTGGGTGTTTAATTTCTATTAAAGTAAAGTGTATCAATACAGAGCTCTTAAATGTTCACCAAATGAAAATTGTTAATGAGATAAGGTTTCTTTTGGAAACTGATAAGTTGAAAAAAAAGGGATTTTTTTTCCAGATAAACATATAGTTTTTTATTGTGGTTTGTAAACGACAAAACCTAAGTAAGAAAACGATAAGTTTATTTTTTTAAATAAAAACCTTTGAAATATGATACAGTGGAAAATGTTGTGATTCACGTTTGTAATGGTCAATTTTCTTTAACGGGTTTTTCTTAAAATATGAACAATTTACTGTTGAAATAAAAGTACATTGGAAATATTTAAGAATCTGTTGTTTTGGTTAAACACTACCCAAAAACTGTTTGGGATTTCACTTTGGAAGTGAAGTCTTGATAAAAGGCTATCGACTATATTTTATTTTGCTGTCCTTTAGGTAATATATATAACATTGAATTTAAATTAATGTTTTCCATCTTATGAACTTAGCTAACCTTCTTGCAATAAAGCCTTGCTTATATATACAAACATGCATACAAAAAGATATGTGTATAAACTTAAAAAAATTAAGCTTTAATTCGTAGAAATTAATGGATTTTTCTACAATTTAATTTGAACGTTACAAAAACAATTTATCTCTCAAGCCATCTGTATGTGTATATGAGAAAGACTTGTTGTATATACCTAAAATAAGAGTCCCATAGATTATTTTTGATTGGAGAATGTAAAGGCATGTTCTTGTTGCCTGCCTTAAAATAAAGAGGCTTTGTGATTTTAGTTTAAACTTATTAATGATTAATTTAGATAGGAAAATATGAATAGCCAAAATATGAATAATAAAGTAAATGTGTTTTAAACTTTAGACAAATCTGGGATTGATTTGTGATCGTTTGTGTATTAAATTATAAAATTGTATTGATTTAATAAGCAATAACAAGAAAAACCTATTTCTTAAAAATATATTACTTTAAGAAAGTTCTCATTAAATTTAACGTGAAACCGTTACTTTCAAAGTGTATAAAGATTAAAAAATATATTACTAATTGTTTAAATAATACATTTATTAATAATTGTTGGATGAATATTGTCGTATATTTTACAAAAAACTATATTATTAATATTTATTTCACTTACGTGTTATTTAAATATTTTTTTTGAGAATTTAATCGTCATAAAAACACATGTTATATTAATTGAAATCTAAAAAGAATACAATTTACCTTAAAGAAATCAAATGTCTGAGTTTTAATATATTTATTTAAGAGTTTAATTTTAAACACGATAATAAGTCACTCACTTAAAACCAATAAATATTCACTCGATCACAGCAGATTTATTGTATTATTTTATAAAACCTTTATTATTTCACGGTTAAAAATACTCTTAAACTGAAATTTTACACTTTCAAATATCTCTCTTAAAAATGTAACAGAAAAAAAAACTATCGTACAAAAGAACGTAGCGAAGAAAACTGTTAAATGTTTTATCGTAGAATAAAATAAAATTCACAAATTAACGTTTTGAAAAAAAAAACGCGTGAAAAAGGAAATTCACTGTGCGCGATGGAAGACTAAATGTCAATACATGAAATGCGCTGATATTTGTTGTACATTAATCACCATTTCACAAAAAATATTGAAGTACATGGAATCATTTAAACGTTTTTTTTTGTTTTCTTATTATTTTGTACGTAGATTTTTAAGGCTTTATCACTATTGCTAAGCGTCTTTGCGCAATGAGCCACCGCGCACCAATGCGGTAAGGTGGAACGAAAAATGTTTTGGAGGCGACAAAAGCGCCTCTACCGACGGTCTGCGAAAACATTAAATGTTAGACGAAGCCTTCCGATTGTTTGACTGAGTCTTGCCTGTAAAAGAGGGGAAATAAAAAAGAAATAATGATTTATGCATTGGAGAATTGTATTCAGGAAATGAAATATTTTAATTTTGCGTTGTTTTAATAAATGTATAGTTGATAATGCTTTTAAATTAACGATGTACAGTGTTTTTTGATAATGCTTTTAAATTAACGATGTACAGTGTTTTTTTTAGATATCTATACAAAATCGTTATTCTAAATATAATTACTAGCAATTTACCGGTATAAAAGAAGATTACCTAATTCACCTGCCTTCTAGTCTAGAGGAACTGGGTTCGATTCCTATTGGAACCAAGATTTATTTAAAAAGGATTCCTGTTTGTTTTTTTTCTTAAGGGCTGTTTAAGATCTTTTTGGTTGGTTGGAAGGTATTTACAAGGAAATGAGTATAAAACTCGACTTTGAATAGTATTTTCTTTAATTTTTATTCTCCTTTAAAGTTAAAATAAAGTCTAAATCCCTTGATGTAATATTTTTATGCATAATTTTTATTATTTCATATAATACGTGAAAATTATAAATGAATGTTTATCAGTTAGTGTGAAATTTTTAAATTGTCTTTTTGTTATATTTATTAATGACTGTGTAATGCCAAAGAACACTTTGTTGGGTCAACTACAAAAAAAAACAAAAATAATTGTAATTTGTTTTATCAAACACTGTTTATTCCACTTTTTGTACCGGTATAACCCTACCGGTTTCAACGCTTTTACCTCATAATCAGGGAAGCACAAATAAGACTGAGGTGAAGAAAGCCTTGAAACAAGTAGAGTTATACCGTTACAAATAGTAAATAAACAGTGTTTGATAAAACAAATTACAATATCTTTAAACCTCCATAATGTTAATACCTTAACTATAAATAATATACAAAAATAATTACTTAATAATACTGTTTGTATATATTAGAACAAAATACATTGAATATATTTCAAGCTTAGTGAATCTTAAACGTTTATAAATGTCAAAATTAACGATCGACAATTTTTGACAATATTTTCCTTTCATGTGTTTCATAGGAGAAGGCAAAGGGAATGGTTGTGTAAGAAATAGATAGAACTGAACTACTCGTATGCAAAAAAGTTGGCTAAAGATTGAAATATGTGGAAATGGTGAAGACGATAGTAATTGTATTGATTCGATGAAAATGCTGATGCTGTAAGACGTGAGAAAGGTTCGTTTTTACTTTGAAAAAAAATAATTATTGTTCATGTATATTTTCCGACGATCTCCATGGCCTAGTTGTTAAGACAGCTGACTTCTACCCGGAGGTTTCGAGTTTGATTCTTGATGGTACAATAATAAACGGTCTCAGTCTGGTATTAAAGTTTGTCTGGTAACAATACTCAAGCACCGAGTAACTATACGAGTATTGTTACCAGGCAAACTCTTAACCAGACTGGAACCACTGGATTTTTTATATCATTGAGAATCGAACCTGAAACCCTCCCGACTTATTTCTTAGTAATTAGGCAATGACTAAGAAAATTATAATCATGATTTTTCTTTAAAAAACTTACGAGATAATATAAGGAAAGCAAACAGGGGAGGAAAATGAAAGTTAATAGGGGAAGTTCACTATTTTAAGCCACAGTCGATACCTTCATATCCTTTTACTATAAATCAAGTAGAAATTATTTTTTATTTATTTTATTTATTTATTTAACATTTTTATTGCAAATACAATCTGGCGGGCTTATTGTCAGGCGGCAATCTCTTCCAACCAACCAGGCAAAAGAAAAAGAAGCAAGTTGCGTGGTCGCATAAATCATTCAAATGACTATTCATTCCCACGAAATCCATAAACACATACGTGAGCATACGCCCCCGAACCCAACAAAGACAGACAATCACTAGAACATTATTTTTCATATAAAGTGAGATATCATCAATCAAAAGGAAAGGAAGAGATGGTGGAGAGGAAAGGAAAACAAAAATCAGGAATGAAACACGTTATTTTACTGACAAGAAATTAAGATTTTTCAGTCGCTTCTTAAAGCATGCCAAGGACGGAGCGAGTCTTTTATTGGTTTGTAACTGATTCCAGAGTCTCACTGGATAAATAGTAAAGGACGACGTAAAAAAGGAGGAGCGGTGAACTGGAAAGGCCAATAGACAGTCTCTGTTTGAGCGTAGCGCTAATCTATGATTGAAAAGACGCTGAAAATTATATTCACTTATCAGTTATTTTTAATAGCATCGTTTTAGTAAAGGGGTAGTTTTTTGTTTATTTTTAAATCAGGTTCCAATAACATTTAATGTGAACCTTATACCTGCTGGGAGCAATCCAAAAATCGTAAAAGCTTTTCTGAATAGACATAATCCGTGACCTGGTTGATAAGACACTTGTCTTCCAGCTGAAGGCTGCTAACTTAATTCCAGCTGATTAAGTTATTATTAATAAGTTATTTTTAACATCTTCTTGATTGAAAGAAATCGCCATATCACATCTTATCTCAGAAATGTTCTGACCTATATTGTGAACCAATTTTAAAATGTCAACTATACAATGAAATAAATAAATTTAAAAAAATTAAATAACACCACAATGGGAATTAAAAAAATATATATTTATCGTTAAGCACAGAAAAAGGGGTGAAAATAATGAGGTTTCGTGCTTAACCTACCGTTTTATGCAACAAGTGTTTTTGATACTAATGCTAAAATAGGGGATGTAACTAGATGTTGAAGGGTGATTATTTTGAAATTAAATAGTTTAATTATTATTTATAAATATTTCATTGCATTTCAATATTATTTATATCAATGATTTATCTTATTTTTTTGCAATATATCCATCAAGAGCGTTCTTCAGCACCGTACAGTCATAAATAAATATAAAAAAATGATACATTTGAATTTTAACTCTCATAAATAAATACTTTTTAATTATGTCAATGTATTATATAACATAATTAAAATTAGACAAAAATTATATAACTTTATTTTATATCAATGCACGATCGATTTCAACATGAAAATAATAATACGTATTGGAATAATTATTTTTAATTTAAAGTGCCGATAAAGATGTATCAAAATATAATAATGATTCATACAAAACTATAATCAGAAGAAGTATATACACATACTACCACATAGACAAGCACACGACAGTCCAAGACCCAGGGCTGAATCAAGAGCATCGAAAGATTTGAAAAAAAAATAACAACATACACACAAAAGCAAAATTCGTTTAGGAAAAATTAAGCACAAAAATTTGTTATAATAATTTATCCACTCGTATACATAAAAATACAATAATCAATCCTCACAATAATATGAATCAAACCTTGAGTAAGAATAAAACATAATTAAATAATTAGGAAAAATTAAAAAAAAAATTTATTTCCCATCATACATGAATTTGTGTAAATATTAAACAACCAGAATGACATGTGTACTATACTCACGGCGTGTAACTATAGTAGCCTCAAAACAAGAAGGCAAGATTCCATTGCGATATTCCTACTTAAGGTTTTTCAAGGTTGCTTTAACTGTCCCGCGATTCTAGAAGCACTAAGTTTATATGTACCTAATAAATATAGCCGTGCAAGGAATCACCCTCTGTTCTACATACCAACTTACAGGACGAATATCATGGCTGAACACTCAGTCACGCGTGGTATAGAGATATTGAACCAACTGAATGACACTGTTGATATATTCTCGGTACCGCCTAGCAGTATGAGAAGAATCCTGACTGATATTCTTCCTATAGGAGCAAGTCAATAGTTTCAAATATCTAGGGAAGTGTGGACTTCTATTATCTCTGCCTACCCCGAAATAGATGCTATGTTTATATCTATATTCATGGTTTTATTTATATATTGCACTATTTTTACATACATACTCGTACATATCATTGGGAATCGAACCCAAAACCCCTGGCGGAAACCTAGCGTCTTACTAATTAAGCCACTGAGGTTGTTTAACATCGTTCAAGTGAACTAAATCTTATGCGGATATGTTGAATAGTGTGGTTAGGAGACATCATTATTTTCGCCCCCATTAATCGTATCTTGGAGTTGAAAATCCCTGGTGTAGGCATGCAACTCATAGGCAATCATAATTGCTTTAACTGTTCCGCGATTCTAGAAGCACTAAGTTTATATGTCCCTTATAAATAGAGCCGTGCTAGGAATCACCATCTGTTCTACATACCAACTTACAGGACGAATGTCATGGCTAAACACTCAGTCATGCGTGGTATAGAGATATTGAACCAACTGAATGACACTGTTGGTATATTCTCGGTACTGCCTAGCAGTATGAGAAGAATCCTGGCTGATATTCTTCCTAACGAATAAGCTAACGCTAGAAGTTGACCCTCTTTATGTAACAGGAGAAATCCGTGCAAAGCGGATAAAAAAAACATAACACATCCTTACTTTATCTTTTTTGTAACATTAAATTAATCCACTCAGTCAAGGGATCTAGAACATTGAAAATGTTTTCTTTAGAAACAGGAGTAGGTGAAATAAGAAACATAGTTGAAACATAAAAAAACATTGAGTCTTCAAGTTATATTTTAGAGGTAAAATTACAACACCTCTTGTCCATCCTCATTAACAGAAGTCACCTAACGAACTCAGTACAACAATGCAAGCATAATCGGTCACTCCTTTATATTATGGACCCTCCGTTGCCGACCCTCGGTCGTCCCGCAACTTCCGGCATGGACGGATACCAATCATTATGATTGTCCAAGGGAGGAAGTTTTATTGTTGGTACACACTTTTTTTTATAAAATAGTTACTGGTGTTTGCTTTGTTCTTCTGTTTAAGAGAAAGAAAACCATAACATGACTTGTGGAATTTCGAAGTCAATAACACTTTTTTCTAAAAACTAAACTTAGTATTATAACACCGTTTATTTCAACTGGAATGAGCCGAGTTTTTTAATAGAAATATGTAGAAATCTGTTCTCTCGGCTTGCCTAAAAAAGAACACATTGAAATGTTATGTAAGTAATAATAAATACTAATAAATATGCGCTATCTGAGATGGTTTGCACATATAGAACGGTTAAGTGTATCATAAAGCTGCACACGTCATTCTTATCTCGAACACATAAAGACAGACCATTCAACAACGATAAAAAAAAAGATCTTGTTTGTGCTCCCCTGAAGATGATGTGAAAGCCTTGAAACCGGTAGGGTTATACCGTTACAAAAAAGTGGAATAAACAGTGTTTGATAAAAATAAATGACAAAAAAAGATCTATCATAAAATCACGGCCTATTGAAAGTTAGAGGAAGATGAAAGGCGTGCTGCAACAGGCAACAAATTTGAATATTATGTATGAGTATTTTCCAATATACCAATTACAACATCTTTAAAAAGTGTTGTAGATAGTAAAGTGTTAGTGTCCACCTTTGATGTGGAAGTGAGTATTATTTTTCTTTGTCTTTTTAAGAAAAGTCACATTGTTTTTAAATTTTGCCTCGAAGTAATATTTTTTGAATATATATTTTCCATATTTTACTAATAATTGTCAGTGGTCTAACGGTAAGCATTCACGTTAAAGAAGCAGGCGCTTCAGGCGCCTCGATTCCTGGTGAATTCAATTATGAATTGGTTTTACTCTTAAACTATGTTTGTTCTGATTTTGTATTTTTCTGTAGCTTATATGCTGTTTTTCATAAATACTCGTACTTGTGTTATATGATAGTCCTATCTTAATAGGACATACATACATAAAAAATAACTGCCTATCAAAATTATGCAGTAGAGTCTCAACTTTGAGTTTAATTTATCAATAATGCATGCTTGCTGAAGTGTAATAGTTGTCACATAATAAATCAATACATACACAGGTGTCTTCCATTCATAGAATGGCTGACAACAAACTTACAACCCCTGACTTTAGGCATCTTACAAACTATTATAGTACACAGAAGTTGTAATTTATCTATGCTCGTTATCTGAGACATTTATTTCTGAAGCGCTATCTTGTGTCTTACAATATCTCAAGAACGCTTAAACATTAAATTGTTCTTAAAACGAAGAAAAACGTTATTTTTGGCGGCAAACATCCCTCATTGCCTTACGTTGGGCAGGACACGTTGCGAGCATGGGCATATAAGCGTCCTCACACCGCCGCACAGGAAACAGTCGTCTTTGAGGGGGAGGCTCTCGAGCGTGACGTTTCGACCAACCGTCCCTGACGCTTCCTCAAGACAAGTAAGATGAGCTTATGGACTCTACAATTCCGAGCGTTGGGGCGCAAGCCTAACTGGAGTTTTCGTTTTACTGATGGAAATAAAAAAATAATAATTTCGGATTCGTACTTATTTTTTTAATGTGTGTGATAGTCAAAATGGTTTTTGAAATGTTTTAGTATTTATTGGCGTTTATTTTTATTGTTACTAGGTATAAACCATTTCAAAACCTTAAAACTTAAGTACGCAAAATGAAACCAACCAACATTATTTTGATATATTTGAAAATTTTAATATTATTACATTAATCCTTCGTGGCCTACTTGATAAGATACATATCTATCAACCTGGGGGTTGCGGCTTCGATTCGCGTTGGAATTTGTTTTTTTAAAGGATTTCAGTCTGGATCAGTTCACATAAGGCAACTTTATCTCATCTCTAGTTTATTGGAAGAGATTACCAGATGGCAATAAGCCTACCAGATTGTACTGTACACTAACAAAGTGTAATATATTATATTAACCTTGATGAAAAATTTTCCATCACCAATAAACACCCTATGAATTGCATCTAAAAATGGTATAGCAGTGTTGGTTGAAACAAAGTATTACATTATAATTTCGATGTATACAGTATAACCTGTCGGGCTCATTTCCATGTGGTAATCTCTTCCAGCCAACCAGAAAGATGTTTAAGATGTCTTGAGTGAAAGTCAGACTGGAATCTTTTTTGATAAAATATGGGCTACAGCAGGAAAAGCTGGGTTCGAACCCGCAACCCCTGGATCGGATGATGCGTCTTACCAACTAGACCTTGGAGTTCGTCAATGCACTTATTTAGAAAAAATATTAAAAACATGGATGTAAATTAATCGAAAATGAGTATTTCCTTTCTAGATTAAGAATTAAGATTGCGGACAATAGAGGAATTTCGCTAACCGGAAAGTATGTTTTCAAAGATGTTCATCATAACCATTACGCCCCTATTATGATAGGTAAAGAGAGTAGAGCTCCACTTCATTCATTATATCTTAACATGCATATTTTGCATCTGGATTGTTTAAACATATTGTCATATAATATATTTTCTTTTTCCAAAAAGGCTATTCGCTCTTTCTTAATTTAATTTATATAGTCATGGCTACGTTTTTCTAGGTTTTCTCACATATCTAGTGCCTTCTGTATTATTATATCTATAGAAGGGCTAACAATCGTACTCGCCTACGAGGGGTTGCCTAACAATCTAATACTCACGTTACGGTTGAGACTCCGATAAAAAACAAACGGAATTTAGCACGTATCCTCACTAATATCGAAACTGATAGACCTGAAGATGAGACCTGCAGTAATCTCGAAACATCAGCACTTCAAGCCACAAAAAAACGCGATACAAACTCCGGAATACTTTATACCATAAAGAAGAATAACTCGAAGATGATAACCCTGGCCTTCTTGGTCACTTGACTTTCATCTGAGGGTTTCGGGTTCGATTCCCGTTGAAGCCCGGATTTTCCTTTATAGCAATAAAAATATCTTCTTTAAAGAATTCGTATGAAAAAATACACGTACAAAATACGTATACGAGTGTTATTGCCTATTGACGTGCCAAAGTATTGCCAACACGTGCAATGACGATCCATGAATTCCATCTACTTCAGTGGCAGATGAGATTATAAATTTACAGGCCATGTTCTTTTCTATGTCCTGATTATCAATTTGGATGTGTTGGAGGGATAGGAAAGAAGAAAAGACATAAAAACCTACAGACATATTAGTCAAAAGCTGAGTTTATATGCATTCGTCCATACCATCACGTTTTCCTGTCGGGGTAGGTAGAGAGAGCACAGGCGCTGACTTTCTTTTTTCGATACACATTCTCCGCCTCGTCTAGATCTATATACCTTCTTTAATTTGTTTTATCAAACACTGTTTATTCCACTTGTTGTAACGGTATAACCCTACCGGTTTCAAGGCTTTCACCTCATCATCAGGGAGCACAAACAAGACTTGTTTGATAAAACAAATTACAATGTATTTAAACCTCCACAACGTTAATGCCTTAACTTCTTCTCCCTTGCTCTATCCCAACTCACTGTCTGCGAAGACTGTTGGGGTCAGCTCTCCTCGTCCTCAGGTTGTATGCTCTTCTGTCCCGGACTACGTCCCCCAGGCAGTGCCTCTGCATCAGGCTATCTTTTTGCAACACCCATGAATTATTTGGTCTTCCTCTGGTTGTTATTCGAGGAAGATCCATGGAGATTGCTTGGTTCGCAATATGATCGGGTGCTCTGCGTCCAACGTGCCCATACCATCTCAATCCATCCGCCTCTCCTCCATCTTACTGTCGATGTCTGTAACACCCAGGCTTCCACTAATGCGTGAGATTTTTATTTTGACTCTTAGGGACACACCAGCTGACGTTAATGCCTTTACTATAAATAATATAATATATATATACAAACATGTCTTTTCTTGATATTTCTCTTCCCTATCTTCCACTCTAATTTTCATTGTGCATTTGTTATGGTCGTATTTGTTCATTGATTTGTTCTATATCATCATCTATGTCTTTCTCAATACATCAGCCTCAAATTCACATTCATCCCTTATCACATCATTCCAAATTATGTCATACATTGTCACTCCGTGTATTCTTCTCAATGCACTCATTCTATAGCATATATTCGGCTCTTTTTGTCTCTTTTTTTCCATTTTCACATTTTGCACTCATTTCTATATAATTGGTTTGGCTGTACTCACTTCTATGGCATTTATTTAGCACTTTTATTCTCATTGTTGCATGTTTACATTCTGCACTCACTTATATAACTTTTTATCGGCTCTTTTTGTCTCTTTTTATTTCATGCACACATTTTACACTCACTTCCATAGCATTTATTCGGCACTATTAGTCTCATTGTTGCATGTTTACATTCTGCACTCACTTATATAGCTTTTTATTCGGCTCTTTTTGTCTCTTTTTATTTCATGCACACATTTTACACTCACTTCCATAGCATTTATTCGGCACTTTTAGTCTCATTGTTGCATGTTTACATTCTGCACTCACTTATATAGCTTTTTATTCGGCTCTTTTTGTCTCTTTTTATTTCATGCACACATTTTACACTCACTTCCATAGCATTTATTCGGCACTTTTAGTCTGTTTTGCAAGTTCACATTTTGCACTCACTTATATTATAGTATAAATAGGACAAAGCCCGTACGACATTTGTCGCCAAAGAAATAATACGAGAATTGAATTTTGAATACAAGAGAGCGAGAGAGGAATAATTGGATTCTCTCCGAAAGTAATTCGAAATTAGAATCTCGGTGGGTCCGTGATACTGAATGAATTTTAAATACCTACCTAACAATTTTTGAACGGGTGTAAAAGGGGACGATGTATAAATTATATATATAAACAAATTCTACATTTATGAATATATATTATCATAAATGTAGAATTTGTTTTACTTCCGTGAATATTTCACGGGTTGCAACTAGTAGCATTTATTCAGCACTTTTAGTCTCTTTTTTGCATGTTCACATTTCGCGCTCACTTATACAGCATTTATTCGGCTCTTTTTGTCTCTTTTTATTTCATTTTGCATTCACTTCTTTACTGTATATTCGGCACTCTTTTCATATTCACATTTAATTAACTAAAATTGATATTAAAACTCAGTTTTGGACTATCATCTTAGCAGATTTTAATACTGTTCGGTTCGAGTTTATATATTTTAGTTCCTCATTGACTTTATATCATATCGCAACACGCTGTTAGATATACCTCGTAACTCTTTGAACATCTGAAAAAAAAACAACTCGGCAGAATTCATCAACCTTTCATTGGCTTACTACACATAATTTTGTAAAACACTGTTAAAAGTTATAAAGCAGATTGTAAGCATTGGTTCGTAACTGAACTGGTCTTCGGGGGAATGGTATGAAGTGAATATCTTCCATCTCCATAAATCACCGCACTGAGGTTCATTACGACGTCGTTAGTAGTTGTAGGAGCGCTTTGCGGGACTGCTGCTCCGTGAAGACTCTACCAACTCTGAGGTCGCGGTCCATTATCTTCAATTTCGAGTTATTGAACTACTCGTATGTTATTTACCGCTTTTAAAGTTATTCGCTGACTATTTTCGAAATTGAAAACAGTTTGTCTCTTATGGAGTATTTATCATTTATTTATTTATTTATTTATCATTTGTCTCTTATGGGATATTTATTCAGATATAAATCTGATCAATTCCATGTTAACTCAGGTGTTCCGCAGGGATCAAATTTAGGGCCAACACTTTTTCTTATTTTTATTAATGATGTGAAAAAAGTATGACTCACTCAAATGTTTTATTATTTGCGGATGATCTTAAATTGTTCCTAAAAATATCGAGCCTTAACGACTGTAGGAAACTCCAGGATGATATCAATAATTATGTTAAATATAAATGGAACATTCATAACAAACTCTTCTTTAACGTGTCAAAATGGTTTGTTATTTCAATTGTAAGAGCACGAAGAACTACTTATGTCAACTAGAACCGATAGTTTCGTTTATAATCTAAAATGTTAATTATTAACCATCGCGCCGATACTCAGTTTCTTTCCAGAGAAGGGAAAAAGCACGAGAGAAATTCAACAACATGTTGATGCTGACGACATGACAGTCGGCTCGATTGTGGAACAATCTTCCTGGTTCAATCATCCTTATCGATATTTAAAAATACACAAAAGAAGCAATATTTATCTTTAAATATTGAAGGGGTTATGGATGAAGGTGGACTTAAGACTGATGTGTTGAGTAAGATGAAGAAGATTACTCTGAAATGGTTTGGATATGTGGAACGAATGAATAAAGAAAGGCTGACAAAAAAACATACACTGAATATGTGAGTAAAAGCGTGATAGAGGAAGATCAACGAAAGTAAGGTTGTATCAAGGGAATTATATTTTGAAAGAAAAAAATGTAAAAGGTCAAAGAAATCGTAGGAATTGCGTCGTGTTATGAAAGTCTTACTTATGTCCTCTCTGCCTATCTTAACAGAGAAACTGCGTGAAAGTATATATGTGTACCGTATGTATAAAATCATAAATCATAAAATAAACTTAGTTTGTCAGGTTTTCTGTATTTGGTAACATAATTTCTACCTTTTAAAATAATAATAATAATAATAGAAAAATTTATATAGGGCCAACTAAAAAGCAAACACTCCTCAATGGATAAAAAATATTACAAATTAAATATATATTATTTAAAGTTAAGGCATTGACATTGTGGAGGTTTAAAGACATTGTAATTTGTTTTTATCGAACACTGTTTATTCCACTTTTTGTAACGGTATAACCCTACCGGTTTCAAGGCTTTCACCTCATCACCATCATCATCACTTTGTTTGTGCTCCCCTGATGATGAGGTGAAAACCTTGAAACCGGTAGGGTTATACCGTTACAAAAAGTGGAATAAACGGTGTTTGATAAAACAAATTACAAAAAATTAAATATATTTAACGTGTTCCTCGCGGGAAGCACAAACGCCTGTGATGTGATCTGTAGCATTCCTTTGTGTATTTTACGTAATGTTTAGTTTATCTCCTTTATTTAATGAGTCTCCTTGAGAGTAATGACTATTATGTATTATCATAAAATTACTTGAATGTCATGTTTACTTGGTGTTGTAATCAAATATCAGTGGTTCTAAACAAAATACGCGTTTAAGCTTAGAAATTAAAAAACGCCGAAATTGTGCCGCGCACAGGATTCGTGGAATTTGAATTTTAACGCGGTGTACAGGCTAAATTCAGTGTAAAGATAGGAATATAGTGGCTGCGCCCATTAGATTTGATACTTCTCCGCATCTGCATGTGATCAGAAAAACTTGTTTATTTAAAAAAAACACGGAAAACTTATCCCAAGGAAGACAAGCTGTTTGTAATTCTTCTGATATGTGATATTCACACATTCGGCTTTAGGTGTGGTATTAATTTACTTAAATATTTTTTTATAAGACCACCCAATAAAGATTGTCTTCGAGTGTTTCCTAAAGCTTTATTTCACACCACAGTACTATTCTATGCCATAAAAAAATGATCATAATACGCTGCCATATAGGATCGATTTGGAACCATCAATTTATTGGAGAAAGAAATATATTTTGTAATGATCTCCCCTGTTTGAACGAGGAAATGACCCGTGCGCGTGCCACTCGCATACATCCACACGACACACAGACATACAAGCGGTAGGTAGGTGGTATACTGGTATATTGATATACTGGCGCGGTATACACTCAACCGGCAAGCGGCTGAAGCAGTTTCCCGTATATACTCGTAGCATGCGGCATCGCTCCACTCTATGTGAAACAGTCTCTATGTATCTAAATACTATGCAAACACTTGATGTGGATTCTCATATTACGTAGAGCCTTTTTCTTTGGCACAGGGATGATGTTTTTACGTCATCCCTTTACTATCCATGCAGTGAGTCGACCAGTTACAAACAATTGTTAGATTCGCTCCACCATTGGCATGTTTAAAAAGTCTTAATTTCATGTCAATAATAATATCTAGTTTTATTCTAGATTTTTTTTTCACTTCACTATCACTTCCTTTTCGTCTATTGACGATATCTAACATTTATTTTTACAATGTTTATTTTTTCATGAATCTTGTAAAAAATATTAAAATATTCTTTACGACCATATAACATACTTAATGAACTTTTGTCTGGTTGGCTAGAAAAAAATTCCACTTTGCAATAAGCTTATCTAATTTTTTTACAATGAAGTGTCATACAATAAATGATTATCTCCGTGACCTAGTTGGTAAGAGACCTGTCTCCCAATCCGGAATTTGTGAGTTCAAATCCCGGTGGAACCCAGATTTTTGTAAAAAGAATTCCAGTCTGGTTTTCATTTAAGGCCTTTTTGACATATTTATGGTTGGTTGGAAGATATTGCAACATGGCAATACACCCACTAGATTGTACTGTATACAATAAAAGTGTAATACAATACAATAATTGGTTGCCGGATATTATTACATGATATGATATTTTGATGATTTTAATAAGCACTAAAATATATCTACTCGAATTGGAAGATCTTCGAGGTGTAGTTTCTAAGATGTTTGTCTCTCGTCCTGGGATTTGCGGGTTCGATTCCGTTGGAACCCGTTTTTTTAAAGAAAGGATTCCTATCTGGTTTTTACTTAAGACCTCTTTAATGAATGGAAGAGATTGACACATGACAATAAGCTTGCCAGACTGCATGCAAAAGAGTGTTATACAATAAAAATAACACAAAACAGCATCATAATATGTCAAGATAAATACATCAACTGGTATGTAAGTAAGTGACATGAGAATGTGGAACCAGACTGAAAAAAGCCGAAAAAAATACTGTAGGAATGTGAACACTGAAAAGAATTTTTGGTGTGACAATGTATAATTGTGTCGACGCTTTTCAAACCCAGGTACGTCCACGCAAGTTCAAACAGAGCAAAACGGTATTTTGTCCCTGATCACTGAAAACTATATATATAAAAATTATGTGTCTTTTTGAGAACTGCTTTATAAATGACATTGTGTTTTCAAAACAAAATTCCTAGAAATTCAAGTCAGTAGAAAAAATAAAGCATATTTTAATTTGGACATATCCACTTTTGAAAAACGCCCGTTGAAAATGCATGATTTTGATACAACACCGCATGGACATACCCGAGTTGATCGGCCATCTTGAATGATGGCGCTCTTTGATTGGTATAAAAAGACATGTCTGACTTTGATAAAAACAACCTCGTGGACATATCTGAGTTTGAAAAAAAACTCTTATTTTAATCACTATTTTGCATTGATTTCACGAGGAGATATCTTGTTTTGAAAAATTCAAATTGATTCAGGACTACGTAATATTGGTATATTTATCTCAAAAATGTCATAATGTGGATTCCTAACGAATAAGCTAACGCTAGAAGCAAACCCTCTTTGTGTAACAGGAGAAATCCGTGCAAAGTGGGTATAAAAAAAAAAAAAAAAAAAAATACAAAAAAATAAAAAAATAAAAAAAAAATATATATCTAGGTTTGAAAAGCGTCGACACAATTAAAGATGAGTGTAAATTTTATACTTATTTTGTATTGTATTACACTTTTATTGTATACAATACAACTTAGTGTGTGGTAATATCATGCAATGTGGTAATATCTTCCAGCCAACTAGAAATGTGTTCAAGAGACCTTAAGAGAGAAGCAGACTGAAACCCTTATTTAATGCGCTTTGAACAATCATTGTATTCTTGCACATTGAATAATACATAGGGTGATAGTTTATGAAATTTAGAATAACGCAGGAGGTCGATAATGTAGGACAAAATACGGAAAAGAGTGATTAGGAATGAATGGGAACGATATGTTGAGAAGGATCAAGAGCACTATGAGGGTTTGGACATGTGGAACGAATGAATTGAGAAAAACTAACAAAACAAAGATATGCGGAAGGCGTGATAGATGAAGACCAAAGAAAGTATGATTGGATCAAGTATACAAAATTTTTGAAAAAAGATAACATATAAAGTCAAAAAAATCCCAATCTATTGGCCGCAGCCGCTACCTTCCTATCCTTATATTCAACTCATTATTTATTTATCAACTCAAGATTCTTACCAACTATTATTAAAATAAATAGACATAAGTTGAGTGTAAGTAATAGGAAGGTGGTGGCTGCGACCATTAGATTAGGTACTTCCTCGCGTCTATATGTTTAGAAAACAATATGAAGGTGGTGGCTGCGATCATTAGATTAAGTACTTCCTATTTATTAAGAAAACTACAGAAAACTTACTAAGGGAGACTGTTTTAGGTGGAGTGTATAAGAATGCTGCTTATTTTTGCTACATGACCAACTCTTCGGAGTTACCCATAACCCAGAACATTAACGTAGATATATTCGATAACTGAAATTATTACACCTACATTTAATATGGATCGTGACATTAAAATGCAAATCCAAATATACCGACCTCTCAGAACCCTTCAACAGTCCCGCTCCACAACTCTTGATTGCAGGATATTCCGTCAGTTAGTCAGGGGGGAGGGACAGGAAATGATATTTTAAATAAATCTTTTAATGGGGTAAATTGTCATTACTTGTTGATTCATTTAAACTCCACGCAATTCGACGCTTTACCTTTCACACGAATTGTTTCACACGGAAAGTAAAAGGGTCAAATTACTTGATTGGGGGGGTGTACCCTTAATGGATCATACTTTTTATTTATTTCCTAAATTAATCAGTATTTTGTTTATTTATTCTGTTTAATAATAATTATCAATGCAATTTAAACTTAATAACTTATATTTATAATTTTGCTTCCAAGAATTCAAAATTACATTTTAATTTCATCTGAATAATACTTCAATCGATCTTTAACATAAGTTTTATAAAAAACAACTGTTAATATAAGGCGTAGTGTTAGAGGGGAGCCGAGAAAAGTGTGATTAAATCAAGAAAATTGTATTTGAAAAAAAAAATGTCAGAAGTGAGATAAATCATAGGAGATGTACAAGTATGTGAAGGTTTATTGACGTGGAAGACGTGAAATATATGTGTCGAGAAAGGAGAATTTGAAGGAAACGAAAAGAAAATTTACCATAAGCTCGGTCGCAAGGACACCAAATATTCCTCAGCCCCTTTAAAGTAAAAACGAGATTGTCTTGTTTGTGCTCTTCTGATGATGAGGTGAAAGCCTTGAAACCGGTAGGGGTATACCGTTACAAAAAGTGGAATAAACAGCGTTTGATAAAACAAATTACAATGTCTTTAAACCTCCACAATGTTAATGCCTTAACTATAAAAATTATATTATGAAGAATTCTTTCCCATTTAAGTGTCAAATCATTATTTATAATATTCCTTATGTGGTTTTTCATTGTTACTCTCTTTAATTCTTTAATATCCATGGATCTTTCTCGAATAACAACCAGAGGAAGACCAAAGAATTCATGGGTGGTGCAAAAAGATAACCTGATGCAGAGGCACGGCCTGGGGGACGTAGTCCGGGACAGAAGAGCATACAACCTGAGGACGAGGAGAGCTGACCCCAACAGTCTTCGCAGACAATGAGTTGGGATGGAGCCAGGGAGAAGAAGATGGTTTTTTTATTGTTACTGTAATAAATTATTTTCTTTACTGTTTCACAAATTTCTCCAATTTTTCAAAGTTATTATACATTTCCAAAATTATTATACAATTTTTCAAAGTTATTATACACTTTCTTATTTTATTAACAAAAAAAAAAAGCTTCACGTATTTATTAAAAACTGAAAGATAATGTTTTGGGTTACTTTCAGAATTACATCACAGAAATGATTTGAATGATAGGTTAAGAAGGAAAATGAGTTAAGAAAACAGAAGATAAATTTAATTTAAGAAATAAAGAAGAATGCAATAATAGTGTCAATTTCAATTAAAAAGTCGGAAATAAATGTTTGTAACTTAAATAAAAGTGACAGGCCTGTTTCGCTTTATAAAAGCTTGTCGAGCTATACAAAAATATTGCCAGTTTGATAGTGCTTTTTTAAAGTGAAACAGATATATCAGTTTAATTTAAGTTATTGTGTAGAATTTGATCACATTTAAGTATCAAATAATTCTTTTTTAAAATGGAGTTCTACTCGTACAATATAAATACATAATCAATTAAAAAGGGCTATTTTCTACAACCTTAAAAATATATGGTAGAATAGAACTATCTCCATCACAACAAAAATGCGTCTAGTTAAGTCCCTCGTCTTCGCAATATTCATGTATGGCGCGGAGACTTGGAGTCTGAGAGCAAGCGTGATACGTAGAACAGATGCATTTGAAATGTGGTGCTGGAGAAGGACGTTACGAATTCAATGGACAGCAAGATGAACTAACGCCTCCATTCTCGAAGAACTGAGAATCACCGACAGATTGTCGACAATATGTCTTCGACGAGTCCTTCGATTCTTTGGGCACATTGCTCGTGGTCAAGGAGACAGTTTAGAGAGGTTTGTATACTAAAGAAAATGTCGCATGGTCTCTGTGACGTTTCATAAATTTGCCCCAATAAAACCTTGTAACGACGTTCAGTAATTTTAATTATTTTATCAACTTAATTATAGGCCTCGATTCTAATAAATAGCAAGTTATTTAGATAAATACATTACATAAAACTCCGCCTAAACAAATCCTCTAATTTATTCTGAAATGGCTAATCATTGTCACCGTGAAAACCATACGTTTTCTATCGATGATGCCAAATTCTTACATATCAGTAGTAACGGAAATAAATTGGACAGATTAGAGACCCTAGAAATTTCTAAGTCAGTACATCGATCCGAACATCTGGTGAACAGTTATATCTCAAAAATCTCTCCGCTCTTGGCCGAAATCGTCCCATGCCTCCCTCACCCCTCAGTCCCCAACCGTTGAAGCAGAATTTAGTCTTGTTTGTGCTCCCCTGAAGATGAGGTGAAAACCTTGAAACCGGTAGGGTTAAACCGTTACAAAAAAGTGGAATAAACGGTGTTTGATAAAAATATATTACAATAACAATAATGACAAATTAATACATCTTGTTACAAATTAGCAAAAATATGTCAGCTTGTTAAAATCAAATAATATTTGGTGATGTTTGTCAAAAGTCACTACTACGTTAGTCTGCATTGGCTAGGGATGGGGTATAAGATAGTTGAATTTTCGATTATTTTATAAATAAAATTAAATTTTCGTAATTAGTATTAATTAATAGTGGATTTTGGCCTATTTAAAGATGGATACAAATCATAAAACATTAGAAAGTCGTTATAGTAAAAATTAGGAATTAAAACGTCAGTTTAGAGAAAAACAATTTTTCGATTTATAAAAAAACGATTCGAATTGTAAAAAAAAACGATTTTACCTCATCCCTTTGAGATATGACATTTCAAACATCATACGAACCATGCTATATTTTCTTGAGTATAGTTACTGGAGGCGCAAGAGGAATAATCGCAATGCGTTGGACAGACCAAGTGAGAAACACAACTGGACAACCCTTAAAAACTGCCCTTCGAGCCGCGGAGTGCAGAGATGGATGAAAAGGAGTAGTCAGAGACTATCATGGAAGTCACGATGGTTAGTCATGAGCTACTTCAAGTGGAAGTGAAAACATATCACATAAATTTGCCTGAATGTGTTGATATCAATATTTAATATATTCATTGCATCAACATTCTTCTTCCCCAAACATGCATGCACCCTATCGGGGAATAACAAGTTAAATTGCAGTCAAACGAGTTATTCTCGCTTGACTGCAATTTAACTTAAATGATCTACAATAAATGTAAATACATACTAAATCTTGCTAAGACGATAGTCTACAACAGTATTATAATGATGATGATAGGGCAATCCCTCATGATCGAGTATGATTGTCAGATATCATATGGATGAAATACACCTGTGTGTGTATTAGTTTACTGTGCGCAAGCTGTTGCACTACAGCAAGTATACATTTTTGATACGTCAAACCCAAAATTCCGATGGCAAAGTTATCAAAGTTCCAAGGCAATCGGCAGTTTTAATACGCTGTAGTCTTACATCTTAATATGCTGTAATCTTAAGCAGACGACCTCCGTGACCTAGTTGGCAAGACGCTTGACTTCCAGCCCGGAAGTTCCGGGTTCGATTCCCGTTGGAACCCTTGATTTGTTTAAAAGAATTCTAGTCTGGTTTTCACTTAAGGCATTTTTAATGTCTTTCTGGTAGGCTGGAAGATATTACCACAATGCAATAAACCCACCAGGTTTTTCTGTATACATCGAAAGTGTAATACAATACATTAAGCAAAGTTTTTTTATACGATAAAATCAGTCCGGAATCAGCCAGGAATCGAGCCTAGAGCGTTCGCTTGCTTAGCGTGATTGTTAACCTTATGATTACAGCCGCTACCAAGAATTTTAGTACTAACTTTGATGTATGGGAGTTAAACTTGGATCTGGAAAAATACTGAAAGAAACCAAATAAATGCTGTAGAAAAGCGTGCATTGAGAAAAATACAATACTGAAAGAAACCAAATAAATGTTGTAGAAAAGCGTGCATTGAGAAAAATTACATATTGAGAAAACCCAAATAAATGCTGTAGAAAAGCGTGCATTGAGAAAAATACAATACTGAAAGAAACCAAATAAATGGTGTAAAAAAGCATGCATTGATAATAATACAATACTAAAAGAAATCAAATAAATGCTGTAGAAAAGTATGCATTGAGAAAAATACAATACTAAAAGAAACCAAATAAATGCTGTAGAAAAGCGTGCATTGAGAAAAATACAATACTAAAAAAACCCAAATAAATGCTGTAGAAAAGCGTGCATTGAGAAAAATGCAATACTGAAAGAAACCAAATAAATGCTGTAGAAGAGCATGCATTGAAAAAAATGCATGAGGTGATAATGCATGACAGAATACATAACATAAGTGATTAGGGATGAATTGGAACTTAAGACTGATGTGTTGAGTAAGATGAAGAAGAGCATTCTAAGATGGTGTGGGCATGTGAAACGAATCAATGAAGAAATACAAACAATACAATTATACAGTACAAATGTGAGTGGAAGGAGGACGAACAAGGTAAGTATGGTTGGATCATTTGAATGTTATTTTGAAAGAAGAAAATGTAACAAGTTAGAGAAATCGTAGGGGCTGTATATGAATGTAGAAAAAGGTGAAGGATGTTTGTCGAGATGGAAATGTCTAAAATGGTGAAGGATGTTTGCCGAGATGGGAATGTCTAACAAAGTTAAGAATGTTTGTCGAGATGGCAATGTCTAAAATGGTGAAGGATGTTTGTCGAGATGGGAATGTCTAACAAAGTTAAGGATGTTTGTCGAGATGGGAATGTCTAAAATGGTGAAGGATGTTTGTCGAGATGGGAATGTCTAACAAAGTTAAGAATGTTTGTCGAGATGGCAATGTCTAAAATGGTGAAGGATGTTTGTCGAGATGGGAATGTCTAACAAAGTTAAGGATGTTTGTCGAGATGGGAATGTCTAAAATGGTGAAGGATGTTTGTCGAGATGGGAATGTCTAACAAAGTTAAGGATGTTTGTCGAGATGGCAATGTCTAAAATGGTGAAGGATGTTTGCCGAGATGGGAATGTCTAACAAAGTTAAGAATGTTTGTCGAGATGGCAATGTCTAAAATGGTGAAGGATGTTTGTCGAGATGGGAATGTCTAACAAAGTTAAGGATGTTTGTCGAGATGGGAATGTCTAAAATGGTGAAGGATGTTTGTCGAGATGGGAATGTCTAACAAAGTTAAGGATGTTTGTCGAGATGGGAATGTCTAAAATGGTGAAGGATGTTTGTCGAGATGGGAATGTCTAACAAAGTTAAGGATGTTTGTCGAGACGCGAATGTCTAAAATGGTGAAGGATGTTTGTCAAGATGGGAATGTCTAACAAAGTTAAGGATGTTTGTCGAGATGGGAATGTCTAACAAAGTTAAGAATGTTTGTCGAGATGGGAATGTCTAACAAAGTTAAGGATGTTTGTCGAGATGGGAATGTCTAAAATGGTGAAGGATGTTTGTCGAGATGGGAATGTCTAACAAAGTTAAGGATGTTTGTCGAGATGCGAATGTCTAAAATGGTGGAGGATGTTTGTCAAGATGGGAATATCTAACAAAGTTAAGGATGTTTGTCGAGATGGGAATGTCTAACAAAGTTAAGGATGTTTGTCGAGATGCGAATGTCTAAAATGGTGAAGGATGTTTGTCGAGATGGGAATGTCTAACAAAGTTAAGGATGTTAGTCGAGATGGAAATGTCTAAAATGGTGAAGGATGTTTGTCGAGATGGGAATGTCTAACAAAGTTAAGGATATTTGTCGAGATGGGAATGTCTAAAAAGTTCAGAAGTATTTCGTATTTCCAGGTTAAATTCAAACGCAATTAATTATCTTGGTTTTTGATGTAACTTGCTAATGGGCGGTGGTTTTGTGATATTATTTGTATGGCAACAACCTTTCGTGTAGCAGGACACTCGTTATTTTCGATCAAAACCTTTATTTAGTTGTCATCAATTGTTATTGGCCTTCCAGAGCAGACACTATCTTCCAATGTCGTATCACCATTACTAAATGTTTTAAACCACATTTGATACACACGATAGCTTACTGTATCGTCGCTATTATACACTGTACATGTCTTTTTTAAAATTTGTGACGTAGTTTTTCCTTTGCGGTATTAAAAAAATCAAACGCAAAAAACAAACAATTTATTTTATTCTTTTTTCAAAATGACGCTAAAAACTGCTATTGCAATTAGCTGAAAATATGCGCTAAATTACTTATTATATTTCGTTGTTGACTTCATTCCAAAGATGCTGAATGTATAATAATATACATTCAGCATGTTCGGAATGAAGTCAACAACGAAAATGTTGTTCTAACGATATTTACTTATTTTATTTTACACTTGATAGAGGTTTAACACAATTATATAAAATGGCAAGGTTTAACCCAATTATATAATATGGCAAAGAAAAAATAAATGTAAAGTGACTCAGTTATATATACAAAGTTTATTAAGAAGTTCAATGCTTAATTTTAAATATGCAGAAATGCTAAGGCTTTGAATTGGTTACATGTTTTATTCAATTCGCAATATTGTCTAATTGGTGTGGTGAGGTGCGGGCAGCTGACTCGAGACGACTCCATATCATGTGAACAATTATGTTTATTGTTAAATTTTTGTTATGATTTAGACTTTTATTTAAATATTTTTTTAGCTGTTATACATTAATTGATTTATTTATCCGTTAGATTTAGACCGTTGATGAAAAAGAAAAATAAAAAATATCATAAAATTCATTCAACAAGGTCATCCCGTGTGCGAGCGGTGATGCTCTTAACAACTAAATTCGTGAATATGTGTTATATATACCCGAGAAACACGAAACTACTTTCCGGACAACACATTACAAGTATTTTGAAATACCAAATAATGAGAAATATTCAAAATTTTCTCCAATTTTAAGATCTAGGCGTGTCTTAGCCACCCAAGTCTACGATTTGCCGTGCCCCACCGAATAGAATCCGTGCTATGAGCTGTCTAATATATCACGCCGGACATACCAGTAAGGGTCACATTCGCTCGGCACGCTCCATTCGCCATGCGCCTGGAAGTGCACGAGGAAGACTCGATACAGTGGCACGCGATTCTGAGCCGAACGGCTAATGCGTTAATTATTTCTGAAATGTTACGTAGGTATGTACTGAACTTTTTATTTTACCTTAGCAAGTTTCTATACCAATTATGGAGCGGATCTTCGATATGAGTTTTAAATTGTTTATTTTAATTTTCGTTTAATTAATTAAAATAAAATGACAAGTTATTAAGAGTCGTTTAGAGAACGGACTCTCCTCCAGTGAGTCCAATTAATACATATTTACCGTTTAGAGGACAGACTCTCCTCAAGGGAATCCAATTAATACATATTTACCGTTTAGAGAGCAGACTCTCCTCAAGGGAGTCCAATTAATACATATTTACCGTTTAGAGGGCATACTCTCCTCAAGGAAGTCAAATTAATACATATTTACTTTTAAGAGAGCAGACTCTCTTCAAGGGAGTCTAATTAATACATATTTACCGTTTAGAGAGCAGACTCTCCTAAAGGGAGTACAATTAATACATATTTACCATTTAGAGAACAAATTCTCCTCAAGGTAGTCCAATGAATACATATTTGACGTTTAAAGGGCAAACTCTCCTCAAGGGAGTACAATTAATACATATTTACAGTTTATAGAGCAGACTCTCCTCAAGGGAATACAATTAATATCTATTTACCATTTAGAGAGCAGACTCTCCTAAAGGGAGTACAATTAATACATATTTATCGTTTAGAGAGCAGATTCTCCTCGAGGGAGTCCAATTAATACATACGAGTATTTACCGTTTAGAGAGCAGACTCTCTTCAAGGGAGTCCAATTCATACATATTTACCTTTAAGAGAGCAGACTCTCCTCAAGGTAGTCCAATTAATATATATTTGACGTTTAAAGGGCAAACTCTCCTCTAGGGAGTACAATTAATACATATTTACCTTTAAGAGAGCAGACTCTCCTCAAGGTAGTCCAATTAATACATATTTGACGTTTAAAGGGCAAACTCTCCTCAAGGGAGTACAATTAATACATATTTACCGTTTAGAGAGCAGACTCTCCTCAAGGGAGTACAATTAATACCTATTTACCATTTAGAGAGCAGACTCTCCTTAAGGGAGTACAATTAATACATATTTACCGTTTAGAGAGCAGATTCTCCTCAAGGGAGTCCAATTAATACATATTTACCGTTTAGAGAGCAGACTCTCCTCAAGGGAGTACAATTAATACATATTTACCGTTTAGAGAGCAGAATCTCCTCAAGGGAGTCCAAATAATACATATTTACCGTATTAGTGGTAGTATAGACAACCTAAGTGGCTTAGTTGGTAAGACACTCGTCTTTAAATCCAGTGGTTCAAATTAAAATTGTATCATTTAGGTTTTTTTTTTTAAATCGCCTCGATTGTAAATCTGTCCCTCAGCTGCAGCGGTGTGTGTAATAACGAGAATACAATGAACGTATAATACAATACAATAAAAAAGTGTCTGTGTATTAATGATGAGCGCTCACTCACACACCCACACTAATGTGGACTCGGCTGTTCCGTGGTATATCGTATATTGTAGCTGGCAGGAAAGTTATGAGACTTATTTTGTTATTTTTAAATTTGAGATTTTTACTATTGGTAGACATTATTGGTAAAAAATACTTTTCGCACACTAAATATGTTCCACTTGAGGACGGAGTGTGTATTAAGTCTGAAACGTAGAGTTATTTGCTTGTAATTATAATGTACAAAGAATAAGGACTGAATATTACATATACTTAAGCCGTATTCTTTGAAGGGTAGGCAGAGAAAACAGATGGCCCAACTTTACTATTCGAGACTACAACTTTTATCTCTTCCACGCTCGTACGATCTTCCATGATTCGTACTTTTCACTTGACGTTCTTTCAAAGTCTGCTCTAATTGGTCCAGTCACTTTGTCTTCGGTCCACCTCTTCTACGCTCATCTTGCACTTCTCATTTGTATACTCGTTTAGTCACTCTCTCCACATGTCCAAACCATATTCTGCAAAATCTATATTTCTAACTAACACTGAATATTCTTCCTCTTAAACTTTCTATAGACTCAAGAGTCTGTTACTGCAGGATTGTCCTATGATGCTGAGCTCCAGCTATCTCTCCATCGTTTCGGGGGTCTCCCTGGCGGACGCCGTCCATCCGGCACCCCATGCAGAGCGATGTATGGAATTCTTGTGGAATTCATTCTCTGTACGTGTTGGTACCAGTATCGTCGACGCTGTCGTCTCCATCTGACCAATTCTTGGACCTCACAGACTTCTCGGTGTTCCTTGTGTCCTCCCAGCAATAGTACATAGAGTTCTCATTTACTGAATATTAATGTTACAAAAACCTGTGAACCTATGAAGCAAATCAACAGTTTCAAATATCTAGAGAAGTCTGATTTTCTGTTCTCTCTGCCTATCTGAAAGATAAATAACGTAAAGCTACGTATGTACGAGTATGTATGTTCATGGTTGTATTTATATATTGTACTATTTTTAAATACATTCTTGCACATACCATTAGGAATCGAACCCAAAGCCTCTGGTGGAAACCAAGCGTCTTACTAACTAAGTCACTGAGGTTGTTTAACATCTTTCAAGTGTACTAAATCTTATGCGGATATGTTGAACAGCGGGGCTAGGAGACATCATTATTTTCGGAAGCATTAATCGTATCTTGGAGTTGAAAACCATAGTGTAGGCATGCAACTTATAGTCAATCATAATTGCTTTAACTGTCCCGCGATTCTAGAAGCACTAAGTTAATATGTACCTAATAAATATAGCCGTGCAAGGAATCACCCTGTGTTCTACATACCAACTTACAGGACGAATATCATGGGTAAACACTGTCACGCGTGGTATAGAGATATTGAACCAACTGAACGACACTGTTGATATATTCTCGGTACCGCCTAGCAGTATGAGAAGAATCCTGGCTGATATTCTTCCTAACGAATAAGCTAACGCTAGAAGCAGACCCTCTTTGTGTAACATGAGAAATCCGTGCAAAGTGGATGAAAAAAATAATTATAAGTTTTGGCAATACTACTCCAAATGAAATAGTATTTTTACCAGATATACTTTTGAACCAGACCAGTACCCTCTTTAATTTTTGGATACTATCAGAAATCGAACCCTCGAGGCAAAAAGAGTCTTACCAACTAACAGAGATTGTCTAACATACTGCTGTTCTAAATCTCATAGCGCACGCTCTCAAAACTTGCCTGGCGAACACGCCCCACCGTCAGGTATCGCTCAGATCGCGGCGTCAGATTTGTTGAACTCTCTCCTCGCTCTACCGGCCGTATGTATCAAAGCGTGACAAGCCTCACACACAGGCAACACACATACACATAACACACGGCGTATATACTCTTAGACCCCGCTACGTGATCTACTGGATATGTATGGAAGGTTCGCAGTTGACGTAGTCGTATTAAAATAGACTTTTTGAAAAATTACTAGTGTGTTTTTTTCCAGGATGTAAAAAAACACACAGTAAAAATTGGCTGAAACCAATTGTGAGAAATTGCGAGGACTATGTCACTGGTTCGTAGTAGATTAGAATGCGGCTCAATCATATGAAATCCAGAGTTCCCTGATAGTTGAAGGAGTTCAAAAGAGATTTCTGAGACTCCTTTATTGCAAAGAGCGTGGATTTTACCCATGGCTGTACCCTACATTTTATTTAATGGGTATATTTTAAATTTACTTCGTAAGCGTTAGTAAAAATCTACGCACATGTTTATATATATACGACTATAATATTAGGTCCTTACATATGAAATTGGCGTTTTGTTTGGGAGGAACATAAAGTTGTTTTTTTTTTAATATAATATATTTATTTAATCAAAGTATGTACTATTGCTATCTATGCACTTTTGCCATCTCATAGGTAGTTCATCGATCCCTTTACTAAAAAAACCATTCGGACGGGAATCAATAAAATCTTTGAAGTCGGTTTGGACTGCCCCATCGGAGTTGAATTTTTTCCTTTGCAAGAAGTTATCCAAATTTCGAAAAAAATAGTAATCTGTTGGGGCAAGGTCCGGAGAGTACGGTGGATGTCTTAGACATTCCAATTGAAGCTCTTCTAATTTGGTAGCCGTCTGTTGTGCAGTGTGTGGTCTAGCGTTATCATGAAGCAGCAGTGGCCTAGAGCGATTAACCAGCCTCGGTTGTTTAGCAGCTAGCTTTTCCATCATGGTTTGCAGTTGCTGACAATAGACATCTGCCGTAATCGTCTGGCCAGATTTAAGAAAGCTGTAGTGAACGACACCAGCACTAGTCCACCAAACGCTCACAAGTAACTTTTTTGGAGTCAATTTTCGCTTGGGGCATGGTTTGGCTGGTTCGGCAGGGTTCAGCCATTGCGATGAGCGCTTCCGATTATCATACAGGATCCACTTTTCATCACAGGTAATGATTCGATTCAAAATCCCTTCATTATTGTGCCGGTTGAGTAATGCAACGCAGCAGTCAACGCGCGTTTGTTGATTTGCTTCACTCAATTCGTGAGGTACCCACCTTTCAAGCTTTTTCACCTTCCCAATTTGCTTCAAGTGGATTAAAACAGTTTTATCACTAACACCGCAGCCTGCAGCTAACTCGGACGTGGTTTGCGATGGATCCGCTTCCACAATAGCCTTCAATTCTTCATTATCAACTTTGGTCTCCGGCCGTCCACGGGGCTTGTTCTGCAGGTCGAAATTTCCAGAACGAAAACGTTGGAACCAAAAACGCACTGTGTTTTCTTTTGCGGCACCGTCGCCATACACATCATTAATCCTTCGAGCCGTTTCTGCAGCACTGGTGCCACGGTGGAACTCGTACTCGTAAATAACGCGATATTTCAAGTTTTCCATTTTGTAAACTGAGTGACGCAAAGAAAAAAAACAATTGAGGAAAAAACAAATGAATTATAATTTTCGAAACACAAATACTTGAGTAAATAGCTGTATAAATTTGAATTTGGAATTCCTAACCAAAGAGAAGATATTTGAGATCAAAGTTGCCAGTACGGCAAAACGCCAATTTCATATGTAAGGACCTAATATATACAAATTTTTAACGGAAAAAATAGCAAACCATTTATTGATTAATCGACTATTAAATTTTTTACCTGTCAATTTTTTACGCCATTGTGAATTAGGATTGTTTTCGGTGCCGTATTCACGAACATATCTCTTAAAAGAATCACTACTCGAACACGGGGTGATCTTGTTGAATGAATTTTCTGATATAGATATCTCCTACATCCTGGTGGATAAAATGAGAATTATACTTCTAAACAGACTTTGTAGGAATAACTGAGTCAGCTCTGCAAGCAATTGGTCAAAACATATGTGTGGAGTATTTTGATCTATGGTTGCGAGACATGGTGCATGGGCGAAAGAGATCGAAAAAGATTGGAGGCCTTCGAGATGTGGACCTATAGACGAATCTTAAGGATTTTTTGGAGAGACCATATTATAAATGACTAGGTTCTCAGCAGGATTGAAGAAACCAAGCACCTGTCAAATAGCATATCGGAAAGGCGTGCAGAATGGATGGGTCATATGCTGCGACATGAAAATCTCCCGCACAATATACTAGAGGGAATGATTGAGGGATTGATTGGCATAGGGCGTCATCGGCGAGAGTATCTGGAACTAATATGCCACGATATGGACTGCACCTCTTATACAGAACCCAAAATGATCGCTGAAGACCGAGAGGAGTGGAGGAGGAGATGCAGAATTTTGCTG
This sequence comes from Odontocerum albicorne, assembly GCA_949825065.1. Classification (NCBI taxonomy): domain Eukaryota; kingdom Metazoa; phylum Arthropoda; class Insecta; order Trichoptera; family Odontoceridae; genus Odontocerum; species Odontocerum albicorne. Next base: position 17,846,581 of record OX463864.1, on the reverse strand, counting down.
CTAACCAATCCCCAGGATTGAAACTGAAGAAGAGGAAGAGGCTAATTTAAGAACAAGATCTTTAATACAGTGATCAGAGTCTACGCTTAAGATAGCCACGAATTGAGAACTCCCAAATAGATACAGAGAAAGAACCAAGAAAAGATTTTATAAGAAAGTGGAGGAGGACATGACGAGACTCAAACTATCCACTTGGTAAGATTGAGAGAATAATGGAAGAAGATCCAAGCAGCTGACCTCAAATGGATGGAATTAATTGAGGGAAAACCAAACAAGTAAACATTGTTTCAAAATTACATTCTTGACATGTTGGAATAATGTATTATATATTATTCAGAGAAACTTGGGTTCAATTCTAGTTGATTATTAATTAATACTCGTAAAACTGTTATTCATGTCAACTTTGAAATTAATTTGTTATTTTTTTTAATTTTCGGTATCAAAAAGGTTTACTGATTTCAATTGATCAATTTACTATCTTATATGGAGCCGATTCGTGAACAAAGTTTCTCGAATAACGTAGTCGATTTGTTCTCTAATTTTTTAAGGTTTCTTTAATCCGTGCGTTGAGGTCATTGGCTATAAATGTCAAGACAGCCGTCTTGAATTTAATTTTTGTCATTTTGAAACCTTCCCCACAGTCTGTATAGGGTCAAATAACTTTAATATTTAATTCAATGATAATCTTTATTTTATGAATATATGATTTCTTGAGTAATATTACAATTAAAATATTTTTTTATTGCTGTAAAATGTCATTATAAATCCTAAACCAGGTAGTTTTATTCATTATGAGTATTTCTAAAAACTAGAATTCGTGATATAATTTCAGTTGACATTTTGTATGCCTCAAAATATTAGAGAAATGCGTGTCGTGTGCAGCTTTAGGAAGCACTTGAAGACAACTATTTTTTTAATGTCTTAGCAAAATGTATGGTTTAATATGAACACTAAACACATAAACGACACTTCACCTAAAGCCGATTGTGTGTCATCACACATCGGAGGAGCTCCACAGATGCTTAAATTATTTTTTTAAATATTTTTGACATTTCAATGATAGTGGGTTTGAATCCCGAGTTAGAGCGCCCTTAAGGAGAGTCTGCTCTCTAAACGACGATGTATACATTGTCTATTTATATTATTATTTTTACTATTGCTGCTGTCCAAAAATGCATTTCTAGGGCGCTCGCTTGCTTAGCGTGAACATTTGTCGTTGGACTACAGTCGCCAACAATAATAAAGCTTGTGGCAAAGGTTCCTTTGAGACTTACTTTTGATGTTACTTTTGATATTACTTTTGATGTGACTTTTGATATTACTTTTGATATCACTTTTGATATTACTTTTGATATTACTTTTGATATTACTTTTGATATCACTTTTGATATTACTTTTGATATTACTTTTGATGCGACTTTTGATATTACTTTTGATATTTCTTTTGTATTACTTTTGATATTACTTATAAAATAAATAAAAAAAGTAAGTTAGAAATAACAGTTGTTTATTTAGTATTTTTTACATTACTCCCTTGTGATTATTTATATATTTTATCAGTCGATCAAATGACAATTTGTATAGGACAGAGAATGAAAATATGGAAAAGCAAAGAGAAAAAGATATGCCTTAATAGACTGACCAGATGGAGTATGTTAATAACGGCTACTCTGTGGATTGTACGAGTATATCACAGAAACTTATGAAGGAGGATTAACAGCGATGTCTATTGTAGCACATAATGGGGACTTACGATCTCAGTTATAAAGAATGTGAATAGATAAATACTTATAAAAATGATGTCATGGAAACTCACGTATGAAATAACCCATAATGCAAACATTTACGAGTATACGTGAGAATAATTAGTTAAAAATGTCATTTGCAGCTTTTGTATAATGTTTAGTCCAGCACTGTGCATTCCACTTTAAACAAAAAGTTTTTGTTTAAGAAATAAAAAGTTGAATAAACAAAAGCGTTAAGAATGTCTCAATTAAAGAAATTGAACAAACATTCTCAGTAATATCGAAATTGAATGCTAAGGCAGTGTTCGGTGACAACAGTGTTAGTGTTTACTTACAAAATAGGTTTTCATACAATCATTACAGTTGCGAAAAAGTACTGAATCTCATAGTCGCAGCCATCACCTTCCTACCCTTATTCATCTTGTTTTATTATTATTTTGTAATATTTTTCATACTTCAATAATAATGTATTTTATTTCCGAGCTAGAGTGCTGTTGTCTGCTTTCTCAAGGCGCTACATAACTGTCCTTTGAATTTTATCCGTGATATTAAATTAAATTTCAATTCCATACGACGTAAACATTTCTTTCTTCCACTGAAATTTAAAAAAGTAAACTACCAACCTTAAATAAATACAGACTTCAGAAAAAAAATTCTTTTAGAATATGCGATTCAATAACGAGTTTTGATTCTTAGAAAACTAAAATATATTTTTATGTTGTTTAATATATTAACATTATTTTTTTAATAATATACTTGAAATGAAAAAAAAAACGAATTGCATTCAATAATTTTGATTATGTTCGGAAAATATGAGTTTTTAAAAGCCTTGAAGTTCACAAAGTGCTTCTAAAAATACCTTGGGGTTTTGTATTACTATCATGTAGTATAATTAGCGCTATCCTTCCTATTTTTTATACAAATAAAACCCTAATAAATCTCCCTACTTTGTTCGTGTGAAAATGTATAAAATTTTCTTTTTAATCGCCAATTTTTACACAATACAGAAGACCGGAGGGTTGAATTGAAACAAATTACCGATTTTTTGTGGCAAAAGGCATTCACCGATTCCATTCTTTAAAGAGGTACCAGGATTAATTACAATGGAGTAAGTTGGTTCCCGTTGCGGGCCGCAATCGGGATTTAGAAAAGACCAGCAGGGGTTGTATTCTGAAGGGTAGAAGCGGGGCACGGCCCGGGGTGTGTAGATGGAGAGGGGGTAGTACTGAAAGCTTTCAAAGGCTTTAGCCAGCGATTAGTGTTTGTTATGGGAAGGATAAAATTTGCAACATCTTCATGAAAAAACCACTGCAAGTTAATGTTAAGTGTGGCATTACGGTGGCAAATATCAAGGTCAAAAAGTCAGAAAATTTATTGCAGTTGAAAACGAATATGCGAGTGGGAAATGTCTTGATATCACAGGAGACACTAAGAAAGGTAATGAAACACTCCGTGAAAAGAGCGTACTCCTACGAGCAACATAATGGCTCACATATCATATACGTGATATATTTTTTCGCAAATAATGTAAAAAATACCAAATAATAAAGTGTTAATTATATGAATGATGGTAATAAACACGCCAGTCTAAACTGTGTATAACGAAAGTGTAATACAATATAATAAAGGAACTTTTGTCACATCTTTTATAAATAAGAATACAAAACATCAATTTTAGAGAAGTGAAATTTAGGAAACAATACAAGACCTGTGTCCGCCCCATAATGACATACAGCATAGAGTCCAGAGCCGATACTGTCAGAACCAAAAATTTCCTTCGAACCAGGAAAATGAAGGTACTCAGGAGTATTGCTGGCAAAACCCTTCGTGATAGAGTACGAAATACAGAAATCCGAAGGACGTGCGAAGTTGAAGATATTGTCAGGTGGGGACGACAGAGAAGAAGGTTTTGGAACGGAAACGTATCCAGAATAGCGGAACCAAGAGCCGTAAGAATGGCCAGGGACAGTATCCCCCAAGCAAGCAGACCTCCAGGACGACCTCCAAAAAGATGGAAAGACAGCTGGCACAAGAGGGAAACAATGATGCAGGACCATAACAGGCCAACAGGCCTAAAATAAGAAGAAGAAATTTAGGAAACAGTGAACAATGTGTCTTACATTCGACACAATGAAGATATCAAAAATTTGTCAAATTTAAGATAAAATCTTCTAAAGTTGTGTTTAACTTCGAAGAGCTCATGAATTCGATTCGATGAGCTCATGTTTAACACATTGCCTCCAACAAAGCGCACGAGACAAGGAGGGGAGTCGAACCTGTAAAGTACTCGCATCCACACCTCCCGCGCTTTCCTCACGTCTGCTGTAGTGATATTCCTCGTGTATGATGCTTTATTTGCTGCAGGAACTATTTGGTCTACTTCCTATCACACCATCGCCATTTCTTTGTCTCAAACTCACATTCTTTCACCATTTATAATTAAAAAATCATAATCGTTCTTCGAAACACTTACATAATAAGAACTGCAAAGACCACAAGTGCAGTAATAAATCATTCGTTGTATTTTTATTCATATTTTCTTGACATTTTTTTCCAAGAAGATGCTACTTATTGCTTAATTTTCCATTAAGTTCCTCTCTAAATATTTATATTAACAATAAAATTTGAAATCAAGAGGTACGTGCCGAAAGGGCTGAGTGCCAGATTTTCCTATCTTGACATCCATCCTTCTCATCTTGAATATTTATAAAGGGTCTTTCATATTGAGCGTTTTTTTTTAATTCTTGAACACAATTTACTTTGATTTCAAAAAACTTTTTATTGGTCATTGAAGTATAATGTATGACATTTAAACACAAAAAACAATATTCGCTAAATATCCACCTCTTGCAGCTCCACTCTTTTGTCAAAATTTTCGATGACATTTTGGCATAATTGCGGTTCTAACTCACCAATAAAGCGAATAATTTCGTCCTTCAGCTCAGGAATTGATTGGGGGTCATTCTTATGGACCTGGCTTTTCACGTAGCCCCAGAGAAAATAGTGCAACGGTGTCAGATCACATGATCTTGGTGGCCAATTAACATCACCGTTTCCGGAGATTACAATACACAAAATAATTCAACAATTTGAACGCGTTGTTGTATTGTATACGACTCCATTTTTATAAATGTCATACATTACACTTCTCAAATGTCATAAAAGTCCATATATGATATGTGAGCCATTATGTTGCTCGTAGGAGTACGCTCTTTTCACGGAGTGTTTCATTACCTTTCTTAGTGTCTCCTGTGATATCAAGACATTTCCCACTCGCATATTCGTTTTCAACTGCAATAAATTTTCTGACTTTTTGACATTTGAGAAGTGTAATGTATGACATTTGTCATAAAAGTCCCAGGCAAGTTCGCGACGCCATCTGTGTTTTATCCAAGAATTTAAAAAAAACGCTCAATTTGAAAGACCTTTTATGTGTTCTTATACAACTCCTACGATTTACCTGAATTTCTACGTTTCGTTCATTTGAAATATTAATTCACCCAATCATACTTTTCTTAACCTTCCTTTAAAGCCCTTTCTTTCTACTCACGTTTGCATTATATATTTATTTTGCTAGTCTTTCTTCATTAATTCGTTTCACCTGCCTAAACCATCTCACAAAGTGTTCTTTAAAAATGTTATTCTTATAAACACATCATCTTTAACTTCAAATTCTTCTCTTTATAACTTCTCATCTTGTTCTCATAAATTGTCACCCTATGTATTCTTTCAGAGCACGCATTTCTACCACGTCCACATTTTACTCCCATATATTTCATAGTTGGCACCAAAATACTATTAGAAGACTACCATCTTAGCTGATTTATATACTGTCCGGTTCGAGTTTACAAGTTTTAGTACCCCATTGACTACGTTTCCTATTGCTACACGCCTTTCGATATCCCTCTTAACTCTTCCAAGGTCCAAGTAAATACTACATAAATAGCATAATTCTTCTTTTTCTTCTTCCCAGTGTCATGTCAGGTCCCCCAAAGTTGAATATCACCTGAGAGTAGACATCTTTGTCCCCGGTAGCCCGAAAAAGATACCCTACACTCCTTATACCAGTCCAATCACGTATATTACGGAGCCAGATGATTTGCTGCTGCCAACACCTCTTCGGCCTCCTATTTTGCCTTGGATGATCATAATTCTTCAATTTGCTGCAATCTTTCATTGTTCACCCACTTATCGCATTTACTAATCCTTCCACAATTTTCCATCACCATGACTAAGAAATTCATAACATTAATCCCCAGTCTTTCTCTTCGCAGGTTAAAGGTCAGTTCTCACGGTTCAAGTTTAGTTGACCGATTAAAGCTGATCAACAAAAGTTGAATGAAATCTGTAGTGACAACCTTTGTTTCAATAAAGTTGATCAACTTTTTAGTTGATCAAGAAAAGATTGACCCAGTAAAAACTTTATCGTTCAAGTTATGAGTCATCCGCCATTTACTTTCAAGTTGAAACGAGTGAACATGTGAATTGTCAAGTTCGCTTTCAACTCGATAAATATAAAAATAAAGATGCAAGAGAAAATGCTTTCGACGCCATTTTTAACTGAATTAAATTAAAACAGTTTATTGAATCAGTTTCTATTGAAACGCGTGAACAAAAACTGATTCAAGTCGTATTCAACTTTTGTTGATCAACTTTAATCGGTCAACTAAACTTGAATTGGGAAAACGGACCTGTATTCAACTTTTGTTGATCAACTATAATCGGTCAATTAAACTTGAACCGTGAGAACACGCCTTCACTACAGATTTCATTCAACTTTTGTTGATCAACTTTAATCGGTCAACTAAACTTGAACCGTGAGAACGCGCCTTAATTAATCAAATATAAAGAGAGAGAAAAAGTCTTTGTCAAAATGTTTGAGTTTTGATTATCATTCATCATCATCCTGTCGTGTATCTAGATGCCCTTTAGCGAGTCCACTTTCTCGACAGATAAAAACCAAAGCTCCCATAGCAAAGATATTAATTAATCCTCTAAGACGATCGACATACTTTATCTGCTGCCGCCTTTCATTGGGCAGGTTTTTATAAAACGCTATTTTTATTTTGTTTTTTAATAGCCATAAAATAATTTATGTTGCGCAGCATATAAGCTACAGAAAAATATAAATTCTGATGTTAAACGGTCTAAGAGTCAGTCTGGAAATGAATCGGCCAGGAATCGAGCCCAGAGTGTCCGCTTGCTTAGTGTGAATGGTAACCGTTAGACCACAGTCACTGATAAAGTGATAAATATAATAAATGAGTATTCGAATATTAAATATTAATGCTTTGATTATTTCATTCACTTGTGTTATTTTAGATAACATCCGTGGTTAGTTGGTAAGAACGCTTGTCTCCCAGCCCGGAGGTTGCGGGTTTGATTCCCGTTGGAAGTCAGATTTATTTAAAAAGGATTCCAGTCTGGTTTTCATTTAAAGCCTCTTTAACACCTTTCTGGTTGGCTTGAAGATATTGGCACATGTCAATAAGCCCGCTAGGTTGAACTTTATACAACAAAAGTGTAATACAATACAATAACTACATTGTAATTTGTTTTATCAAACACTGTTTAATGCACTTTTTGTAACGGTAAAATCCTACCGGTTTCAATGCTCCAGTCTGGTTTTCATTTAAAACCTCTTTAACACATTTCTGGTTGGCTGGAAGATCATGCCACATGACAATAAACCCGCTAGGTTGAACTGTATACAACAAAAGTGTGATGCAATACAATAACTACATTGTAATTTGTTTTATCAAACACTGTTTATTCTATTTTTTGTAACGGTATAATCCTACCGGTTTCAAGGCTTTCACCGGAGCACAAACAAGTTACTTTGTACTCCCCTGATGATGAGGTGAAAGCCTTGAAACCTATAGGATTATACCGTTACAAAAAGTGGAATAAACAGTGTTTGATAAAACAAATTACAATGTCTTTAAACCTCCACAATGTTAATGCCTTAACTATAAATAATACAATAACTACATTTATCCACGCTACACGTGTTCCTGCCCCCTATCCTGTGGGAGAATGGTCCGGGTTTGCTAGAAGAGCGGTGCTTAGATTAGATTACGAGAGCAGTGCTTAAGTCCCGACCTTAGCACTGGTTCGTAACAAATAGGGATCGCAACGCCTAAAGAGAGCCTCAAAATATGAGTTAGAAACACGTGTAATGGAGATAAATGTAATTAGTGGAATAACAAAGGTGATAAAATATTTCGTAAATCTTAAAAATTTAATGAGGCCAATTTGAGATTTCGTCAGGCATATTATAAAAAAGTAATATAATTTAAGTCTACCAGGAAGCGGGCTATATGACTCGACGGTAGCGGCGGTAAGCAGAGAGAACCGAGTGGAGCAATTATAAAATACTTAGAATAGGCAAATCACACTCGTTATATTAAAGGTAATGCCCATATATAGCGGACTGTATACTGGTTTGTCCATTGCGCATGTATTGTTGGGTTGTTCATTGCATGGGTTGTTCATTTAATATTCTTCGACTTATGAGTTAAGACAAAAAGTGTTAAACATTTTTTCTTCATTAATTCAAACTTTATATTTATTAAAAGGTTTATCCCTTCCATGTTACATCCTTTTACATGCTATGAATGAAAGGACAGCTCGTCGATGGTTTTTGCGTTTCAAAGACGGTAATTTCGACCTGAAAGACATGGAGCGTTCCGGACGACCAGTTGACTTCGATGAGGACCGCTTAAACCATATTATTCATGAAGATCCCCTTCAAACTACCGTAGAATTGGTTGAGCAGATGAATTGTAGTGACATGACTGTATACCGCCATCTTAAATCAACGGGAAAATTCCAGAAGTTCGGCGCTTAGGTTCCACATGTTTTGAGTGAAAACAACAAAAATCAACGTTCGACAATTTCTGCTGGTTTGCTCGCGCGTCATCGAGCTACACATGACCACAAGCAAAGGTTCCTTTACCGCATCATTACTGGTGGTGAAAATTGGTGATGAAAAATGTTTGAAGGAGATCTTCATGAATATTTATGGTTTAAGCGGTCCTCATCGAAGTCCACTGGTCGTCCGGAACGCTCCATGTCGTTCAGGTCGAAATTACCATCTTTGAAAAGCAAAAACCATCGACGAGCTTTCCTTTCATTCATAGCATCTTCACCGTACACTTCGCAAATATCGCGAGCAGCTTTGGCAGCTTTATTCCCTCGATTGAACGCGAACAGAAGAAGGTGTCGAAAATGCTCACTTTCGTCTACTTGACATTCCATTTTGAAGGCTTGTAATCAAATAAAATAATATATGCAACGTAAAAGCAAACATAATATGTTGTAGAGCAGAAACTTTTCTTTCTAATGACGTATAACCTTTACCATTTTGTTTTACTTTAAGTGCTAATTTTTAAATTTGAAAAAAAACGGACACAAGTTATGTTAACACCTAATATATTTCGATCTTTCAAAATAGCACTTAACCCAACAATACTTTCCTTGGACTTCCTCTCGCACGTATCCCCCTCATATTTGCACGATATATTAGTATTTCTTCATTCATTCGTTCCACATGCCCATACCATCTCAAAATACTCTCCTTATCTTACTCAACACATCAGCCTTAAGTTCACTTTCATCTCTATTCATTTTATTTCTTATATAGGCATACATTGTCCCCCGTGTATTCTTCTAGGTGCACAAATTTCTACAACATTTATTCGACTCCTTTTAGTATTGTTCTACGTTCATGTTTCACTTCTATTTATTAAAGGTTGTATTAAAAACTGTGGTGGGCTATCTATCATCTCAGCTGATTTAAATGTTGTTCGGTCCGAGTATATATTATATGTTTTAGTGCCCCGTAGACTTTTATTATGTCACATTGAAAGTGTGTGGTCCATTGACGCAGAGTTTTCGAAGTGAAACTTCGCGGTGAAATAGGCGCAGTAGGGCAAATTGGCCTGAACGTCACGAAAAGTGAAACGGTGTATTATATTATTATTATTTATTATTATTAAATATTTTATTTATTAATAAATTATTAATAATTATTTTAATATTAATACAATACACATCATTGATTGCTCCTACATCATTGATTGCTTTTTGCGACGTCGACTGCCAGCTGTCTTTCCATGTTTTGGGAGGTCGTCCTGGAGGTCCGCCATTCTGGTTACGTTTCGTTCCAGAACCTTCTTCTCTGTCGTCCCCATCTGACAATATCTTCAACTTTGCACATCCTTTGGATTTCTGTGTTTCGTACTCTATCACGAAGAGTTTTGCCAGCGATACTCCTGAGTACCTTCATTTCGCTGGTTCGAAGGAGATTTTTGGTTCTGACAGTGACAATTATTTTTTATTATGAATTATTAATATTATTAAGTGTATTATATTATTATTAAAATTATTATTAAAAATAAAAAAAGTACATTTTTTATTTTATTAAGAGGGATTTTCTTGAATGAAATTCCACATAACCATTTCCTAATCCTTAAAAAATCGTTAACAAATAGAAAAAAAGCAATGGATAAAATCAACTTTTCCTAGGAGCTAAGAAGTTTCACTTCTACTGCGCGAGAGTCTCACGCATCAGTTTTTTTTAAGAGGGGTGGAAACCTTTTGCATTATTTGGTTTCTATTCAAAATCATTTATTTTTGTAATATTCTAATATAAAGTTCAATGAATTAAAGCTGAAACCTTTGGTACAATTTAAAAATAAATTCATAAACCACACAGTAAAAATTTTCTTGGCATATTCCATAAGGACACTGCATGTTGGAAAGTCGCTCATTTCTAAATACCGGTTTAGTTATAATATGCAAAGGTGAGTGAAGCGAAGTCATACTCGTATATGTATTTTTATCATCTTTTGCAACACTTTATAGTTATAATAGATCAAAGTAGATAAGTGCATTATACAGGGTTGTCAGAATTTATTGATTTACGTAAAGTTATATTATTGCCACAAAAAGCGAGTGTATTGTATTGATTTTATTTCTATTATTTTCAATACATGGTAACCGTGCGATATACAATTTTCAACATTATACCGAAATAAAATGTCTTATAATATATCGGCATTTATTGACACACTACTGAGGATAGTGGTATCAAATTTTAGCTATAATATTGCCTGACCATGCAATGGGCGTATTAATTGTTGCTTATTAATTGCAGCTGTGTGGGCTGGAATCTTTTGGATCTTAGTGGTACCAGAGGAACGCCATCAGACCGGGACCTTTATTTATAATTTTTCAAGTACTATCGGAAAACGAACCCAAACCCCACGGGATGAAGTTAAGTCATTTCTCAACTACACTCACCATCGGAGACTACATCGTGACAGACCTTGCCTCGTCAATTTGTTTATTGTATTGCTTAGTCAATTTATTTATTGTATTGCCTCGTCAATTTATTTATTGTATTGCATAGTCAATTTATTTATTGTATTGCCTAGTCAATTTATTTATTGTATTGCCTAGTCAATTTATAAATTGTATTGTATTATACTACCGTTGTGTTCAATACAACCTGCGGTGCATGGCCGCGTGGTAACGCACTCGACTTTCGTACAGAAAGTCGTCAGTTCGAACCCCGTGTTGTGCTACTGCTCTCGATTGACACAGGTATTTTCCCTATGACTTCGGTCAAACCTATTCTTTCAAAAAATGAGTAAAAAAAACATCCCTCACTTCAATTGTGATATCTGATCCAGTATAACGGTGTGGCCGGTGAGTTTGCTGGTGTGCAAGGGCTCACTTACTTAAAGAGGAGAAGAAAGAAGCGAAAACTCTACGGAACAGTTTCACTTTCCAGCTGCATAGATGTTAGAATGGCGAAGGGATCTTAGACTACGGAGCCCAGCAACGATGATGAAGGTAATACTATTTTGAGAACAAAACTATAGGATATTTTTTAAGTAGTATTGAAAAATTTACTAATCGTTCTAAACGATATATTAAACGAAAAAGTGACTTTTTATAAAAACATTAATTTTTGTTTCACTACACCATCTTGTTTATATATCATTGTGCCGATTTTTTTTGGACCTTACTAAGTTACAATTTTCATGCGCGTTAGACACGCGTAAGTGCTGTTTAAATTAGAAGTAATGATTTAAGGAGTCGAAAACACGTTTTTTTTTTAAATTTATCTAGTTCTTTTTATTTCAAAATATTATACTCTTGATCAGCGGCGGCTGGTCTGGAGGTGCGTTGGTGCGCTAAACCGGAGAAATAATTCGCAATAATTAAATTATATATTCGCAAACGTGACTTGAAAAAAGCTTAAATATTTGTATATATTAAATATATATAAAAATACTGAAAAATAGTACGAGTATTTTTATTTAAGTGAATATTAAAAAAAAATTAAGTAAAATTTAAAAAAATATATCTTTCAAATTGACCGGCCAAGTTAGCCAATACTGCCGGAGCGATTTCCAATATGCACCGGAGGGAAACGCAGATTCATATAGGGCAGACAGAGATGTACAGTAAACCGTGAGACAGTTATATTTCATATTCGCTCAGCGTCTCGAGGTGCGTTGGTGATCAGCGCACCTCGGGACCAGCCGCCGCTGCTCTTGATCCAATTATACTTCCCATGGTCTGATACTACCAAGCTTTCCACTCACATATGCACTGTACATATTTTTCAATATTCTTTCATAATTCATTCGTACAACATGTCCAAACCATCTCAGAGTGTTATTCTTCATCTTATACGACAGCCTTAAATTCAAATTCATCCCTAATCACTTAATTCAGTTTTCTTTCATACATTGTAACCCTATGTATTCTTATAAATGTCCGTGAACAGAGCGAATGTGGTAGCCCTGTTAATCAAGAGTGAAATATTTTATTAACAGGGAAATTAATTGTGAAGTGAATTTATGATTCAACCAGTTTTATAGAATAAAAAGAAATAATAAAAATACTTTTAATGCATACCATAATGCAATTTCTAATTTTCAAATACACCGTCATGATTTATAGAACATTTCCGCTGTTATATACCATCACGCTGTGTCCATACTTTGAAAGGTTTCATCTTAATATCAACGTGGTTCCCTTATTAATTAATTTATTTAAGAAAAAGAAAAGGACAATTTTATACAGCGCCGTTTAGAGAGAAAAATTTCCTCAAGAGCGCTCTATCTCGGGACTCGAACTCACTTTTATTATACTTAATAAAATTTAGTACGGTTCCTGTGACGTTTCACAAATTTGCCCCAATATAACCTTGTAACGACGTTCAGTAATTTTAATTATTTTATCAACTTTAATATAAGCCTCGATTCTAATAAATAGCAAGTTATTTAGGTAAATACATTACATAAAACTAACAATAATGACAAATTAATACATCTTGTTATAAATTAGCAAAAATGTGTCAGTTTGTTAAAATCAAATAATATTTGGTGACGTTTGTCAAAAGTCACTACGTTAGTCTGCATTGGCTAGGGATGGGGTATACGATAATTGAATTTTTAATTTTTTTATACATAAAATTAAACGTTCGTAATTAGTATTGATTCATGGTGGATCTTGGCCTATTTAAAGATAGATACAAAATTATACAATACATTAGAAAGTCAGTATAATGAAAATTAGGAATTAAAACGTCAGTTTAAAGAAAAACAATTTTTCGATTTATAAAAAAAACGATTCGATTTCTAAAAAAAAACTTTTTTCCCCCTTCCATTTGAGACATAACATTTCAAACATCACAGGGACCGTGCTACATTTTCTTGAGTATAAACAAATTATGTCTGGCAACCATAACAGCGCCCAAAAGAATCGTGTTTTACACTTAAATTTTACACAATACAATTCTGTGGGATTATTGTCATGTTACAATTTCCTCCTGTCAACGAAAACGGTGTTTATGAGGCCTAAAAAGAAAACTAGACTGATTTTTTTTACTTTTATATCTGGGTTCCAGTATGAATTGAACCTGCTACCTCCGGGTCGGAAGATCAGATCAAGCATCTGTCCAACTAGGCCACGAAGGTCTTTATAATAAATTACACTTAAATGTCTACATAATATCACAGTTACGATGAAAATCGATATATTGTATGACATATTGACGTCTTCCAAAACAGAACTAAAAGTATAAGATATTTATTTATTTATTTAACACTTTTGTTGCAAACGCAATCTGGAGGGAGAATTGCCAGGCGGCAATCTCTTCCAACCAACCAGACAAAAGTAAATAAAGCAAGTTACGTGGTCGCAAAAATCATTAAAATTACTATCCATCCCCATGCAATCCATAAACATATACGTCAGCATATGCCCACGAACCCAGACAAAGACGAACAATCAACCGAACATTATTTTTCATATAAAGTGAGATATCATCAATCAAAAGGAAAGGAAGGGATGGTGAAGAGGAAAGGAAAATAAAAATCAGGAATGAAACACTTATTTTACTGACTAGAAATTAAGAGCTTTTTCAGTCGCTTCTTAAAGCATGCCAAGGACGGAACGAGTGTTATATTGGTTTGTAACTGATTCCAGAGTCTCACTGCATGAACAGTAAAGGACGACGTAAAAAAGAGGAGCGGTGAACTGGAAAGACCAATAGGCAATCTCTGTTTGAGATAAATACATCTTTCAAAATATGATCCATAAATTAAGTAATGTATAGTACAACGTGGTAAATAAAAAATATGTATTATCACGATCATGCCATGTCCCTATTAGTGTAGGCAGAAAGAATATATCTCCAATCCATTCTATGGTATGGATATTTCACGTCGTCTCCCTATCAGGGTAGACAGAAAGGAGAGAGCGCAAGGCTTTCCACTTCATACAGCTACTGAGTTTTGCAATAATTTAGATATTTTTAATATAAGTATATAGTATTATATTATTTCACGTGATGATGTGTGTGTGACGACCTCCGTGGCCTAGTTATTAAAACGCCTGTCGCCTAACCCGGATTATGCAGTTTCAAATAAATCCCGCTGGAACAGACTTTTTAAAAAAAAGATTCCAGTTTGTTTTTCACTTAAGGCCTCTTTAACATCTTTCTGGTTGGTTGGAAGAGATTGCCACATGGCAATAAGTCTCAAGTTGTACTGTATTATTATACAACGAAAGTATAATACAATAAAATGGACATATCAATATTAAAAAATATTTTTTTACTATGTTATGATTTTCCTTTTCAGCTATCGCGCCTGGCGCTAGTTCCCCGATCGCTCCAACCCATGTCCATTCTCTTTATGAGAGTTTAATGTGGTCATAAAAAATATTGAAACGAGCCAAATAAATGCTGTGGAAATGAATGCACTAAGAATATATAGGAGCCACAATGTTTGACAAAAATCGAAACAGTAATTAATTTATCACATCCATAAACAATCTTAAAACATTTGGAGAACAAATTTACACCCCCCGCGACACCATAACATATGATATCCGGCAAGTCCAAGTGACCCACCGATACATATTATGTAGTATATATATATAAGTTCTAAAAAAATGCGAATAATTTTCTATGCTATATTTCTATGAAATGGCGGAATTATGAGTACATTACACATAATCCCGCCATTTCCCTGTCGGGGTACAAAGGGTGTAGGCAAAAAGACTCTTGAGTTCCTTGTGGCTGGACTCGACCTTTATTGGCGGGGTGTATCTCAGCCGGGGGAGATATTTGGAAAGCTTCTCTCTTTAATATATTTTCTGCTATTTATCTTAAGATATACCAATCATACTCGTATGTGCGATTTCTGAATGTACGAGTATATATGTATGTACATAACATATTATGTTGATATCAATATTTTTTTATTTACAGAGCGCTAGACTTTCCAACATATCCTTAGCTTCTTCTACATTCATATTTTGTACCATACAACTCCTACTATTTCTTTGGCTTTCTACGTTTTCTTCTTTCAAAATAGCTTTCATTTGATTCAACTATACTTCCCTTGGTCTGCCTCTCCCACTTTTACTTTACAATTTGTTTTGTAAGTCTTAATTCTGTCATTCGTTCCACATACTCAAACCATTTCAAAGTGTTCTTCTTGTCATCTTACTCAACACATCAGCCTTCATTCCTAATCACTTCATTCTAATTTTGTCATAAATTCTTATGTCGCGTATTATTTTTCAAAGTTTATAAATTCGAACATAAAAGTTTAAGTCACAATTTCCTCATATTCTTGATGATTTTTCTTTTTTTCTATGATCGCTGAAATAAAAGTATAATTGAAAATATTAATTTATGGGAGTGAAACGTGGACAATAAATTAAAGATGTTGAGTGAATGCGATGAAAATATCATTATTAACCCAGTTTTTCAACTTAACACCTCTTTATAATAATTCTGGTCGGCTGGAAGAGATTGCCATACGACAATAATCCTGCTAAGATGTACTACTGTTTACATTGAAATATTTGCGTAGATGTACTGAGCGGAAAACGTGTGTCGTAATAGAAAATTTTGGTGCTCTGTCATTTCTACTTACTTCAGCAGAGAAATTACTTAATGATACACTCGTATATAATATAATATGAATGTATGTATGTCAAAATGAATAAATTCATTTAAAATGGGGAGATATGTGGTTATTAATAAAGAACAATAAGAATACAACAGACTAATTAGTGTGCACTCGCCTTAATCCTCCCCTCGCAAGACGGGAACCTGTTATGTAAGGTATCTATGGTGCTCACTCTACTGTGCTCTATGGCAGGAAGCCGCCATTTTGTAGAGGCAAATGTCAAATTATTTTCCATGCTACAGCGCGCGTGCCGCATTTCTCCCTTCTCGTTAATTTATAAATATTAATTATAACTGGTTTGTATGGGTTTATACCTGACACTATACGTATAAACATTCCGAGTAAAATATATCAATTAAAATTCTTCTCTTTATTGTAGATTTTGGATCTGTTTGTTGTGAAAATCATTCTTGAAGCCATCAGCTGTCTCTCAGATATATGGGAGTCTGTCTCTGCCAATCCTAGTCACACACGTCTCCCATATCACTTACCTATATATATACTATAATATTCATTTTTTTTCTGTTTTTTTTATATTTTATTCACCACCATTATTTTTTACACACACCCGTTCAATATATTACCGTGTGTGACGACACAAATTTATGTATATTCGTATGTTATTTTATGTATATACCATCATCACATTTATATATGTATTTAATCGTTTTTATAATTTCTCATCATCATTCATTAAAAAAAAAAAAACATTTCTCACAAACTTATCCTTTCCCGATTCCTAAAACGATCCAAAAAATATCCAACAAATATCGTAACAGTCAGCACTTATCCGATGAAGGAGTAAGGCGTCCTACCATTGGACCGAGACTCCGAAAAAGTTATTCATCACTTGCCAATCCTAATCTATCCCATCCACATGGTCACGCCAGTACCTAATTATCTTCCTCCTCCATTTGATGATATCCTCTGTGTTACAGATCTGTCGAATGTGAGAGTTTCTGACCTTAGCTCTAAGATATTTCGTACGATGGTTAATATAGTCATCTCGGATGTTCGAAAAAGGCCTATTATTCTAGTTATGTGAGTTCTGGTTTCAATATTATAAGGCATGATAGACCTGACAGGTATAAGAGTCAATGTAAATAATGTATTATATTCTTTATATAAGAAGTTTCACATATTCCTCCGTCATCGTCGCTGGGTCATTGTTTTTTTTTTAAGTGAGTGAGTTGTTGCACACCAGCAATCTCAATGGTCACACCGCTGCACTGAATGGCACACCTAAAGTAAGATGATCTAGACACAGCGGCATGTTTTTTTAAACAATAGATATGACCAAAGTCTCATCTATTGTGTTTAAGTATCCTTGTAACCCCGAATACTCGAAGAGTGTTGGGTGAGGATATCAGGAGTGGGGATCGCGATATTTAAAACAATGTCCCAAAAAGTAATTTTATCCTCCTATGTATTTTTCTCAATGCATGCATTTATACAGTATTTATTCGGCTCCCACTAGTCAATTTCAATATTTATCTCCCACGCATCAAAGTTGGCACCAAAACACTATACTGGGAAATTATCTTAGCAGATTTTGATACTATCCGGTTCGAGTATATACGTCTTAGTGCCCTATTGACTTTGTTTCCTTTCACTACACGATGATCAATATCCCTCTTGATTCTTCCATAAAAACTACCCAAATAACAGTATACCGGACAGAATACAAAGAACTGTAATAGGTGCGATGGTTGCTGCGCAATGCTCGGAGAATTCAGTTGCGAATTCAAAAGGCGTAGATCGATGAAAAGGTAACGATGTTGAAGAGATTCTTCTTATGTCAGGTTGTAGCAGGTCTCAAGTAAAACACAGAAGAGTATATTGTACTGAGAATATATTTTAAATTAAAATGGACCCCTCTTATGAACGGTCAGTCGGTCATAGCAAGCGCTCACACCTCGCGAAATGCAACAATTTTCGGGAGTTTTGTTCATTGCTTAAACCGACCGGTCATCGATCTAGTCACGATACCCCCTCTGCGGTCGCGACAACGATCGGACCCAAAGAAACATAAATATTTACATAGAAACAAAACAAATATTGAATTATAACAAGAATATATGCACATACAAATCAAAATATATCAATAATTTACACTTCAAATTACTAATATTATTCACATATAAAAGGGTGACGCATACGTCCAATACAAACAGAATTTCTCAATTTGCTTCAATCTTTTATTATTCATCCATATATCGAATTTATTCTTCCTTTTACACATTATTATTCAGGATTTCACAACATTCATTCTCAGATCTTTACAATTTCTCATATAATTTGAATACATCGTCACTCTCCGTCAACATAACCATTTCATCAGCATACAGTAATCTTCCGCACATGTTCCCATTCGACATTTGTATGCAACCCACTATCCTTTGTAGTTGCTTCGCACATGAATCTATGTAAATATTGAACAACCAAGGTGTCGTAACGTATCCTTGCTTCACCCCTTTTGAAATATTGAACCACTCACTCAAGGCACCATTCACTCTAATACACTCTACTTTCGGCGTATATTGACGAAATACCACGTATTTATTAATATATTTATTAAATTCAAAACTATAGCATAGGGAAAAAATAAACGCACGCAAAGAACATTGCAATGCAACAGTATATTCATTTGAAACCATGGTTTAATAAAGGGTCTTTCAAATTGAGCAGTTTTTTTAATTCTTGGATAAAACACAGATGGCGTCGCGAACTTGCCTGGGTCTTGTGACATTTGAGAAGTGTAATGTATGACATTTATAAAAATGGAGTCGTATACAATACAACAACGCGATCAAATTATTGAATTATTTTATGTATTGTTAATTGGCCACCAAGATCATGTGATCTGACACCGTTGGACTATTTTCTCTGGGGTTACGTGAAAATCCAGATCTATAAGAATGACTCCCGATCAATTCCTGAACTTAAGGACGAAATTATTCGCGTTATTGATGAGTTCGAACCGCAAGTATGCCAAAATATCATCGAAAATTTTGACAAAAGAGTGGACATCCGTGAAGCTGCAAGAGGTGGACATTTGGTGGATATTGTTTATTGTGCTTGAATGTCATACATTATACTTCAATGAGCAATAAAAAGTTTTTTGAAATCAAAGCTAATTGTGTGTTTTAGAAGCAAATTGTGTTTGAATAAAAAAAACGCTCAATTTGAAAGACCCTTTATAATAAGAAAGAAAAAGATGGAAGTGTATGTCATGTGTTATTTGTGGACGAGCCACTGCGTGATGGCTAGTCACCTTTACAGAATGGGAATTGTGAAGAATCCCGGCTGCGAGAGTGGTTTAGATGATGAAACTATAGCGTGTTGCTTAGTTTGATATGTCATGATGATCTTGATTTATATTTGTTTATTTACAAATACTCAGGAATGCGGATAAAACATGAAAGTGACAGCGGGTAAATAATACAAGTCTTGACAGTTGAATGAATGACAATACTAATATCTTTATTTCTCGGCGCGCAGGTATTTTATACAAATGAGTGAACCAGTTCGCGCTACATGCTCCGTCTCACTCTGGCGCGTGAATTGGCGGTAGCTTATTTATTTGTATTTGGAGATGGCTAGACAAATCGCGGGTACTACAAAAATAGTAAACATTGTCGCTGTTCTTGACGTGTAGCAATCTATGAATACTTCATCGGTCATTGACCCTGTATGTTTATTATTTCAACAATAATTAATTCAATTTAATTATGTTTAACAATTCATTTATCCATTTTGACAATTATTTATTTATTTATTTATTTAGGTAGGTATCCTACAAAACTATAGACTATATATTTTTTGGTTGTCCTTCACGAGACAGGTTTGATTTACTCAAAGCCTTTACCGCGTCCAATGAATGTTGCGTTTCTTCTTTCTTCGTAGAACTTTTTCACTCATTGATCGATTGTTAAATTTTTGAAGCTTAATCAGTTGAAACTTTAAATTGTCTAAAAATTAAATTGATTCAAATTAGCTGTATTATATTGACTCATATAATAGCATAGTGACTTTAATTTGTAA
Organism: Odontocerum albicorne; assembly: GCA_949825065.1. Lineage (NCBI taxonomy): Eukaryota > Metazoa > Arthropoda > Insecta > Trichoptera > Odontoceridae > Odontocerum > Odontocerum albicorne. Next base: position 17,826,285 of record OX463864.1, on the reverse strand, counting down.
GCACAAATTAAAGTCACTATGCTATTAATGAAGAACCTTGCATACAGATGTGCAAAATTCAAGCAACAAACGTTCTCAAACATTGAAAAATCGCGTTTCAAACATTGCCACTTTCATTGAAACAAGTGTTTACATTCAGAGGTCATTTTAATGACCATCCGTTTTATTGCATCGACAAATTTTTCACGAATTCGAATGCCGTTAATTTGTGTGTTAAGTTTTTTGTTCTTACTGTGTAAATAATTAAACTAACCATGAATTGTCCAACACGCACTATAATTTAATAACTTGGCTTATTTTTATTTTAAATTAATCGTTATGAATTTAAAGCAGTTTCTAATTAAAAACTGTAACTTTAATTATAATTTTGGTTATATTATCTAGTTTAAGACTTATATCTAACTAGGGTTACCCTATCCAAAATTACAGCATTAGTATCACAAAGATCACAAAGAAAACCTTCGCTTTTCTTCTTTAATTTGTAGTTTTAATATATCTAAGGATATACCTTAATATGATGAATACTCTGGCAATATACTCTGGCACTACCATCGAGAGGAAGGGAATATGCAGACACACATGACACGCATGGCAACTAATGAAATGTTCACCATCCCTAGAGTTAAAACCTCTTTTGCCCAAAGGCAATATCCTTATTTGGCTCCCATTACATACAATGGCGTGCCGACTTCAATAAAGGTAAAGGTAGGAAAACCATTTAGACAGTCGATCGGAGCGTGGTTGTTATTGCGACATGATTTTGAGTACTTGGGCTTTCAGGATGAATGATGAGTGGAAAGGATTTATGTGAGCTCGTGAGTGTGGGTTTCTTCTTGTTGTTTTAATTTTGGTTGTTTTTGTATTTGTGTTTCTGTGTATTTTTTTGTTTTAATTTTGTTTTAATTTTAATTTTTATTCTTATGGTTGTGTGCGGTATATTGTGGGATGAATATTTTTGGTCTTTCTGGAGTGATGATGTGTGAGGAGTTGTATTTCGCAAGATGTTTCCAGTTGTAGTTGAGTGTCACTGTTTGTCAGGTTGATGAGAGCGTGCAGCGGGGTTTTGTTTTTTGTGTAATAAAAAATCGCAAAGAAGTATCGATTTATTTTTTCATGCTAAATATCCTCAGTGAGATACAGGCAAAAGCCTAGTTTACTGGGGATACGACAAATGAAAGGCAACAAACCCAGATCCATTAAAATTGTATGTCCAAATCAAATTACCTGTTGTTTTTTCGCAAATTGTGTATATTTCTTGTCATGTGTAATAATAAATAAATAAAAATAAAAAAAAATATATTCTGAATTTATAATCATTCAAAATGTGTATATATTTTTGGGGCATCCTGTGTATGTATACAAAAATACGCATTTTACACGGAAATCCATGTACAGGCTTTACATTGAATGAAAAAATAATATTAATAATAATTAGCACTTATCGGCCACATCAGAGATATTTTGTGAAAATCGGGAATAAATTCACCAACACAATCAAATGTGTGCCAGTGTGTGACGTAGGTACATTCATTCTAAAAAAACGCTATGGGTGAGGAAGCCACGCTATCCACGTCTCAATCTACTTCGGTATATGGGAACGTAAGAAATAGAATCACAGTTCGCAGTTGTTTCTTCCTTCGAGGTACATACACAGTGTTAATGTTCCGAGTCCCGTCTCAGTAGCTCGCGGGAATTCATACGAGGTGGTATCTGCGCCCGTTTTGTGAACGTCGGCCGATGTTTTTTCATGTTTTCAGCAATTCAATTTCAATTATTATCACCTTTGACTTCAAATTTCATTAATTTAAGCGATTGGCTATGAATATTCTTATTTTTTCGATTTTAAATCGCTCATTTTTACATGTGTACTGATGAGTATTGAATACACAGGACCTTTTTTCGCACTGGAAGGGAATGGTTAACAAACACCAATGGTCGCCTGGCAATGTTGATGCATGTTTGCATCACATTGAATTTTTCTCACACTTCTAACCGTTGAGACGCTATCAGCCCGAGTACAGATAAATCTCCATCTTCCACGATCCTGAGTCACCTGCTCCCAGTCCTCAGGGACCCGCACAAAGTTAGCGACCCTCGCATACTGTCCTTATAGCGCTTTCTCTGCCCACCAATCCTTCGCTTGCACACTTCTTCACCGTACAAGATGCGTTTTGAGAGTCGATGATCACACACGCATATCACATATTCAGTACATCGCAATTTCGCCTTTACAACCGTATCTTCTATATAGGTTTACAGTTGGAGCGTTGAAGGACCGAGAAATTTGTGACATGATCACTCCAGTGTATGAATGATACAAAAGCTTCAGACTTGCATCATGGAGATGTGCGTGCTTTGTTATAATAAGAGAGACCACAAACGCAATGAGTGGATACACGCCCAAATAAAAGTTGACGATGTTATAGAGGTCGCAAAAAGATTTGAAATTGAAGTGGGCTAGGCACGTTGCCCGAACAACAAATCATCATTGGACGTTTGAAGGAATCCAGTGATACCTAATAGGCAGAATAATAAATAAAATATTCAGGTTAAACCCATGCCTGTAATAATAAATAAAATATTCAGGTTATAAACCCAATGACATACAAAGCTTAAAGATAATTTATATACGGTAACAAGAGATAAAAAATAACAAATTAGAAATAAATGTCAAGCCCAAACAATAATTAACTCCCATTATTAAGGAAGTGCATAAATACATTCCTTAAAAACATTTTCTCAAATATTGAAGATGTTTATATTATTGAGGCCATGTTCAAAAGGGATAGCCCGTGAAACTGTGGGAACCACGGTCGTCGCTGAATATTGTCAACACATACGGTCAACGACCGACGAAACGACCTTTGGATATGCCCAAAGGTCACATACCAAAACATTGACGCGGCCGGACATCGCGCCGGTTCCGTAAACAAATTGTTTACCCACAATACTATTTACGATACATTCCACAGTAGAAAGAGAACGCATCACGCTGTCTCGCCGGTTCCGTAAACAAATTGTTTACCCACAATACTATTTATGATGTCTACAATACTTCAATTAACCATTTCTGCACGCACAGAAGCGAGATACAAATATATCGCGGGCGCACTCCCGCGCCCATTCTGAAATGTATAAATACCCACATACCGAGAAATAAAACATTCATTCACTCTCTCCTTCCGCATTGCTAATTGACGTATTTTATTTATTTACCAACAACTACTATCATCATCTCTTCAGATAAGAACCATTCCGCTAAAAAACCAATGAAGAGTTCTTGACAAGTTAGTTATTCCTATTGCCAATCTAAATAGATAAATAAATCTTTATCTCAAATAGTTGTCAGGAACAGGTGTTTTCCAATATAGTTGGAAAATCCAACGGAATCTTAAAATAATACACGAGTACAAATGGACAAATAGAAAAAATCATTATTATTATTGGTTAATTAGGCATTCCGCCCTTTAAGGGTGTATTCTACTCTAGAGGCGTGAATTTCGGGCGTTTTTCAAGACTTGATAAAAAAAACTACTAAGAACATTTTTCCTATGCATTTTTACAGTTTGTTTGTTGATGATTTAAGAATGTACAAAAAAAATATTGAATTTTTTTTTCTTTAATTCAAGATGTGTTATAGTATGCTGTTATAGTATATCTTGTCGTAAAAAAAGGGGAAGCTGGTTGACATTATTGAAGCCCTTTCGTAAATTTTAAACAAAATTCATACATAGTTTCTTGATAAGAAATAATGTCGCTATAGTTGGAACCAAAGAAAAAAAAACTATTTTAGAAAAATCGTAAAATGGTGGCTGTCTGAAAAGAAATCCAGTTTTACCCATTCTTTCAAATATTAAATTTTTTTTAAATAGGAAATTTTTCAAGGTAGGGACGATATAAAAACATTTATCCAAGTTTTATAATAAATTTAAAAGCAATCGGTGTAATAAAACTTGAGGTTTTATGTCGACCAGGTCAGAAAAAGTAGTTTCGAGAAAAACGTGTTTAAAGTTTTGAGATTATTGTCCGAGTCATACCGGTGCGGCGTAATTACTGCCTCATTTATAGCTAGCTATAACTTCGTAAGTATTAAGAATTTTAAAATAGTCTTTTGAGAACCTATTTTAAAGGTCTAAACTTTAAAAATAAACAAAAAAAAACAAATTTCTAGACAAGAATAATTATTTGTGCCTTAAGATAATTATTTGTGCCAAAATTAAAGCAAGGGATAGGGTGTAAAATAGAAATAAAGATGTATAATTTTAAAAAACTATAAGAGATATTTCGTTTTTAATTCACATAGATTCTCTACTTTTAAACGAATTTTCAAATTATCACATTTTTTCGAGAAATAAATTTTTACTAAAGAAAACGTCTATCGATAAAATCTGGAAACATTACGAGAAAATGACTTTCCGCGAGTACACTAAAGAAGTTCTTTCTTGGTCTAACTTGAAAAATTTTCAAAAGGGAGAATAACGAAAAAAATGTTTTGTAAGCGAATGTACTGTTACTGTTACCGACCGAGTTATTTTACCGCTACCGACATTACCAACTAGTTGGAAAATCTTAATTTGAAAATAGTTTCATTATTCGCGACGAGATGGCAGTAATATCAGTATCTTCGCTGCTGAAGTGATATGCTCATTTCTAACTATGACATCACATGGTTCAAATCCAATTAAAACTTTTTTTTTTCTCTCTTTATTCTTTCGAAATTCGTATTTTTTTTTTCATTATTAAAGCGTAAATACCACATATTAAATAAAATTGAACACTTATTCTAAAATACTTCAGGATAAATCGTCAGAGCAATGATTTTTAAACCTACAATTTTTCCTTCTAAACATGTCATTTCTGATTATAAAGTAACATGGGTTCAAATCCCGTAGAACCTTTTGCTTTTTTTTTTTCTTTATTCTTTCGCAATTTGAATTGTTTGATCTTTCTTTAAATAAAGATACTAACATTTTAATATATAATTGAACAAACATTTGAATATCCCGTGTTTAATATTCTCGTATTGCATTAAGGCAAATAAAATTAATCAACACTTTAGCCTCAAAGTTCACATTCATTTCCAATAGGTGGGGTTTATTTGACATATTATAATAATCACTTCCGACCAGATATAAATATTTTTTGGGGAAAAATGAATGATTCTTTTTAAAAAGTTACAAAGTAGCATAAGGAAAGTCAAGTCGCCACACGGCATTTTAATGTATATCTAAGTCAATGACAGGAAATCAAAGATTAAATTTAACAGAAATACCAAACGTTTTCTTGACGTGAAATCACAGAGAACTAAAGGTACGCCGAATATTTAAACTCGCTCGGCGCAAACGAGCCTCCGTATGGCATCGGACCTCCTGCAATAGCCTAGTTAAGATGGGTATATATGCTACAAAACTGTCGGAAAATCCACATGGTTTTTATAAGGTATTGAATTGTAGTGACATCTATTCATGGAAAAGAAAAGCATATCCAATTGAAAATTATTATGTTTTGAAATATAATTCTGAGATGACACTAGTCAATAACTCTTTGACAACTCTTAAAATTATCAATTCGTTTCAAAGGGATATATTGTCGTATGGATTTGTTATCTAGAGCCCTTATTTACATCAGTTATATCCCAATCCAACGCCTATCGGGGCCAAGTATCATGTTTAAATTTATTTAAAAGATTAGTTACTTGATTTGGAGAAATCAGATAGGGGATAGCAAGTAGAACATGTTTCATTTGCCAAGGAATCAATCATTAATTACTAGTGATACCAATATGTTAATGAATCCAAGCTTTAGAAACATCTATATTTATTGACATCAATTGGAATAACTTCACTTAAATTGAGCAAATAATATCTTTGTATAAGTTACTCACACAATTATCTGAAATTCAATGAAGTGCACTTAGTGGATTGGAGAAGATAACAATTTTAGAAAGTACTTGCAAATTCTAAAAGCCTCTTTTATTGTCACACATTCAACTGTAAAACCTGAAGAGTGAGGAGGAAGCTTACAAAGTGCTTTTGTGTCTGTTATACTGCTGTCCCTCAAGAATCATATTCTTCAGTTTTGGACCCTTAATCTGTATAAATATGCAAAAAATCAGGAAAGTCTCTATTCAGGATAGTGTTAAAAACTTATTGACAATGGCAGGAGGACGATATTTTTTTTATCAATTCTAAGGCTCTTGATGAATGGTTAATTTTTAATCTAAAAAAATATTAGTATATATGGGGTGAATAGTGAAAGATTGTAGCTATTGTTCGGAAATTCTAGGATGAGTCCTGTGACAGCTCACAAATTTGCCCCAATACAACCTTATGTAATGTATTTACCTAAATAACTTGCTAATTATTAGAATTGAGGCTTTTATTAAAGTTTATAAAATAATTAAAGTTACTGAACATCGTTACAAGGTTGTATTGGGGCAAATTTGTGAGCTGTCACAGGACTCATCCTAGAATTTCCGAACTATAGTTGAGGAATTCTGCCATTTGGACAGTATTATCTCAAATTATCTAAAGGTCGAGATGAGTATTGAATGGTGTGTAGCGATAAGAAAGAAAGTCAATGGGTCACTAAGACACAATAAGTCAATAATAGTATGATGTTGCCAATTTTGATGTATGGAAGTAAAAATTAAACATGGAAAAAGACTGATAGTGGCCAAATAAATGTTGTTAAAATGCATGAAGAAAACATGTGGTGATGAGTGTGACAGAATACGGAATTAAGTCATTAAAGGGATGAATGTGAACTTAAGATGAAGAGCATGCTGAGATGGTGTGGGCATGTGGAACGAATGAAAAAGGAAGATTGACAAAACTATTATATAGTGCAAATGTGAGTGAGTGGAACAGGACTGTTGTAGAAATTGTTTGAGTTATATTATTATTTTCTTAGAACAACTTTCGGTAAAATATGTCAGCCTCTGTTTTCTCTAGAACACGAAAATTTCCTGTAGCTCCATTTCAGTCAAAATCTAATGCTAAAAATTTAAAAAAATAATGCTAAAAAATGATAATGACAATTTTTTATAAATGATTGATTATTATGATTTTATTTTCAGTTAAAATTATATTTTACTAAAACTTTTAAAAAATAAATTCGATAGGAATGAAAACTACTGAAGAAATGTTTAGATTTTTTTAAATATTCTAATCCATCTAGTGAGAAAAAATTTAAGTTTTGGAAAAAAATGTTTTTTTTTTCTAGAAAATCCTTCGATACGTTTTCCATAGATGTCATAACAATTCAACGCCTTATAACAACCATGTGGATTGTTTTTCCGATTTGCAGTATATATATAAATTCCAAATTGCGGTCTGCGGGAAGGTCCGATGTCATGAGGGTGACTCGCTGGCACCGAGCGGGTTTAATCGGTGCAACTTGATTTAAGCTTATGCATTAAAACCAAGAAACAATTCAAAACAATTACTTTCCCCCATATTCTGATTCGAGGCCTCAGCCGACAATTAAAATACTCCGTGGCAACTTGACCTTTCTTTTGCTTTTTTATATAATATATACGAGTAAATTAAATATATTTTACTTTACTTTTGCTTTTTTTCATTTATTTTTAAAACTTTTTTCAATCATCCTCGTAAAAATATTATGAAACATGAACTTGAACAGAAGAAGTAAAAGTTATGTGAAAAATTGAACACATTAATTGGAATAACTCTGTTGTTTTAGTTGGTAAAAACTTGGCTTCCATCCAGGGGGTTCGTGTTCGATTTCCGATGGTATCCAAAAATAAAAAAGAGTCACATGGTCTTGTAAATTATTTTCTCTTGTGACAATGCTCGCGCGTGCTAGACATGTACAAGTATTGTTGCCTCTTCACGTACGGTAGTATTTACAGCATGTGTGTTGATGAACTGCGAGTTCTAGGCCTACTACTTGAGTTCTGAAACCGAAGGCTCGATTGACGGAACCGAAGAATATGTGTTCTCCCGATCGAACTCTTCAATATGTCTGTCTATATTGCCAATTCTGGTTTGTTGAAGCGTACTCTATGTTCATTTAACATTTCATTGTAAAACAATCTGGTGGGATCATTGCCAATTAGCAATATCTTCTAGCCAACCAGACAAAAGTAAATAAAATAAGTTACATGGTCGCAAAAAATTATGAACAATATGTATACGAGTGCATTTTAAAAATAAAAAAACTATATCACCAATCAAAGGAAAGGAAAGGGATGGTGGAGAGGAAAAAGATAGGAAGGAAAAACGTTATATATACTGAGTTAAGTCAGTTTTGAAATACAAATGAATGATAATAATTAATCAGAAATTAAAATAAAAGAGTGAAAAAACATCTGAAATGAATCATTGAGATATTTAATTATCTCTGAGATGATTTGGTCATGTGTAGAGAATGAATGAAACATACATTTTAAAAAGTGCATGGGGCTATAGATCAATCGATCGATAGGCTACTTCCGTGATCGAGTACGATTGTCATTATTTGGATGGATGACGACTGTGCATTGGTTTAATATGTACATACTGTTAAACGTCAGCAATCACACATTCAAACTAAATGTTCCGCTGGCAAGGAGATTATATTCCCAAGACAATCGGCAGTCTTAATTTGCTGCAGTCTTTCGTTAGACAATTTTATGTAGCGCTTCTTTTGTGTTCTTATCGATAGACCACGGCCGCCGATAGAGGAAAACGTGACTGGACCAAGTTGACCATAATTTAAAAGAAGACAATGTTAGAAGCACGAATGATAAGGTGTATGTATGTATGCGGGAAGAAGCGAATAATGTGTGTCGCGTTACGAAAGTCGACAATTTCGCCGTTTTTCTATTTATACTATCAGCACTCTTTGCCTACCCAGTTAGGAACACGGCTTGATATGTAACATATGTATAATACATATATATTAACGACCTCCGTGGCCTAGTTGAAATGACGCCTATCATCCTACTTGAAGGTTGTGGGTTCGGTTCCCGTTGGAATCCAGATACTTTTAATACGGATTCTAGTCAAGTGTTCACATAAGGCCTTTTTAACAGCTTTCTGGTTGCTTAAAATAGCGTTCTGGTTGCTACACGGCAATAAGCCCAGCAGGTTTATTGCCGTGTAGCAACCCAGCCCAGCACTACATACATACAAAGAAATTGTAATACAAGAAACAGTATTTAATTATGTTAATTCTGATTATACATAATCAAATCTATCAATATATAACTCTGCCAGAATTTGAAAAAAAATCTGCAAATTGGGAACGCATGGGATTCGAGCTAGCAACATTTGGGTCAGAAATATAGCACGCCATCTTACCGAATAACATTATTCAAAACATCACCATTATTTCTATACTTTTACATAATCACCATAACGTAACATCCTTCAAACTTCTTTACTATTCGTATATTAATCGTTCTACGTGACTGAACCATCTAAAAATTATCATTTCTTCATCTTCAGAGTTGTATTATCTTTTAATTCGCATTCTTAATGTAATGTTTTCCAACACATTCTATACAACTTACATCACTAACATTTCAGCGCCCCTGTGGAATCTTCTCTCTTAACGGCGCTGTATATTTACATTACAATTAATATTATATATTTCATTTATAAAAAAATTAAACAAAAGTAGAAAATGTCTTTATTAGAAAAAAAAAATGATTGGCACTGAACGAGATTCGAACACGCAATGTCCGGATATATCACGTTACCTAAAATAAATAAATTTCTATCAATCCATCAACTATTTTATTTATCAATTTAGGAATAAGATTAAAGAAAAAGATGAATTTACATAAAACAATTTTAGATGCACACAGTGGCACTTTCAGTCTAGACCAGAAAAAATGTGTTTGGATATATTTTATTTAGTGCTAAGTAGAAAATCTCCAGGAATAATTTTATTTTATTATTACCTAGCGGTATGACAAGAAATTATTACCATTTAAGAGCTTCCAAGCTTCGTGTAATAAAGTTTCGAATTTTCTTTTCTAGATGGCAGTTTATTATAACGATTGGTTGTGTGGTTTGAAGTTTTTGTTTGTTTGCATTCTTGACGAAATATCGCTGGATCAAATCTTCCGCGAGGATGTTTTTTAAAATACATTTTTTCAAGTTTTTTTTTTGTTTTAACGAAAAATTTCACGTATTTCGAATTTAATCCATTATATGTAAAAAAAATGTTCAGTTGAAATGTTTAAGTTAAAAAATATCAGGGCAAACAATGATTTGTAGTTGTCCATGATTGGGGTTTCTATCATTTTTACCTAAGGCCAATATAAGTATTGCCCTTCAACTTATGTTTCGAAGGAAAATAAGTGAATTATAGTTCAGAAAACGTAGGATGAGTCCTGTGACAGCTCACAAATTTGCCCCAATACAACCTTGTAACGATGTTCAGTGATTCTAATTACTTTATCAACTTTAATATAAGTCTCAATTCTAAAAAATAGCAAGTTATTTAGGTAAATACATTACATAAGGTTGTATTGGGGCAAATTTGTGAGCTGTCACAGGACTCATCCTAGAATTTCTGAACTATAACTACAATCTTTCATTATTCAAAATAATGAATCAACACAAATGTGTGTTTGAAACGCTTTGCGGTCTTAATGATATAAAACGTCCAAATCTGTTGAATATGTAACAGCATTTCATAGAAAAAGGGTATAATTTCACACTTTTCACTCGAAAAACTGCCATTGACGTCCCAGTTTACGAATATGTTTGTACATACAAAATCACGACAGAATTAATGTTTGTTCAACGTGTTTCCATGCTTTTCGTCCCAAGCCGAAATTTTGCGAATTTTCTATTTGCATCAATATTTTCTTTGCATCAATATTTTCCAATTAAAATGAATGTTGAATACAGAAAACCCCATTTTTTTTAAAGAAATGTTAGAATTGATGATATGTCAACACAAATGGGTGTTAGAAACGCTTTGCGGTATTTATGATATAAAAAGTCGAAATCTGCTAAACATGTTACAGCATTTCATAGAAATAGGCTATAACTTCCCACTTTTTACTCGAAAAACTGACATTGACGTCCCAGTTTACGAATATACGTACAAAATCACGACAGAATTAATGTTTGTTCAACGTGTTTCCATGCTTTTCGTCCCAAGCCGAAATTTTGCGAATTTTCTATTTGCATCAATATTTTCTTTGCATCAATATTTTCCAATTAAAATGAATGTTGAATACAGAAAACCCCATTTTTTTTTAAAGAAATGTTAGAATTGATGATATGTCAACACAAATGGGTGTTAGAAACGCTTTGCGGTATTTATGATATAAAAAGTCCAAATCTGCTAAACATGTTACAGCATTTCATAGAAATAGGCTATAACTTCCCACTTTTTACTCGAAAAACTGACATTGACGTCCCAGTTTACGAATATATGTACAAAATCACGACAGAATTAATGTTTGTTCAACGTGTTTCCATGCTTTTCGTCCCAAGCCGAAATTTTGCGAATTTTCTATTTGCATCAATATTTTCTTTGCATCAATATTTTCCAATTAAAATGAATGTTGAATACAGAAAACCCCATTTTTTTTAAAGAAATGTTAGAATTGATGATATGTCAACACAAATGGGTGTTAGAAACGCTTTGCGGTATTTATGATACAAAAAGTCCAAATCTGCTAAACATGTTACAGCATTTCATAGAAATAGGCTATAACTTCCCACTTTTTACTCGAAAAACTGACATTGACGTCCCAGTTTACGAATATACGTACAAAATCACGACAGAATTAATGTTTGTTCAACGTGTTTCCATGCTTTTCGTCCCAAGCCGAAATTTTGCGAATTTTCTATTTGCATCAATATTTTCTTTGCATCAATATTTTCCAATTAAAATGAATGTTGAATACAGAAAACCCCATTTTTTTTAAAGAAATGTTAGAATTGATGATATGTCAACACAAATGGGTGTTAGAAACGCTTTGCGGTATTTATGATATAAAAAGTCGAAATCTGCTAAACATGTTACAGCATTTCATAGAAATAGGCTATAACTTCCCACTTTTTACTCGAAAAACTGACATTGACGTCCCAGTTTACGAATATACGTACAAAATCACGACAGAATTAATGTTTGTTCAACGTGTTTCCATGCTTTTCGTCCCAAGCCGAAATTTTGCGAATTTTCTATTTGCATCAATATTTTTTTTGCATCAATATTTTCCAATTAAAATGAATGTTGAATACAGAAAACCCCATTTTTTTTAAAGAAATGTTAGAATTGATGATATGTCAACACAAATGGGTGTTAGAAACGCTTTGCGGTATTTATGATATAAAAAGTCGAAATCTGCTAAACATGTTACAGCATTTCATAGAAATAGGCTATAACTTCCCACTTTTTACTCGAAAAACTGACATTGACGTCCCAGTTTACGAATATACGTACAAAATCACGACAGAATTAATGTTTGTTCAACGTGTTTCCATGCTTTTCGTCCCAAGCCGAAATTTTGCGAATTTTCTATTTGCATCAATATTTTCTTTGCATCAATATTTTCCAATTAAAATGAATGTTGAATACAGAAAACCCCATTTTTTTTAAAGAAATGTTAGAATTGATGATATGTCAACACAAATGGGTGTTAGAAACGCTTTGCGGTATTTATGATATAAAAAGTCCAAATCTGCTAAACATGTTACAGCATTTCATAGAAATAGGCTATAACTTCCCACTTTTTACTCGAAAAACTGACATTGACGTCCCAGTTTACGAATATACGTACAAAATCACGACAGAATTAATGTTTGTTCAACGTGTTTCCATGCTTTTCGTCCCAAGCCGAAATTTTGCGAATTTTCTATCTTTTGCATCAATATCTTCCAATTGAAATTAATTTTTTATATTGACAACCCCAATTTTTTTTTTTAATTCTAGAAAAAATGATGTATACACAAATGTGTGTTAGAAACGCATTGCGGTATTTATGATATAAAACGTTCAAATCTGATAAATATGTAACAGCATTTCATAGAAATAGGCTATACCTCCCCACTTTTCACTCGAAAAACTGACATTGACGTCCCAGTTTACGAATATATGTACAAAATCACTACAGATTTAATGTTTGTTCAACGTGTTTCCATGCTCTTCGTCCCATGCCGAAATTTTGCAAATTTTCTATCTTTTGCATCAATATTTTCCAATTAAAATTAATTTTGAATATTTCGTTTTCGAACCCCATTTTTTTTAAAGAAATGCTAGAATTGATGCTGTGTCAACACAAATGTGTGTTAGAACCGCTTTGCGGTATTTATGATATAAAACGTCCAAATCTGCTAAACATGTTACAGCATTTCATAGAAATAGGCTATAACTTCCCACTTTTCACTCGAAAAACTGCCATTGACGTCCCAAATTACAAATATATGTACAAAATCAAGACAGAATTAACGTTTGTTCAACGTGTTTCCATGATTTTCGTCCCAAGCCGATATTTTGCGAATTTTCTATCTTTTGCATCAATATCTTCCAATTAAAATTAATTTTGAATATCGAAAACCCCATTTTTTTTAAAAAGAAATGCTACAATTATATATGTGTCAACACAAATGTGTGTTAGAAACGCTTTTGTATATCGAAAACCCCATTTTTTTTAAAGAAATGCTAGAATTGATGATTTGTCAACACAAATGTGTGTTAGAAAAGCTTTGCGGTATTTATGATATAAAACGCCCAAACCTGCTAAACATGTTACAGCATTTCATATAAATAGGCTATAACTTCACACTTTTCACTCGAAAAACTGACATTGACGTCCCAGTTTACGAATATATGTACAAAATCACGACAGAATTAATGTTTGTTCAACGTGTTTCCATGCTCTTCGTCCCATGCCGAAATTTTGCAAATTTTCTATCTTTTGCATCAATATTTTCCAATTAAAATTAATTTTGAATATTTTGAATATTTCGTTTTCGAACCCCATTTTTTTTAAAGAAATGCTAGAATTAATGATATGTCAACACAAATGTGTGTTAGAAACGCTTTGCGGTATTTATGATATAAAACGTCCCAACCTGCTAAACATGTTACAGCATTTCATATAAATAGGCTATAACTTCACACTTTTCACTCGAAAAACTGACATTGACGTCCCAGTTTACGAATATATGTACTAAATCACGACAGAATTAATGTTTGTTCAACGTGTTTCCATGCTTTTCGTCCCAAGCCGAAATTTTGCGAATTTTCTATTTGCATCAATATTTTCTTTGCATCAATATTTTCCAATTAAAATGAATGTTGAATACAGAAAACCCCATTTTTTTTAAAGAAATGCTAGAATTGATGATATGTCAACACAAATGGGTGTTAGAAACGCTTTGCGGTATTTATGATATAAAAAGTCCAAATCTACTAAACATTGACGTCCAGACCCATTACATATATATATACAAAATCACGACAGAATTAATGTTTGTTCAACGTGTTTCCATGCTTTTCGTCCCAAGCCGAAATTTTGCGTATTTTCTATCTTTTGCATCAATATTTTCCAATTAAAATGAATTTTGAATTGCGAACCCCCATTTTTTTTTTTAAGAAATGCTAGAATTAATTATGTGTCAACACAAATGTGTGTTACAAACGCTTTGCGGTATTTATGATACAAAACGTCCAAATCTGCTAAACATGTTACAGCATTTCATAGAAATAGGCTATAACTTCGTGTGTTTGTTCAACGTGTTTCCATGCTCTTCGTCCCATGCCGAAATTTTGCAAATTTTCTATCTTTTGCATCAATATTTTCCAATTAAAATTAATTTTGAATATTTCGTTTTCGAACCCCATTTTTTTTAAAGAAATGCTAGAAATAATGATATGTCAACACAAATGTGTGTTAGAAACGCTTTGCGGTATTTATGATATAAAACGTCCAAACCTGCTAAACATGTTACAGCATTTCATAGAAATAGGCTATAACTTCCCACTTTTTACTCGAAAAATTGACATTGACGTCCAGACCCATTACATATATATGTACAAAATCACGACAGAATTAATGTTTGTTCAACGTGTTTCCATGCTTTTCGTCCCAAGCCGAAATTTTGCGTATTTTCTATCTTTTGCATCAATATTTTCCAATTAAAATTAATTTAGAATATTGAAAACCCCATTTTTTTAAAAGAAATGCTAGAATTATATATGTGTCAACACAAATGTGTGTTAGAAACGCTTTGCGGTATTTATGATATAAAACGTCCAAATATGCTAAACATGTTACAGCATTTCATAGAAATAGGCTATAACTTCCCACTTTTCACTCAATAAACTAATATTGACTTACCAGTTTACGAATATATGTACAAAATCACGACAGAATTAATGTTTGTTCAACGTGTTTTCATGCTTTTCGTCCCATGCCGAAATTTTGCGAATTTTCTATCTTTTGCATCAATATTTTCCAATTAAAATGAATTTTGAATATCGAAAACCCCATTTTTTTTAAAGAAATGCTAGAATTAATTATGTGTCAACACAAATGTGTGTTAGAAACGCTTTGCGGTATTTATGATATAAAACGTCCAAATCTGCTAGACATGTTACAGCATTTCAAAGAAATAGGCTATAATTTCACACTTTTCACTGGAAAAACTGCCATTGACGTACAAGTTTACGAATACATGTACAAAATGACAACAGAATTAATGTTTGTTCAACGTGTTTCCATGCTTTTTGTCCCAAGGTAAAATTTTGCGAAATTACATTTTTTTGCACCAATATTTTCCAATTAAAATGAGTTTTGAATAGCGAAAACCCCATTTTTTTAAAGAAATGCTGAAATTAATGATGTGTCAACACAAATGTGTGTTAGAAACGCTTTGCGGTATTCATGATATAAAACGTCCAAATCTGCTAGACATGTTACAGCATTACATAGAAATAGGCTATAACTTCACACTTTTCACTCGAAAAACTGACATTGACGTCCCAGTTAACGAATACATGTACAAAATCACGACAGAATTAATGTTTGTTCAACGTGTTTCTATGCTTTTCGTCCCAAGCCGAAATTTTGCGAATTTTCTATCTTTTGCATCAATATTTTCCAATTCAAATGAATTTTGGTATCGGAAACCTCATTTTTTTTTTAAAAATGCTAGAATTAATTATGTGTCAACACAAATGTGTGTTACAAAAGCTTTGCGGTATTTATGATATAAAACGTCCAAATCTGCTAAACATGTTACAGCACTTCATAGAAATAGGCTACAAATAGGCTAGAAATACTAGGCTAGGCTAGAAATACTTCCCACTTTTTACTCGAAAAATTGACATTGACGTCCCAGTCCCATTACATATATATGTACAAAATCACGACAGAATTAATGTTTGTTCAACGTGTTTCCATTTTTTTCGTCCCAAGCCGAAATTTTGCGAATTTTCTATCTTTTGTATCAATATTTTCCAATTAAAATGTATTTTGAATATCGAAAACCCCATTTTTTTTAAAGAAATGCTAGAATTGGTGATTTGTCAACACAAATGTGTGTTACAAACGCATTGCGGTATGTATGATATAAAACGTCCAAATATGCTAAACATGTTACAGCATTTCATAGAAATAGGCTATAACTTCCCACTTTTCACTCAAGAAACTGACATTGACTTACCAGTTTACGAATATATGTACAAAATCACGACAGAATTAATGTTTGTTCAACGTGTTTCCATGCTTTTCGTCCCATGCCGAAATTTTGCGAATTTTCTATATTTTGCATCAATATTTTCCAATTAAAATGAATTTTGAATATCGAAAACGCCATTTTTTTTAAAGAAATGCTAGAATTGATGATTTGTCAACACAAATGTGTGTTACAAACGCATTGCGGTATTTATGATATAAAACGTCCAAATATGCTAAACATGTTACAGCATTTCATAGAAATAGGCTATAACTTCCCACTTTTTACTCGAAAAATTGACATTGACGTCCCAGTCCCATTACATATATATGTACAAAATCACGACAGAATTAATGTTTGTTCAACGTGTTTCCATGCTTTTCGTCCCAAGCCAAAATTTTGCGTATTTTCTATCTTTTGCATCAATATTTTCTAATTAAAATGAATATTGGTATCGGAAACCTCATAAGTTTACGAATACATGTACAAAATGACAACAGAATTAATGTTTGTTCAACGTGTTTCCATGCTTTTCGTCCCAAGGTAAAATTTTGCGAAATTACATTTTTTTGCACCAATATTTTCCAATTAAAATGAGTTTTGAATAGCGAAAACCCCATTTTTTTTCAAGAAATGCTAAAATTAATGATGTGTCAACACAAATGTGTGTTTGAAACGCTTTGCGGTATTCATGATATAAAACGTCCAAATCTGCTAGACATGTTACAGCATTACATAGAAATAGGCTATAACTTCACACTTTTCACTCGAAAAACTGACATTGACGTCCCAGTTTACGAATATATGTACAAAATCACGACAGAATTAATGTTTGTTCAACGTGTTTCCATGCTTTTTGTCCCAAGGTAAAATTTTGCGAAATTACATTTTTTTGCACCAATATTTTCCAATTAAAATGAGTTTTGAATAGCGAAAACCCCATTTTTTTAAAGAAATGCTGAAATTAATGATGTGTCAACACAAATGTGTGTTAGAAACGCTTTGCGGTATTCATGATATAAAACGTCCAAATCTGCTAGACATGTTACAGCATTACATAGAAATAGGCTATAACTTCACACTTTTCACTCGAAAAACTGACATTGACGTCCCAGTTTACGAATACATGTACAAAATCACGACAGAATTAATGTTTGTTCAACGTGTTTCTATGCTTTTCGTCCCAAGCCGAAATTTTGCGAATTTTCTATCTTTTGCATCAATATTTTCCAATTCAAATGAATTTTGGTATCGGAAACCTCATTTTTTTTAAAAAAATGCTAGAATTAATTATGTGTCAACACAAATGTGTGTTACAAAAGCTTTGCGGTATTTATGATATAAAACGTCCAAATCTGCTAAACATGTTACAGCATTTCATAGAAATAGGCTACAAATAGGCTAGAAATACTAGGCTAGGCTAGAAATACTTCCCACTTTTTACTCGAAAAATTGACATTGACGTCCCAGTCCCATTACATATATTTGTACAAAATCACGACAGAATTAATGTTTGTTCAACGTGTTTCCATTTTTTTCGTCCCAAGCCGAAATTTTGCGAATTTTCTATCTTTTGTATCAATATTTTCCAATTAAAATGTATTTTAAATATCGAAAACCCCATTTTTTTTAAAGAAATGCTAGAATTGGTGATTTGTCAACACAAATGTGTGTTACAAACGCATTGCGATATTTATGATATAAAACGTCCAAATATGCTAAACATGTTACAGCATTTCATAGAAATACGCTATAACTTCCCACTTTTCACTCAAGAAACTTACATTGACTTACCAGTTTACGAATATATGTACAAAATCACGACAGAATTAATGTTTGTTCAACGTGTTTCCATGCTTTTCGTCCCATGCCGAAATTTTGCGAATTTTCTATATTTTGCATCAATATTTTCCAATTAAAATGAATTTTGAATATCGAAAACCCCATTTTTTTTAAAGAAATGCTAGAATTGATGATTTGTCAACACAAATGTGTGTTACAAACGCATTGCGGTATTTATGATATAAAACGTCCAAATATGCTAAACATGTTACAGCATTTCATAGAAATAGGCTATAACTTCCCACTTTTTACTCGAAAAATTGACATTGACGTCCCAGTCCCATTTCATATATATGTACAAAATCACGACAGAATTAATGTTTGTTCAACGTGTTTCCATGCTTTTCGTCCCAAGCCAAAATTTTGCGTATTTTCTATCTTTTGCATCAATATTTTCTAATTAAAATGAATATTGGTATCGGAAACCTCATAAGTTTACGAATACATGTACAAAATGACAACAGAATTAATGTTCGTTCAACGTGTTTCCATGCTTTTCGTCCCAAGGTAAAATTTTGCGAAATTACATTTTTTTGCACCAATATTTTCCAACTAAAATGAGTTTTGAATAGCGAAAACCCCATTTTTTTTCAAGAAATGCTAGAATTAATGATGTGTCAACACAAATGTGTGTTAGAAACGCTTTGCGGTATTCATGATATAAAACGTCCAAATCTGCTCGACATGTTACAGCATTACATAGAAATAGGCTATAACTTCACACTTTTCACTCGAAAAACTGACATTGACGTCCCAGTTTACGAATATATGTACAAAATCACGACAGAATTAATGTTTGTTCAATGTGTTTCCATGCTTTTCGTCCCATGCCGAAATTTTGCGAATTTTCTATCTTTTGTATCAATATTTTCCAATTAAAATGAATTTTGTATATCGAAAACCCCATTTTTTTAAAGAAATGCTAGAATTGATGATTTGTCAACACAAATGTGTGTTTGAAACGCTTTGCGGTATTTATGATATAAAACGTCCAAACCTGCTAAACATGTTACAGCATTTCATATAAATAGGCTATAACTTCACACTTTTCACTCGAAAAACTGACATTAACGTCCCAGTTTACGAATATATGTACTAAATCACGACAGAATTAATGTTTGTTCAACGTGTTTCCATGCTTTTCGTCCCAAGCCGAAATTTTGCGAATTTATTATCTTTTGCATCAATATTTTCTAATTAAAATGAATATTGGTATCGGAAACCTCATTTTTTTTTTAAATGCTAGAATTAATTATGTGTCAACACAAATGTGTGTTACAAACGCTTTGCGGTATTTATGATATAAAACGTCCAAATCTGCTAAACATGTTACGGCATTTCATAGAAATAGGCTATAACTTCCCCCTTTTTACTCGAAAAATTGACATTGACGTCCCAGTCCCATTACATATATATGTACAAAATCACGACAGAATTAATGTTTGTTCAACGTGTTTCCATGCTTTTCGTCCGATGCCGAAATTTTGCGTATTTTCTATCTTTTGTATCAATATTTTCCAATTAAAAATAATTTTGAATATCGAAAACCCCATTTTTTTTTAAAAGAAATGCTACAATTATATATGTGTCAACACAAATGTGTGTTAGAAACGCTTTGCGGTATTTATGATATAAAACGTCCAAATATGCTAAACATGTTACAGCATTTCATAGAAATAGGCTATAACTTCCCACTTTTCACTCAATAAACTAATATTGACTTACCAGTTTACGAATATATGTACAAAATCACGACAGAATTAATGTTTGTTCAACGTGTTTCCATGCTTTTCGTCCCATGCCGAAATTTTGCGAATTTTCTATCTTTTGCATCAATATTTTCCAATTAAAATTAATTTTGAATATCGAAAACCCCATTTTTTTTAAAGAAATGCTAGAATTAATTATGTGTCAACACAAATGTGTGTTAGAAACGCTTTGCGGTATTTATAATATAAAACGTCCAAATCTGCTAGACATGTTACAGCATTTCAAAGAAATAGGCTATAATTTCACACTTTTCACTGGAAAAACTGCCATTGACGTACAAGTTTACGAATAAATGTACAAAATGACAACAGAATTAATGTTTGTTCAACGTGTTTCCATGCTTTTCGTCCCAAGGTAAAATTTTGCGAAATTACATTTTTTTGCACCAATATTATCCAATTAAAATGAGTTTTGAATAACGAAAACCCCATTTTTTTTAAAGAAATGCTAAAATTAATGATGTGTCAACACAAATGTGTGTTAGAAACGCTTTGCGGTATTCATGATATAAAACGTCCAAATCTGCTAGATATGTTACAGCATTACATAGAAATAGGCTATAACTTCACACTTTTTACTCGAAAAACTGACATTGACGTCCCAGTTTACGAATATATGTAGAAAATCAAGACAGAATTAATGTTTGTTCAACGTGTTTCCATGCTTTTCGTCCCATGCCGAAATTTTGCGAATTTTCTATCTTTTGTATCAATATTTTCCAATTAAAATGAATTTTGAATATCGAAAACACCATTTTTTTTAAAGAAATGCTAGAATTGGTGATTTGTCAACACAAATGTGTGTTACAAACGCATTGCGGTATTTATGATATAAAACGTCCAAATATGCTAAACATGTTACAGCATTTCATAGAAATAGGCTATAACTTCGCACTTTTCACTCAAGAAACGGACATTGACTTACCAGTTTACGAATATATGTACAAAATCACGACAGAATTAATGTTTGTTCAACGTGTTTCCATGCTTTTCGTCCCATGCCGAAATTTTTCGAATTTTCTATATTTTGCATCAATATTTTCCAATTAAAATGAATTTTGAATATCGAAAACCCCATTTTTTTTAAAGAAATGCTAGAATTAATTATGTGTCAACACAAATGTGTGTTAGAAACGCTTTGCGGTATTTATGATATAAAACGTCCAAATCTGCTAGACATGTTACAGCATTTCACAGAAATAGGCTATAATTTCACACTTTTCACTCGAAAAACTGCCATTGACGTACAAGTTTACGAATACATGTACAAAATGACAACAGAATTAATGTTTGTTCAACGTGTTTCCATGCTTTTCGTCCCAAGGTAAAATTTTGCGAAATTACATTTTTTTGCACCAATATTTTCCAATTAAAATGAGTTTTGAATAGCGAAAACCCCATTTTTTTTCAAGAAATGCTAAAATTAATGATGTGTCAACACAAATGTGTGTTAGAAACGCTTTGCGGTATTCATGATATAAAACGTCCAAATCTGCTAGACATGTTACAGCATTACATAGAAATAGGCTATAACTTCACACTTTTCACTCGAAAAACTGACATTGACGTCCCAGTTTACGAATATATGTACAAAATCACGACAGAATTAATGTTTGTTCAACGTGTTTCCATGCTTTTTGTCCCAAGGTAAAATTTTGCGAAATTACATTTTTTTGCACCAATATTTTCCAATTAAAATGAGTTTTGAATAGCGAAAACCCCATTTTTTTAAAGAAATGCTGAAATTAATGATGTGTCAACACAAATGTGTGTTAGAAACACTTTGCGGTATTCATGATATAAAACGTCCAAATCTGCTAGACATGTTACAGCATTACATAGAAATAGGCTATAACTTCACACTTTTCACTCGAAAAACTGACATTGACGTCCCAGTTTACGAATACATGTACAAAATCACGACAGAATTAATGTTTGTTCAACGTGTTTCTATGCTTTTCGTCCCAAGCCGAAATTTTGCGAATTTTCTATCTTTTGCATCAATATTTTCCAATTCAAATGAATTTTGGTATCGGAAACCTCATTTTTTTTAAAAAAATGCTAGAATTAATTATGTGTCAACACAAATGTGTGTTACAAAAGCTTTGCGGTATTTATGATATAAAACGTCCAAATCTGCTAAACATGTTACAGCATTTCATAGAAATAGGCTACAAATAGGCTAGAAATACTAGGCTAGGCTAGAAATACTTCCCACTTTTTACTCGAAAAATTGACATTGACGTCCCAGTCCCATTACATATATATGTACAAAATCACGACAGAATTAATGTTTGTTCAACGTGTTTCCATTTTTTTCGTCCCAAGCCGAAATTTTGCGAATTTTCTATCTTTTGTATCAATATTTTCCAATTAAAATGTATTTTAAATATCGAAAACCCCATTTTTTTTAAAGAAATGCTAGAATTGGTGATTTGTCAACACAAATGTGTGTTACAAACGCATTGCGGTATTTATGATATAAAACGTCCAAATATGCTAAACATGTTACAGCATTTCATAGAAATACGCTATAACTTCCCACTTTTCACTCAAGAAACTGACATTGACTTACCAGTTTACGAATATATGTACAAAATCACGACAGAATTAATGTTTGTTCAACGTGTTTCCATGCTTTTCGTCCCATGCCGAAATTTTGCGAATTTTCTATATTTTGCATCAATATTTTCCAATTAAAATGAATTTTGAATATCGAAAACCCCATTTTTTTTAAAGAAATGCTAGAATTGATGATTTGTCAACACAAATGTGTGTTACAAACGCATTGCGGTATTTATGATATAAAACGTCCAAATATGCTAAACATGTTACAGCATTTCATAGAAATAGGCTATAACTTCCCACTTTTTACTCGAAAAATTGACATTGACGTCCCAGTCCCATTACATATATATGTACAAAATCACGACAGAATTAATGTTTGTTCAACGTGTTTCCATGCTTTTCGTCCCAAGCCAAAATTTTGCGTATTTTCTATCTTTTGCATCAATATTTTCTAATTAAAATGAATATTGGTATCGGAAACCTCATAAGTTTACGAATACATGTACAAAATGACAACAGAATTAATGTTTGTTCAACGTGTTTCCATGCTTTTCGTCCCAAGGTAAAATTTTGCGAAATTACATTTTTTTGCACCAATATTTTCCAACTAAAATGAGTTTTGAATAGCGAAAACCCCATTTTTTTTCAAGAAATGCTAGAATTAATGATGTGTCAACACAAATGTGTGTTAGAAACGCTTTGCGGTATTCATGATATAAAACGTCCAAATCTGCTAGACATGTTACAGCATTACATAGAAATAGGCTATAACTTCACACTTTTCACTCGAAAAACTGACATTGACGTCCCAGTTTACGAATATATGTACAAAATCACGACAGAATTAATGTTTGTTCAATGTGTTTCCATGCTTTTCGTCCCATGCCGAAATTTTGCGAATTTTCTATCTTTTGTATCAATATTTTCCAATTAGAATGAATTTTGTATATCGAAAACCCCATTTTTTTAAAGAAATGCTAGAATTGATGATTTGTCAACACAAATGTGTGTTTGAAACGCTTTGCGGTATTTATGATATAAAACGTCCAAACCTGCTAAACATGTTACAGCATTTCATATAAATAGGCTATAACTTCACACTTTTCACTCGAAAAACTGACATTAACGTCCCAGTTTACGAATATATGTACTAAATCACGACAGAATTAATGTTTGTTCAACGTGTTTCCATGCTTTTCGTCCCAAGCCGAAATTTTGCGAATTTATTATCTTTTGCATCAATATTTTCTAATTAAAATGAATATTGGTATCGGAAACCTCATTTTTTTTTTAAATGCTAGAATTAATTATGTGTCAACACAAATGTGTGTTACAAACGCTTTGCGGTATTTATGATATAAAACGTCCAAATCTGCTAAACATGTTACGGCATTTCATAGAAATAGGCTATAACTTCCCCCTTTTTACTCGAAAAATTGACATTGACGTCCCAGTCCCATTACATATATATGTACAAAATCACGACAGAATTAATGTTTGTTCAACGTGTTTCCATGCTTTTCGTCCGATGCCGAAATTTTGCGTATATTTTCTATCTTTTGCATCAATATTTTCCAATTAAAATGAATTTTGAATTGCGAACCCCCATTTTTTTTTTTAAGAAATGCTAGAATTAATTATGTGTCAACACAAATGTGTGTTACAAACGCTTTGCGGTATTTATGATACAAAACGTCCAAATCTGCTAAACATGTTACAGCATTTCATAGAAATAGGCTATAACTTCCCACTTTTTACTCGAAAAATTGACATTGACGTCCCAGTCCCATTACATATATATGTACAAAATCACGAAAGAATTAATGTTTGTTCAACGTGTTTCCATGCTTTTCGTCCGATGCCGAAATTTTGCGAATTTTCTATCTTTTGTATCAATATTTTCCAATTAAAATGAATTTTGTATATCGAAAACCCCATTTTTTTAAAAAAGAAATGCTAGAAATATAAATGTGTCAACACAAATGTGTGTTAGAAACGCTTTGCGGTATTTATGATATAAAACGTCCAAATATGCTAAACATGTTACAGCATTTCATAGAAATAGGCTATAACTTCCCACTTTTTACTCGAAAAATTGACATTGACGTCCCAGTCCCATTACATATATATGTACAAAATCACGACAGAATTAATGTTTGTTCAACGTGTTTCCATGCTTTTCGTCCCATGCCGAAATTTTGCGAATTTTCCATCTTTTGCATCAATATTTTCCAATTAAAATGAATTTTGAATATCGAAAACCCCATTTTTTTTAAAGAAATGCTAGAATTAATTATGTGTCAACACAAATGTGTGTTAGAAACGCTTTGCGGTATTTATGATATAAAACGTCCAAATCTGCTAGACATGTTACAGCATTTCAAAGAAATAAGCTATAATTTCACACTTTTCACTGGAAAAACTGCCATTGACGTACAAGTTTACGAATACATGTACAAAATGACAACAGAATTAAAGTTTGTTCAACGTGTTTCCATTTTTTTCGTCCCAAGCCGAAATTTTGCGTATTTGCTGTCTTTTGCATCAATATTTTCCAATTAAAATGAATTTTGAATATCGAAAACCCCATTTTTTTTAAAGAAATGCTAGAATTAATTATGTGTCAACACAAATGTGTGTTACAAACGCTTTGCGGTATTTATAATATAAAACGTCCAAATCTGCTAAACATGTTACAGCATTTCATAGAAATAGGCTATAACTTCCCACTTTTTACTCGAAAAATTGACATTGACGTCCAGACCCATTACATATATATGTACAAAATCACGACAGAATTAATGTTTGTTCAACGTGTTTCCATGCTTTTCGTCCCATGCCGAAATTTTGCGAATTTTCCATCTTTTGCATCAATATTTTCCAATTAAAATGAATTTTGAATATCGAAAACCCCATTTTTTTTAAAGAAATGCTAGAATTAATTATGTGTCAACACAAATGTGTGTTAGAAACGCTTTGCGGTATTTATGATATAAAAAGTCCAAACCTGCTAAACATGTTACAGCATTTCAAAGAAATAGGCTATAACTTCACACTTTTCACTCGAAAAACTGACATTGACGTCCCAGTTTACGAATATATGTACAAAATCACGACAGAATTAATGTTTGTTCAACGTGTTTCCATGCTTTTCGTCCCAAGCCGAAATTTTGCGAATTTTCTATCTTTTGCATCAATATTTTCTAATTAAAATGAATTTTGGTATCGGAAACCTCATTTTTTTTTTAAATGCTAGAATTAATTATGTGTCAACACAAATGTGTGTTACAAACGCTTTGCGGTATTTATAATATAAAACGTCCAAATCTGCTAAACATGTTACAGCATTTCATAGAAATAGGCTATAACTTCCCACTTTTTACTCGAAAAATTGACATTGACGTCCAGACCCATTACATATATATGTACAAAATCACGACAGAATTAATGTTTGTTCAACGTGTTTCCATTTTTTTCGTCCCAAGCCGAAGTTTTGCGTATTTTCTATCTTTTGCATCAATATTTTCCAATTAAAATTAATTTTGAATATCGAAAACCCCATTTTTTTAAAAAAGAAATGCTAGAAATATAAATTTGTCAACACAAATGTGTGTTAGAAACGCTTTGCGGTATTTATGATATAAAACGTCCAAATATGCTAAACATGTTACAGCATTTCATAGAAATAGGCTATAACTTCCCACTTTTTACTCGAAAAATTGACATTGACGTCCCAGTCCCATTACATATATATGTACAAAATCACGACAGAATTAATGTTTGTTCAACGTGTTTCCATGCTTTTCGTCCGATGCCGAAATTTTGCGAATTTTCTATATTTTGTATCAATATTTTCCAATTAAAATGAATTTGTATATCGAAAACCCTATTTTTTTTTAAAGAAATGCTAGAATTGATGATTTGTCAACACAAATGTGTGTTAGAAACGCTTTGCGGTATTTATGATATAAAACGTCCAAACCTGCTAAACATGTTACAGCATTTCATAGAAATAGGCTATAACTTCCCACTTTTTACTCGAAAAATTGACATTGACGTCCAGACCCATTACATATATATGTACAAAATCACGACAGAATTAATGTTTGTTCAACGTGTTTCCATTTTTTTCGTCCCAAGCCGAAATTTTGCGTATTTTCTATCTTTTGCATCAATATTTTCCAATTAAAATGAATTTTGAATATAGAAAACCCCATTTTTTTTAAAGGAATGCTAGAATTGATGATTTGTCAACACTAATGTGTGTTAGAAACGCTTTGCGGTATTTATGATATAAAACGTCCAAACCTGCTAAACATGTTACAGCATTTCATAGAAATAGGCTATAACTTCCCACTTTTTACTCGAAAAATTGACATTGATGTCCAGACCCATTACATATATATGTACAAAATCACGACAGAATTAATGTTTGTTCAACGTGTTTCCATTTTTTTCGTCCCAAGCCGAAGTTTTGCGTATTTTCTATCTTTTGCATCAATATTTTCCAATTAAAATTGATTTTGAATATCGAAAACCCCATTTTTTTAAAAAAGAAATGCTAGAATTATATATGTCAACACAAATGTGTGTTAGAAACGCTTTGCGGTATTTATGATATAAAACGTCCAAATATGCTAAACATGTTACAGCATTTCATAGAAATAGGCTATAACTTCCCACTTTTTACTCGAAAAATTGACATTGACGTCCCAGTCCCATTACATATATATGTACAAAATCACGACAGAATTAATGTTTGTTCAACGTGTTTCCATGCTTTTCGTCCGATGCCGAAATTTTGCGAATTTTCTATCTTTTGTATCAATATTTTCCAATTAAAATGGATTTGTATATCGAAAACCCCATTTTTTTTAAAGAAATGCTAGAATTGATGATTTGTCAACACAAATGTGTGTTAGAAACGCTTTGCGGTATTTATGATATAAAACGTCCAAACCTGCTAAACATGTTACAGCATTTCATAGAAATAGGCTATAACTTCCCACTTTTTACTCGAAAAATTGACATTGACGTCCAGACCCATTACATATATATGTACAAAATCACGACAGAATTAATGTTTGTTCAACGTGTTTCCATTTTTTTCGTCCCAAGCCGAAATTTTGCGTATTTGCTGTCTTTTGCATCAATATTTTCCAATTAAAATGAATTTTGAATATCGAAAACCCCTTTTTTTTTAAAGAAATGCTAGAATTGATGATTTGTTAACACAAATGTGTGTTACAAACGCTTTGCGGTATTCATGATATAAAACGTCCAAATCTGCTAGACATGTTACAGCATTACATAGAAATAGGCTATAACTTCACACTTTTCACTCGAAAAACTGACATTGACGTCCCAGTTTACGAATATATGTACAAAATCACGACAGAATTAATGTTTGTTCAACGTGTTTCCATGCTTTGCGTTCCATGCCGAAATTTTGCGAATTTTCTATCTATTGCATCAATATTTTCTAATTAAAATGAATTTTGGTATCGGAAACCTCATTTTTTTTTTTAAATGCTAGAATTAATTATGTGTGAACACAAATGTGTGTTACAAACGCTTTGCGGTATTTATGATATAAAACGTCCAAATATGCTAAACATGTTACAGCATTTCATAGAAATAGGCTATAACTTCCAACTTTTTACTCGAAAAATTGACATTGACGTCCCAGTCCCATTACATATATATGTACAAAATCACGACAGAATTAATGTTTGTTCAACGTGTTTCCATGCTTTTCGTCCGATGCCGAAATTTTGCGAATTTTCTATCTTTTGTATCAATATTTTGCAATTAAAATGAATTTTGTATATCGAAAACCCCATTTTTTTTAAAGAAATGCTAGAATTAATTATGTGTCAACACAAATGTGTGTTAGAAACGCTTTGCGGTATTTATAATATAAAATGTCCAAATCTGCTAGACATGTTACAGCATTTCACAGAAATAGGCTATAACTTCACACTTTTCACTCGAAAAACTGCCATTGACGTACAAGTTTACGAATACATGTACAAAATGACAACAGAATTAATGTTTGTTCAACGTGTTTCCATGCTTTTCGTCCCATGCCGAAATTTTGCGAATTTTCTATATTTTGCATCAATATTTTCCAATTAAAATGAATTTTGAATATCGAAAACCCCATTTTTTTTAAAGAAATGCTAGAATTAATTATGTGTCAACACAAATGTGTGTTAGAAACGCTTTGCGGTATTTATGATATAAAACGTCCAAATCTGCTAGACATGTTACAGCATTTCACAGAAATAGGCTATAATTTCACACTTTTCACTCGAAAAACTGCCATTGACGTACAAGTTTACGAATACATGTACAAAATGACAACAGAATTAATGTTTGTGCAACGTGTTTCCATGCTTTTCGTCCCATGCCGAAATTTTGCGAATTTTCTATCTTTTGCATCAATATTTTCTCATTAAAATGAATTTTGGTATCGGAAACCTCATTTTTTTTTTTAAATGCTAGAATTTATTATGTGTCAACACAAATGTGTGTTACAAACGCTTTGCGGTATTTATAATATAAAACGTCCAAATCTGCTAAACATG
This sequence comes from Odontocerum albicorne, assembly GCA_949825065.1. Classification (NCBI taxonomy): domain Eukaryota; kingdom Metazoa; phylum Arthropoda; class Insecta; order Trichoptera; family Odontoceridae; genus Odontocerum; species Odontocerum albicorne. The sequence goes on along the minus strand of OX463864.1, from coordinate 17,796,861 downwards.
TTACAGCATTTCATAGAAATAGGCTATAACTTCCCACTTTTTACTCGAAAAATTGACATTGACGTCCCAGTCCCATTACATATATATGTACAAAATCACGAAAGAATTAATGTTTGTTCAACGTGTTTCCATGCTTTTCGTCCGATGCCGAAATTTTGCGAATTTTCTATCTTTTGTATCAATATTTTCCAATTAAAATGAATTTTGTATATCGAAAACCCCATTTTTTTTCAAGAAATGCTAGAATTGATGATTTGTCAACACAAATGTGTGTTAGAAACGCTTTGCGGTATTTATGATATAAAAAGTCCAAACCTGCTAAACATGTTACAGCATTTCAAAGAAATAGGCTATAACTTCACACTTTTCACTCGAAAAACTGACATTGACGTCCCAGTTTATATGTACAAAATCACGACAGAATTAATGTTTGTTCAACGTGTTTCCATGCTTTTCGTCCCAAGCCGAAATTTTGCGAATTTTCTATCTTTTGCATCAATATTTTCTAATTAAAATGAATTTTGGTATCGGAAACCTCATTTTTTTTTTTAAATGCTAGAATTAATTATGTGTCAACACAAATGTGTGTTACAAACGCTTTGCGGTATTTATAATATAAAACGTCCAAATCTGCTAAACATGTTACAGCATTTCATAGAAATAGGCTATAACTTCCCACTTTTTACTCGAAAAATTGACATTGACGTCCAGACCCATTACATATATATGTACAAAATCACGACAGAATTAATGTTTGTTCAACGTGTTTCCATTTTTTTCGTCCCAAGCCGAAGTTTTGCGTATTTTCTATCTTTTGCATCAATATTTTCCAATTAAAATTAATTTTGAATATCGAAAACCCCATTTTTTTAAAAAAGAAATGCTAGAAATATAAATTTGTCAACACAAATGTGTGTTAGAAACGCTTTGCGGTATTTATGATATAAAACGTCCAAATATGCTAAACATGTTACAGCATTTCATAGAAATAGGCTATAACTTCCCACTTTTTACTCGAAAAATTGACATTGACGTCCCAGTTCCATTACATATATATGTACAAAATCACGACAGAATTAATGTTTGTTCAACGTGTTTCCATGCTTTTCGTCCGATGCCGAAATTTTGCGAATTTTCTATCTTTTGTATCAATATTTTCCAATTAAAATGAATTTGTATATCGAAAACCCTATTTTTTTTTAAAGAAATGCTAGAATTGATGATTTGTCAACACAAATGTGTGTTAGAAACGCTTTGCGGTATTTATGATATAAAACGTCCAAACCTGCTAAACATGTTACAGCATTTCATAGAAATAGGCTATAACTTCCCACTTTTTACTCGAAAAATTGACATTGACGTCCAGACCCATTACATATATATGTACAAAATCACGACAGAATTAATGTTTGTTCAACGTGTTTCCATTTTTTTCGTCCCAAGCCGAAATTTTGCGTATTTGCTGTCTTTTGCATCAATATTTTCCAATTAAAATGAATTTTGAATATCGAAAACCCCATTTTTTTTAAAGAAATGCTAGAATTAATTATGTGTGAACACAAATGTGTGTTAGAAACGCTTTGCGGTATTTATGATATAAAAAGTCCAAACCTGCTAAACATGTTACAGCATTTCAAAGAAATAGGCTATAACTTCACACTTTTCACTCGAAAAACTGACATTGACGTCCCAGTTTACGAATATATGTACAAAATCACGACAGAATTAATGTTTGTTCAACGTGTTTCCATGCTTTTCGTCCCAAGCCGAAATTTTGCGAATTTTCTATCTTTTGCATCAATATTTTCTAATTAAAATGAATTTTGGTATCGGAAACCTCATTTTTTTTTTTAAATGCTAGAATTAATTATGTGTCAACACAAATGTGTGTTACAAACGCTTTGCGGTATTTATAATATAAAACGTCCAAATCTGCTAAACATGTTACAGCATTTCATAGAAATAGGCTATAACTTCCCACTTTTTACTCGAAAAATTGACATTGACGTCCAGACCCATTACATATATATGTACAAAATCACGACAGAATTAATGTTTGTTCAACGTGTTTCCATTTTTTTCGTCCCAAGCCGAAGTTTTGCGTATTTTCTATCTTTTGCATCAATATTTTCCAATTAAAATTAATTTTGAATATCGAAAACCCCATTTTTTTAAAAAAGAAATGCTAGAAATATAAATTTGTCAACACAAATGTGTGTTAGAAACGCTTTGCGGTATTTATGATATAAAACGTCCAAATATGCTAAACATGTTACAGCGTTTCATAGAAATAGGCTATAACTTCCCACTTTTTACTCGAAAAATTGACATTGACGTCCCAGTCCCATTACATATATATGTACAAAATCACGACAGAATTAATGTTTGTTCAACGTGTTTCCATGCTTTTCGTCCGATGCCGAAATTTTGCGTATTTTCTATCTTTTGCATCAATATTTTCCAATTAAAATGAATTTTGAATTGCGAACCCCCATTTTTTTTTTTAAGAAATGCTAGAATTAATTATGTGTCAACACAAATGTGTGTTACAAACGCTTTGCGGTATTTATGATATAAAACGTCCAAACCTGCTAAACATGTTACAGCATTTCATATAAATAGGCTATAACTTCACACTTTTCACTCGAAAAACTGACATTGACGTCCCAGTTTACGAATATATGTACTAAATCACGACAGAATTAATGTTTGTTCAACGTGTTTCCATTTTTTTCGTCCCAAGCCGAAATTTTGCGTATTTGCTGTCTTTTGCATCAATATTTTCCAATTAAAATGAATTTTGAATATCGAAAACCCCATTTTTTTTAAAGAAATGCTAGAATTGATGATTTGTCAACACAAATGTGTGTTACAAACGCTTTGCGGTATTCATGATATAAAACGTCCAAATCTGCTAGACATGTTACAGCATTACATAGAAATAGGCTATAACTTCACACTTTTCACTCGAAAAACTGACATTGACGTCCCAGTTTACGAATATATGTACAAAATCACGACAGAATTAATGTTTGTTCAACGTGTTTCCATGCTTTTCGTCCCATGCCGAAATTTTGCGAATTTTCCATCTTTTGCATCAATATTTTCCAATTAAAATGAATTTTGAATATCGAAAACCCCATTTTTTTAAAGAAATGCTAGAATTAATTATGTGTCAACACAAATGTGTGTTAGAAACGCTTTGCGGTATTTATGATATAAAACGTCCAAATCTGCTAGACATGTTACAGCATTTCAAAGAAATAAGCTATAATTTCACACTTTTCACTGGAAAAACTGCCATTGACGTACAAGTTTACGAATACATGTACAAAATGACAACAGAATTAAAGTTTGTTCAACGTGTTTCCATGCTTTTCGAGCCAAGCCGAAATTTTGCGTATTTTCTATCTTTTGCATCAATATTTTCCAATTAAAATTAATTTTGAATATCGAAAACCCCATTTTTTTAAAAAAGAAATGCTACAATTATATATGTGTCAACACAAATGTGTGTTAGAAACGCTTTGCGGTATTTATGATATAAAACGTCTAAATATGCTCAACATGTTACAGCATTTCATAGAAATAGGCTATAACTTCCCACTTTTCACTCACACAATATATGTACAAAATCACGACAGAATTAATGTTTGTTCAACGTGTTTCCATGCTTTTCGTCCCATGCCGAAATTTTGCGAATTTTATATCTTTTGTATCAATATTTTCCAATTAAAATGAATTTTGAATATCGAAAACACCATTTTTTTTAAAGAAATGCTAGAATTGGTGATTTGTCAACACAAATGTGTGTTACAAACGCATTGCGGTATTTATGATATAAAACGTCCAAATATGCTAAACATGTTACAGCATTTCATAGAAATAGGCTATAACTTCCCACTTTTCACTCAAGAAACTGACATTGTCTTACCAGTTTACGAATATATGTACAAAATCACGACAGAATTAATGTTTGTTCAACGTGTTTCCATGCTCTTCGTCCCATGCCGAAATTTGGCGAATTTTCTATATTTTGCATCAATATTTTCCAATTAAAATGAATTTTGAATATCGAAAACCCCATTTTTTTTAAAGAAATGCTAGAATTAATTATGTTTCAACACAAATGTGTGTTAGAAACGCTTTGCGGTATTTATGATATAAAACGTCCAAATCTGCTAGACATGTTACAGCATTTCACAGAAATAGGCTATAATTTCACACTTTTCACTCGAAAAACTGCCATTGACGTACAAGTTTACGAATACATGTACAAAATGACAACAGAATTAATGTTTGTTCAACGTGTTTCCATGCTTTTCGGCCCAAGGTAAAATTTTGCGAAATTACATTTTTTTGCACCAATATTTTCCAATTAAAATGAGTTTTGAATAGCGAAAACCCCATTTTTTTCAAGAAATGCTAAAATTAATGATGTGTCAACACAAATGTGTGTTAGAAACGCTTTGCGGTATTCATGATATAAAACGTCCAAATCTGCTAGACATGTTACAGCATTACATAGAAATAGGCTATAACTTCACACTTTTCACTCGAAAAACTGACATTGACGTCCCAGTTTACGAATATATGTACAAAATCACGACAGAATTAATGTTTGTTCAACGTGTTTCCATGCTTTTCGTCCCATGCCGAAATTTTGCGAATTTTCTATCTTTTGTATCAATATTTTCCAATTAAAATGAATTTTGTATATCGAAAACCCCATTTTTTTTAAAGAAATGCTAGAATTGATTATTTGTCATCACAAATGTGTGTTAGAAACGCTTTGCGGTATTAATGATATAAAACGTCCAAACCTGCTAAACATGTTACAGCATTTCATATAAATAGGCTATAACTTCACACTTTTCACTCGAAAAACTGACATTGACGTCCCAGTTTACGAATATATGTACAAAATCACGACAGAATTAATGTTTGTTCAACGTGTTTCCATGCTTTTCGTCCCAAGCCGAAATTTTGCGAATTTTCTATTTGCATCAATATTTTCTTTGCATCAATATTTTCCAATTAAAATGAATGATGAATACAGAAAACCCCATTTTTTTTAAAGAAATGCTAGAATTGATGATATGTCAACACAAATGGGTGTTAGAAACGCTTTGCGGTATTAATGATATAAAAAGTCCAAATCTACTAAACATGTTACAGCATTTCATAGAAATAGGCTATAACTTCCCACTTTTTACTCGAAAAATTGACATTGACGTCCAGACCCATTACATATATATGTACAAAATCACGACAGAATTAATGTTTGTTCAACGTGTTTCCATGCTTTTCGTCCCAAGCCGAAATTTTGCGTATTTTCTATCTTTTGCATCAATATTTTCCAATTAAAATGAATTTTGAATTGCCAACCCCCATTTTTTTTTTTAAGAAATGCTAGAATTAATTATGTGTCAACACAAATGTGTGTTACAAACGTTTTGCGGTATTTATGATATAAAACGTCCAAATCTGCTAAACATGTTACAGCATTTCATAGAAATAGGCTATAACTTCCCACTTTTTACTCGAAAAATTGACATTGACGTCCCAGTTTACGAATATATGTACAAAATCACGACAAAATTAATGTTTGTTCAACGTGTTTCCATGCTTTTTGTCCCAAGCCGAAATTTTGCAAATTTTCTATCTTTTGCATCAACATTTTCCAATTAAAATTAATTTTATATATCGAAAAACCCATTTATTTTAAAGAAATGCTAGAATTAATGCTGTGTCAACACAAATGTGTGTTAGAACCGCTTTGCGGTATTTATGATATAAAACGTCCAAATCTGCTAAACATGTTACAGCATTTCATAGAAATAGGCTATAACTTCCCACTTTTCACTCGAAAAACTGACATTGACGTCCCAGTTTACGAATATATGTACAAAATCACGACAGAATTAATGTTTGTTCAACGTATTTCCATGCTTTTCGTCCCATGCCGAAATTTTGCGAATTTTCTATCTTTTGCATCAATATTTTCTAATTAAAATGAATTTTGGTATCGGAAACCTCATTTTTTTTTTTTTAATGCTAGAATTAATTATGTGTCAACACAAATGTGTGTTACAAACGCTTTGCGGTATTTATGATATAAAACGTCCAAATATGCTAAACATGTTACAGCATTTCATAGAAATAGGCTATAACTTCCCACTTTTTACTCGAAAAATTGACATTGACGTCCCAGTCCCATTACATATATATGTACAAAATCACGACAGAATTAATGTTTGTTCAACGTGTTTCCATGCTTTTCGTCCGATGCCGAAATTTTGCGAATTTTCTATCTTTTGTATCAATATTTTCCAATTAAAATGAATTTTGTATATCGAAAACCCCATTTTTTTTAAAGAAATGGTAGAATTAATTATGTGTCAACACAAGTGTGTGTTAGAAACGCTTTGCGGTATTTATGATATAAAACGTCCAAATCTGCTAGACATGTTACAGCATTTCACAGAAATAGGCTATAATTTCACACTTTTCACTCGAAAAACTGCCATTGACGTACAAGTTTACGAATACATGTACAAAATGACAACAGAATTAATGTTTGTTCAACGTGTTTCCATGCTTTTCGTCCCATGCCGAAATTTTGCGAATTTTCTATCTTTTGCATCAATATTTTCTAATTAAAATGAATTTTGGTATCGGAAACCTCATTTTTTTTTTTAAATGCTAGAATTAATTATGTGTCAACACAAATGTGTGTTACAAACGCTTTGCGGTATTTATAATATAAAACGTCCAAATCTGCTAAACATGTTACAGCATTTCATAGAAATAGGCTATAACTTCCCACTTTTTACTCGAAAAATTGACATTGACGTCCCAGTCCCATTACATATATATGTACAAAATCACGACAGAATTAATGTTTGTTCAACGTGTTTCCATGCTTTTCGTCCGATGCCGAAATTTTGCGAATTTTCTATCTTTTGTATCAATATTTTCCAATTAAAATGAATTTTGTATATCGAAAACCCCATTTTTTTTAAAGAAATGCTAGAATTGATGATTTGTCAACACAAATGTGTGTTAGAAACGCTTTGCGGTATTTATGATATAAAACGTCCAAACCTGCTAAACATGTTACAGCATTTCAAAGAAATAGGCTATAACTTCACACTTTTCACTCGAAAAACTGACATTGACGTCCCAGTTTACGAATATATGTACAAAATCACGACAGAATTAATGTTTGTTCAACGTGTTTCCATGCTTTTCGTCCCATGCCGAAATTTTGCGAATTTTCTATCTTTTGTATCAATATTTTCCAATTAAAATGAATTTTGAATATCGAAAACACCATTTTTTTTAAAGAAATGCTAGAATTGGTGATTTGTCAACACAAATGTGTGTTACAAACGCATTGCGGTATTTATGATATAAAACGTCCAAATATGCTAAACATGTTACAGCATTTCATAGAAATAGGCTATAACTTCCCACTTTTCACTCAAGAAACTGACATTGACTTACCAGTTTACGAATATATGTACAAAATCACGACAGAATTAATGTTTGTTCAACGTGTTTCCATGCTCTTCGTCCCATGCCGAAATTTGGCGAATTTTCTATATTTTGCATCAATATTTTCCAATTAAAATGAATTTTGAATATCGAAAACCCCATTTTTTTTAAAGAAATGCTAGAATTAATTATGTTTCAACACAAATGTGTGTTAGAAACGCTTTGCGGTATTTATGATATAAAACGTCCAAATCTGCTAGACATGTTACAGCATTTCACAGAAATAGGCTATAATTTCACACTTTTCACTCGAAAAACTGCCATTGACGTACAAGTTTACGAATACATGTACAAAATGACAACAGAATTAATGTTTGTTCAACGTGTTTCCATGCTTTTCGGCCCAAGGTAAAATTTTGCGAAATTACATTTTTTTGCACCAATATTTTCCAATTAAAATGAGTTTTGAATAGCGAAAACCCCATTTTTTTCAAGAAATGCTAAAATTAATGATGTGTCAACACAAATGTGTGTTAGAAACGCTTTGCGGTATTCATGATATAAAACGTCCAAATCTGCTAGACATGTTACAGCATTACATAGAAATAGGCTATAACTTCACACTTTTCACTCGAAAAACTGACATTGACGTCCCAGTTTACGAATATATGTACAAAATCACGACAGAATTAATGTTTGTTCAACGTGTTTCCATGCTTTTCGTCCCATGCCGAAATTTTGCGAATTTTCTATCTTTTGTATCAATATTTTCCAATTAAAATGAATTTTGTATATCGAAAACCCCATTTTTTTTAAAGAAATGCTAGAATTGATTATTTGTCATCACAAATGTGTGTTAGAAACGCTTTGCGGTATTAATGATATAAAACGTCCAAACCTGCTAAACATGTTACAGCATTTCATATAAAAAGGCTATAACTTCACACTTTTCACTCGAAAAACTGACATTGACGTCCCAGTTTACGAATATATGTACAAAATCACGACAGAATTAATGTTTGTTCAACGTGTTTCCATGCTTTTCGTCCCAAGCCGAAATTTTGCGAATTTTCTATTTGCATCAATATTTTCTTTGCATCAATATTTTCCAATTAAAATGAATGTTGAATACAGAAAACCCCATTTTTTTTAAAGAAATGCTAGAATTGATGATATGTCAACACAAATGGGTGTTAGAAACGCTTTGCGGTATTTATGATATAAAAAGTCCAAATCTACTAAACATGTTACAGCATTTCATAGAAATAGGCTATAACTTCCCACTTTTTACTCGAAAAATTGACATTGACGTCCAGACCCATTACATATATATGTACAAAATCACGACAGAATTAATGTTTGTTCAACGTGTTTCCATGCTTTTCGTCCCAAGCCGAAATTTTGCGTATTTTCTATCTTTTGCATCAATATTTTCCAATTAAAATGAATTTTGAATTGCGAACCCCCATTTTTTTTTTTAAGAAATGCTAGAATTAATTATGTGTCAACACAAATGTGTGTTACAAACGTTTTGCGGTATTTATGATATAAAACGTCCAAATCTGCTAAACATGTTACAGCATTTCATAGAAATAGGCTATAACTTCCCACTTTTTACTCGAAAAATTGACATTGACGTCCCAGTTTACGAATATATGTACAAAATCACGACAAAATTAATGTTTGTTCAACGTGTTTCCATGCTTTTTGTCCCAAGCCGAAATTTTGCAAATTTTCTATCTTTTGCATCAACATTTTCCAATTAAAATTAATTTTATATATCGAAAAACCCATTTATTTTAAAGAAATGCTAGAATTAATGCTGTGTCAACACAAATGTGTGTTAGAACCGCTTTGCGGTATTCATGATATAAAACGTCCAAATCTGCTAAACATGTTACAGCATTTCATAGAAATAGGCTATAACTTCCCACTTTTCACTCGAAAAACTGACATTGACGTCCCAGTTTACGAATATATGTACAAAATCACGACAGAATTAATGTTTGTTCAACGTATTTCCATGCTTTTCGTCCCATGCCGAAATTTTGCGAATTTTCTATCTTTTGCATCAATATTTTCTAATTAAAATGAATTTTGGTATCGGAAACCTCATTTTTTTTTTTTAAATGCTAGAATTAATTATGTGTCAACACAAATGTGTGTTACAAACGCTTTGCGGTATTTATGATATAAAACGTCCAAATATGCTAAACATGTTACAGCATTTCATAGAAATAGGCTATAACTTCCCACTTTTTACTCGAAAAATTGACATTGACGTCCCAGTCCCATTACATATATATGTACAAAATCACGACAGAATTAATGTTTGTTCAACGTGTTTCCATGCTTTTCGTCCGATGCCGAAATTTTGCGAATTTTCTATCTTTTGTATCAATATTTTCCAATTAAAATGAATTTTGTATATCGAAAACCCCATTTTTTTTAAAGAAATGGTAGAATTAATTATGTGTCAACACAAGTGTGTGTTAGAAACGCTTTGCGGTATTTATGATATAAAACGTCCAAATCTGCTAGACATGTTACAGCATTTCACAGAAATAGGCTATAATTTCACACTTTTCACTCGAAAAACTGCCATTGACGTACAAGTTTACGAATACATGTACAAAATGACAACAGAATTAATGTTTGTTCAACGTGTTTCCATGCTTTTCGTCCCATGCCGAAATTTTGCGAATTTTCTATCTTTTGCATCAATATTTTCTAATTAAAATGAATTTTGGTATCGGAAACCTCATTTTTTTTTTTTAAATGCTAGAATTAATTATGTGTCAACACAAATGTGTGTTACAAACGCTTTGCGGTATTTATAATATAAAACGTCCAAATCTGCTAAACATGTTACAGCATTTCATAGAAATAGGCTATAACTTCCCACTTTTTACTCGAAAAATTGACATTGACGTCCCAGTCCCATTACATATATATGTACAAAATCACGACAGAATTAATGTTTGTTCAACGTGTTTCCATGCTTTTCGTCCGATGCCGAAATTTTGCGAATTTTCTATCTTTTGTATCAATATTTTCCAATTAAAATGAATTTTGTATATCGAAAACCCCATTTTTTTTAAAGAAATGCTAGAATTGATGATTTGTCAACACAAATGTGTGTTAGAAACGCTTTGCGGTATTTATGATATAAAACGTCCAAACCTGCTAAACATGTTACAGCATTTCAAAGAAATAGGCTATAACTTCACACTTTTCACTCGAAAAACTGACATTGACGTCCCAGTTTACGAATATATGTACAAAATCACGACAGAATTAATGTTTGTTCAACGTGTTTCCATGCTTTTCGTCCCATGCCGAAATTTTGCGAATTTTCTATCTTTTGTATCAATATTTTCCAATTAAAATGAATTTTGAATATCGAAAACACCATTTTTTTTAAAGAAATGCTAGAATTGGTGATTTGTCAACACAAATGTGTGTTACAAACGCATTGCGGTATTTATGATATAAAACGTCCAAATATGCTAAACATGTTACAGCATTTCATAGAAATAGGCTATAACTTCCCACTTTTCACTCAAGAAACTGACATTGACTTACCAGTTTACGAATATATGTACAAAATCACGACAGAATTAATGTTTGTTCAACGTGTTTCCATGCTCTTCGTCCCATGCCGAAATTTGGCGAATTTTCTATATTTTGCATCAATATTTTCCAATTAAAATGAATTTTGAATATCGAAAACCCCATTTTTTTTAAAGAAATGCTAGAATTAATTATGTTTCAACACAAATGTGTGTTAGAAACGCTTTGCGGTATTTATGATATAAAACGTCCAAATCTGCTAGACATGTTACAGCATTTCACAGAAATAGGCTATAATTTCACACTTTTCACTCGAAAAACTGCCATTGACATACAAGTTTACGAATACATGTACAAAATGACAACAGAATTAATGTTTGTTCAACGTGTTTCCATGCTTTTCGGCCCAAGGTAAAATTTTGCGAAATTACATTTTTTTGCACCAATATTTTCCAATTAAAATGAGTTTTGAATAGCGAAAACCCCATTTTTTTCAAGAAATGCTAAAATTAATGATGTGTCAACACAAATGTGTGTTAGAAACGCTTTGCGGTATTCATGATATAAAACGTCCAAATCTGCTAGACATGTTACAGCATTACATAGAAATAGGCTATAACTTCACACTTTTCACTCGAAAAACTGACATTGACGTCCCAGTTTACGAATATATGTACAAAATCACGACAGAATTAATGTTTGTTCAACGTGTTTCCATGCTTTTCGTCCCATGCCGAAATTTTGCGAATTTTCTATCTTTTGTATCAATATTTTCCAATTAAAATGAATTTTGTATATCGAAAACCCCATTTTTTTTAAAGAAATGCTAGAATTGATTATTTGTCATCACAAATGTGTGTTAGAAACGCTTTGCGGTATTAATGATATAAAACGTCCAAACCTGCTAAACATGTTACAGCATTTCATATAAAAAGGCTATAACTTCACACTTTTCACTCGAAAAACTGACATTGACGTCCCAGTTTACGAATATATGTACAAAATCACGACAGAATTAATGTTTGTTCAACGTGTTTCCATGCTTTTCGTCCCAAGCCGAAATTTTGCGAATTTTCTATTTGCATCAATATTTTCTTTGCATCAATATTTTCCAATTAAAATGAATGTTGAATACAGAAAACCCCATTTTTTTTAAAGAAATGCTAGAATTGATGATATGTCAACACAAATGGGTGTTAGAAACGCTTTGCGGTATTTATGATATAAAAAGTCCAAATCTACTAAACATGTTACAGCATTTCATAGAAATAGGCTATAACTTCCCACTTTTTACTCGAAAAATTGACATTGACGTCCAGACCCATTACATATATATGTACAAAATCACGACAGAATTAATGTTTGTTCAACGTGTTTCCATGCTTTTCGTCCCAAGCCGAAATTTTGCGTATTTTCTATCTTTTGCATCAATATTTTCCAATTAAAATGAATTTTGAATTGCGAACCCCCATTTTTTTTTTTAAGAAATGCTAGAATTAATTATGTGTCAACACAAATGTGTGTTACAAACGTTTTGCGGTATTTATGATATAAAACGTCCAAATCTGCTAAACATGTTACAGCATTTCATAGAAATAGGCTATAACTTCCCACTTTTTACTCGAAAAATTGACATTGACGTCCCAGTTTACGAATATATGTACAAAATCACGACAAAATTAATGTTTGTTCAACGTGTTTCCATGCTTTTTGTCCCAAGCCGAAATTTTGCAAATTTTCTATCTTTTGCATCAACATTTTCCAATTAAAATTAATTTTATATATCGAAAAACCCATTTATTTTAAAGAAATGCTAGAATTAATGCTGTGTCAACACAAATGTGTGTTAGAACCGCTTTGCGGTATTTATGATATAAAACGTCCAAATCTGCTAAACATGTTACAGCATTTCATAGAAATAGGCTATAACTTCCCACTTTTCACTCGAAAAACTGACATTGACGTCCCAGTTTACGAATATATGTACAAAATCACGACAGAATTAATGTTTGTTCAACGTATTTCCATGCTTTTCGTCCCATGCCGAAATTTTGCGAATTTTCTATCTTTTGCATCAATATTTTCTAATTAAAATGAATTTTGGTATCGGAAACCTCATTTTTTTTTTTTAAATGCTAGAATTAATTATGTGTCAACACAAATGTGTGTTACAAACGCTTTGCGGTATTTATGATATAAAACGTCCAAATATGCTAAACATGTTACAGCATTTCATAGAAATAGGCTATAACTTCCCACTTTTTACTCGAAAAATTGACATTGACGTCCCAGTCCCATTACATATATATGTACAAAATCACGACAAAAATAATGTTTGTTCAACGTGTTTCCATGCTTTTCGTCCGATGCCGAAATTTTGCGAATTTTCTATCTTTTGTATCAATATTTTCCAATTAAAATGAATTTTGTATATCGAAAACCCCATTTTTTTAAAGAAATGGTAGAATTAATTATGTGTCAACACAAGTGTGTGTTAGAAACGCTTTGCGGTATTTATGATATAAAACGTCCAAATCTGCTAGACATGTTACAGCATTTCACAGAAATAGGCTATAATTTCACACTTTTCACTCGAAAAACTGCCATTGACGTACAAGTTTACGAATACATGTACAAAATGACAACAGAATTAATGTTTGTTCAACGTGTTTCCATGCTTTTCGTCCCATGCCGAAATTTTGCGAATTTTCTATCTTTTGCATCAATATTTTCTAATTAAAATGAATTTTGGTATCGGAAACCTCATTTTTTTTTTTTAAATGCTAGAATTAATTATGTGTCAACACAAATGTGTGTTACAAACGCTTTGCGGTATTTATAATATAAAACGTCCAAATCTGCTAAACATGTTACAGCATTTCATAGAAATAGGCTATAACTTCCCACTTTTTACTCGAAAAATTGACATTGACGTCCCAGTCCCATTACATATATATGTACAAAATCACGACAGAATTAATGTTTGTTCAACGTGTTTCCATGCTTTTCGTCCGATGCCGAAATTTTGCGAATTTTCTATCTTTTGTATCAATATTTTCCAATTAAAATGAATTTTGTATATCGAAAACCCCATTTTTTTTAAAGAAATGCTAGAATTGATGATTTGTCAACACAAATGTGTGTTAGAAACGCTTTGCGGTATTTATGATATAAAACGTCCAAACCTGCTAAACATGTTACAGCATTTCAAAGAAATAGGCTATAACTTCACACTTTTCACTCGAAAAACTGACATTGACGTCCCAGTTTACGAATATATGTACAAAATCACGACAGAATTAATGTTTGTTCAACGTGTTTCCATGCTTTTCGTCCCAAGCCGAAATTTTGCGAATTTTCTATCTTTTGCATCAATATTTTCTAATTAAAATGAATTTTGGTATCGGAAACCTCATTTTTTTTTTAAAATGCTAGAATTAATTATGTGTCAACACAAATGTGTGTTACAAAAACTTTGCGGTATTTATGATATAAAACGTCCAAATCTGCTAAACATGTTACAGCATTTCATAGAAATAGGCTATAACTTCCCACTTTTTACTCGAAAAATTGACATTGACGTCCAGACCCATTACATATATATGTACAAAATCACGACAGAATTAATGTTTGTTCAACGTGTTTCCATTTTTTTCGTCCCAAGCCGAAGTTTTGCGTATTTTCTATCTTTTGCATCAATATTTTCCAATTAAAATGAGTTTTGAATATCGAAAACCCCATTTTTTTAAAAAGAAATGCTAGAATTATATATGTGTCAACACAAATGTGGGTTAGAAACGCTTTGCGGTATTTATGATATAAAACGTCCAAACCTGCTAAACATGTTACAGCATTTCATAGAAATAGGCTATAACTTCCCACTTTTTACTCGAAAAATTGACATTGACGTCCAGACCCATTACATATATATTATATGTACAAAATCACGACAGAATTAATGTTTGTTCAACGTGTTTCCATTTTTTTCGTCCCAAGCCGAAGTTTTGCGTATTTTCTATCTTTTGCATCAATATTTTCCAATTAAAATTAGTTTTGAATATCGAAAACCCCATTTTTTTTAAAAGAAATGCTAGAATTATATATGTGTCAACACAAATGTGTGTAAGAAACGCTTTGCGGTATTTATGATATAAAACGTCCAAACCTGCTAAACATGTTACAGCATTTCATAGAAATAGGCTATAACTTCCCACTTTTTACTCGAAAAATTGACATTGACGTCCCAGTCCCATTACATATATATATGTACAAAATCACGACAGAATTAATGTTTGTTCAACGTGTTTCCATGCTTTTCGTCCGATGCCGAAATTTTGCGAATTTTCTATCTTTTGCATCAATATTTTCCAATTAAAATGAATTTTGAATATAGAAAACCCCATTTTTTTTAAAGAAATGCTAGAATTGATGATTTGTCAACACAAATGTGTGTTAGAAACGCTTTGCGGTATTTATGATATAAAACGTCCAAACCTGCTAAACATGTTACAGCATTTCATAGAAATAGGCTATAACTTCCCACTTTTTACTCGAAAAATTGACATTGACGTCCAGACCCATTACATATATATGTACAAAATCACGACAGAATTAATGTTTGTTCAACGTGTTTCCATTTTTTTCGTCCCAAGCCGAAATTTTGCGTATTTTCTATCTTTTGCATCAATATTTTCCAATTAAAATGAATTTTGAATATAGAAAACCCCATTTTTTTTAAAGGAATGCTAGAATTGATGATTTGTCAACACTTATGTGTGTTACAAACGCTTTGCGGTATTTATGATATAAAACGTCCAAATATGCTAAACATGTTACAGCATTTCATAGAAATAGGCTATAACTTCACACTTTTCACTCGAAAAACTGACATTGACGTCCCAGTTTACGAATATATGTACAAAATCACGACAGAATTAATGTTTCTTCAACGTGTTTCCATTTTTTTCGTCCCAAGCCGAAATTTTGCGTATTTTCTATCTTTTGCATCAATATTTTCCAATTAAAATTAATTTTGAATATCGAAAACCCCATTTTTTTAAAAAAGAAATGCTAGAATTATATATGTGTCAACACAAATGTGTGTTAGAAACGCTTTGCGGTATTAATGATATAAAACGTCCAAATATGCTAAACATGTTACAGCATTTCATAGAAATAGGCTATAACTTCCCACTTTTCACTCAATAAACTAATATTGACTTACCAGTTTACGAATATATGTACAAAATCACGACAGAATTAATGTTTGTTCAACGTGTTTCCATGCTTTTCGTCCCATGCCGAAATTTTGCGAATTTTCTATCTTTTGCATCAATATTTTCCAATTAAAATTAATTTTGAACATCGAAAACCCCGTTTTTTTTTAAAAAATGCTAGAATTAATTATGTGTCAACACAAATGTGTATTAGAAACGCTTTGCGGTATTTATGATATAAAACGTCCAAATCTGCTAGACATGTTACAGCATTACATAGAAATAGGCTATAACTTCACACTTTTCACTCGAAAAACTGACATTAACGTCCCAGTTTACGAATATATGTACAAAATCACGACAGAATTAATGTTTGTTCAACGTGTTTCCATGCTTTTCGTTCCAAGCCGAAATTTTGGCAATTTTCAAACTTTTGCATCAATATTTTCCAATAAAATGAATAATGAATATCGAAAACTCCATTTTTTTTAAAGAAATGCTAGAATTCATGATGTGTCAACACAAATGTGTGTTAGAAACGCTTTGCGGTATTTATGATATAAAACGTCCAAATCTGCTAAATATGTAACAGCATTTCATAGAAATAGGCAATAACTTCACACTTTTCACTCAATAAACTGACATTGACGTCCCAGTTTACGAATATATGTACAAAATCACGACAGAATTAATGTTTGTTCAACGTGTTTCCATGCTTTTCGTCCAAGCCGAAATTTTTCGAATTTTCAATGTTTTGCATCAATATTTTCCAGTTAAAATGAATTTTAAATAATGAAAACCCCATTTTTTCAGTACAACGAGGCGAACATCTGGCAAACACATATATACTTAGAATCTCTCCGCTGCTCGCCGAGGTCATCCCATGCATCCTTCAGCCCACAGGTTCCAACCCGAATGTATCCAACCGTTAGAAGCGTGTATATCGGTACCAGTTCGAACAGAATTCAGTCTTGTTTGTGCTCCGCTGATGATGAGGTGAAAGCCTTGAAACCGGTAGGGTTATACCGTTACAAGTGGAATAAAAAGTGTTTAATAAAACGAATTACAATGTATTTAAACCTCCACAATGTCAATGCCTTAACTATAAATGAAAGACAACAAACCCAGATCCATTAAAATTGTATGTCCAAATCAAATTACCTGTTGTTTTTTCGCAAATTGTGTATATTTCTTGTCATGTGTAATAATAAATAAATAAAATAAAATAAATAATATATATTTGGTTGTTTTTGATATTTATATAAGTATTGGACCAAAATTTGATTCTTTACTAAAGAAACATTCAGTATCGACCAATATCTTAAAAAAATCTAAGGTAGATGTACAAACATGCACCGGAAAGGTCAATTCTTAAGAATGATTCACCACTTTGCCAAAAATGAGCCATTTTTCAACGTTTTTTGTGGTTTTTCGATACAAGTTTACAGTGTTTGTCTCAAAAATAACACATTTTTTACCAAAAATAGAGAAAATGTTACGAGATTAAAGCTTTTCATCGTATGTTTGAACGGAAATGTATCATTTTGCGATAAATGTTTAATTTGTGATATTATTTGGTAGTTTTTGAGTGAAAATTGCTGTTTTTTTACCAAATAAACACACATTGTCGACCATATTTACATTAGTTATTTATCATTTATGAGAGATGTAGACATCATGGTAACATTCTTGACTTCCACTCGGGGGTTTTGGGTTAAATTCTTGATGGTTTCTAAAAATAATAATGCAAAATTGGTAAACAGAGTTCGTCTAGTTACACGCACCGAGCAGTAGTGATGCCAACACGTTTAATGAGGAATCGCGAATTCCGTGTCTACTCCACAGGTTCTTAATCCAAAGGTTCGCTTTCTGGGGTCGAAGACAATATTGTTTCCAGATCACATTCTTCAATATGTTCTAAACACCAATCCGTATATATTGAAGGGTATCATACATAATGTTATGAAGGACAAAACAGTCAGTCATTTGGACGTCTGAATAACATATTCAAAAGTTATCTCACAATATCTTTGAAGCGAAAGGTCTACAACCAGTGTATTCTCCCAGTACTTACGTATAGTAATGAAACATGAATGCTCACAGCAAAGAACACACAAAAGCTCCAGACCGCCCAAAGGAGTGTTGGGATAAACTAAAAGAGACCGTAAACGAAACACATGGATTCGCTACAAAACAAAGATAGAAGACGTAATAAAAGTGTACAAGAAAATTAAGTGGCAACGGGCAGGACACGTAGCCAGAATGTCAGACTCCCGATGGACATCCGAAATAATCCAACGGTACCCAAGAGGCATACAGAGACCCAGAAGAAGACCGAAGGTACGCTGGGTAGACGAAAACAGGAAGCATGGCATCACATGGCATCAACGAGCAAAGAAAAAACAATTATTTGGAGACAACTTGGGGACACCTTAATCCAGCAGTGGATCGACCCAGGTTGACAATGATGGTGATGATCATAGGAAAAATATTCTCATAAATAGATATGTTTTAACAAAACCTATTGTAAAAGAAAGGTTATGTCGCCACAAGGTGAGGTAATTGTTGGCCGAGGCCGAAAATCATAATTATCGGGATATATCACTTAATGTAAAGTAACGTTTCTTGGTATTACGCATGACGTCAAATCAAGTCGCACCGATTAAAAGCCCGCTCGGTGCCAGCGGGCCACCCTCATGACATCGGACCTTCCCTTTAGTAGTTGATTTGGAAATTGTATATATAGTGCAAAACTGAAAAACAATCCACATGGTTGTTATAAGACGTTGAATTGTAGTGGCATCTATAGAATGTGTGTCGAATGATTTTCTCGGAAAATATTTTTTCTTTAAAACTTAATTTTTTTCCGCTAGGAAGTTCAAAAACGATTCTCAGGTAAATTACAAGTGTATAGTAGACTCAATCATATTACGAGTAAATTTTTGAGTCTTAAATAAGTTTTTTTTATTACAATTTCGTTGTATACTACCTATGAAAGATATTAAAACGATATTTAGTTTTAAAAAAAAGGATTTTCTAGTAAAATTTGTTTCTTTTAAAGCTTAGAACTTTTCCCGCTAGGTGAATGCAAAACAATTCTCAGGTGAATTATATAGAATCGATCATATTACGCGTAAAATTTTGGGCCCAAAATAAGTTTATCTTTATAACAATTTCGTTTTTTACAGCAGCACAACCTGCGAAATATGTTAAAATGGTCTATAGTTTTTTTTTTAAATCTGGGATCCAACGGGAATCGAACCTGTAGCCTCCGAGTCGAAAGACGGGCGTCTTACCAACTAGGCTACGGATGTTGTAGTTTTATATTTTCGGAAGAAACTGTAAATGTCAAAACACGCATGTCTACCAAATTAATTTACGTTAGAATAAAATAGGGTACCATATCGCTACCCTAATTTGTAAATTTGCTAACTCCATAAATACAAACTTTACAGGGAGGCAATAAAACTGCATAACTATTCAAAATTAAGTCTTATTATTTTTTTTTGCACTTAAATATCAAGACGACCAAGAGACACACTCCGAGTAAAAAAAAGTTAAATATCATTATTTTTATTTATTTATTTATTATTACACTTGACAAGAAATATACACAATTTGCGAAAAAACAACAGGTATTTGTTTGATTTGAACATACAATTTTAATGAATCTGGGTTTGTTGCCTTTCATTTGTCGTATCCCCAGTAAACTAGGCTTTTACCTGTATCTCACTGAGAATATTTAACATGAAAAAATAAATCGATACTTCTTTCCGATTTTTGATTACACAAAAACAAAACCCCGTTGCAAGCTCTCATCAACCTGACAAACCGTGACACTCAACTACAACTGGAAACATCTTGCGAAATTCAACTCCTCACACATCATCACTCCAGAAAGACCAAAAATATTCATCCCACAATATACCGCACACAATCATAAGAATAAAAATTTAAATTAAAACAAAAAATACACAGAAACACAAATACAAAAACAACCAAAATTAAAACAAACAACCAAAATTAAAACCCACACTCACGAGCTCACACAAATCTTTTCCACTCGTCATTCATCCTGAAAGCCCAAGTACTCAAAATCCTGTCGCAATAACAACCACGCTCCGATCGACTGTCTAAATGGTTTTCCTACCTTTACCTTTATTGAAGTCGGCATGTAATGGGAGCCAAATAAGCATATTGCCTTTGGGCAAAAGAGGTTTTAACTCTAGGGATGGTGAACATTTCATTAGTTGCCATGCGTGTCATGTGTGTCTGCTGAGTCTGCATCTTCCCTTCCTCTCGATGGTAGTGCCAGAGAATGGATTTGAGATGTAAATTGGCTATGTTCAGGACCTGATACTCTCTGAAAAGCTCCGCCGTGGGATACCGAGCAGGAAGTTTATTAATTATTTATACAATAAATTTTTGGGAAACCTGCAATATGTGTTTTTGGGTTAAGGTGCATCCCCCCCAAACTGATACATCTACATACATTCGTTTTTCTTTCAAATTCAAGTTCCCAAATTGGTTAAAAATGTTTATTCTGTCTTTAACCGATATAGAATAACACTTCCAGACACCTTTTTCAGAAACTTTACATCTACACCTTTTTTAAGTTTTTTTATCATTCTACAGTATTTTATTATTCTTGATGCATTGTTTTCCTTTTTCTGCCTAAATATATTTTTTCTTTCTCTTTGTTTGACTTGTTCTTACTATAGAACCAAGAAGAACTATCTACGCCAAACCTTTTCTTTCTTACTTTTTTAGTATGTTGAAGTGATCCATTAGAATTATTTGAATCTGAATACGGCACTAATGAAATTTTGACTCCTTGGCTTTCATCATCTCTTATAATGTCATCAATGGTGTTAAATACCATCTCGGATTGTGTTATCAGTTTAGTCGAATTTTGTACAATATCCATATTATCAGCACTTTCCATAATTATACTATTATTGTGAACCATGTCAGGTTGTGTTTCTATAATTCATTTTGATAAATTTTCTAACTAAATAGTATCCGTATTTAAACAATATTCTGTGATTTCTGCATTATCACTATCAACCAGGGCTGTGGAGTCGGAGTCGGAGTCGGGGAGTCGGAACATTATAGGCGGAGTCGGAGTCGGAAAAAATTGACCGACTCCGACTCCGTTTAATTATTTTAACATTTTCTTTAATGAATAACGTTACGGTATGTGTTAACCAGTTAACCTCTCGTCGTTTCATGCCTGATACTATGCAGACTTTTATAATCGCAATAAACCCCAAAAGGGGGTTACGTTCAGTTTATTGCAGCCGTACAAATAGTAAATTCCTGCACTTAGATTCCTAGAATTTTCTAAGAAAATAAAAAAAAAAAATTAACAATATAAATAATATTTAGTTAACGTATGAAAACAAATGAAGTAATCTTATAATTTTAAAGTGTTTTCTTATTTTTTTAATACCTACCTGTGTTGTTTTTCTAATTATTTTAAAAGTTTTATTTAATTCTTTTTTTAAATATTAATATATATTTTAAATATTATTTTAGTGTGAAGATATTGCTTAATGCGTATTGTTTATATATTTTTTTATTAAATTGTTTCATTTGTGTACGAATATAATAAATTTTTTATTTATACCTGTATCCATTATTAAAAAGTCAATATAAATACATTAGACGCAGTAAATTATAAAATAAAATAAAAATTGAAGTCAGAGTCAAGAGTTGGAGTCGGAGTATAAAATAAAGCCGGAGCCGGAGTCGGAGTCGGTAAATTTTCATCTGACTCCACAGCCCTGCTATCAATGACTAAAATTGGCAATTCCATGAATAAATTTGCACTTTCTTGAAAACCATCACTCATACGATTTTCTTCATCACTTTTACGATTTTCTTGGTTACTCTTACGATTTTCTGTCACTAATTCAACAATAAATGTTCCTCCGCTATTCATCTATAAAAATAGACAATACTTATAAAAGTACTTTAAATGCTTCAAATATTCATATTAATTTAAATAAACACAATTTTGTTTAAGTCCACCCAGTAATGCAGGCAGGTATATTGCCATCTTAAGTTAAAACAAGACTGGAACTCTTAATAAAAAAAAGGGATACCAATTGAGCTCATAGCCGGCTTGCAGAGAGTAGAGAACTATGAAGTGGAGAAACTTGGTCTTCAGAGTTGAAGTCAATATCACTATTTATTACGACCCTCAGCTATGAGGACAGAAATTGGGAAAATAAGGGGCAATACTGATTAATAAAACTTATCTCGGAGGTCTATTGGACTGCTTTAAATGGATGTTACACCTAGTAGGATAATTAAAACTGATATAATCCATAAAAATCACAAATGGTGGTGTTGAGACATGGATGTAAAGCAGACGAAGTTCTCGCGGTATATCTAAATAACCTTTCGGTGTACGGCCTGATTTCCAATACTTGATAAAAAAAACTCAGTAAGTCACCATTTAGAATAATTTCTGAACTTATCTCATCACACTTTGCCACTTTACCTTTTTTCATACCTCTTACTTCCATTCGTACTTCAATACTAATTTCATACGTATTGCAGCGCTGTGGTGAATTTTTTATTTACCACTTTGCATGGATTTCTCCAGTTACACAAAGAGAGTCTGTTAGCTTATTCGTAAGGAAGAATATCAGTCAGGATTCTTCTCATACTGCTAGACGGTGCCGAGAGTATATCCACAGTGTCATTCAGTTGGTTCAATATCTCTATACCACTCGTGACTGAGTGTTTAGCCATTATATTTGTTCTGTAAGTTGGTATGTAGAACAGAGATGATTTATTGCACGACTTTATTTATCGGGAACATATAAACTTAAACGAACATAGAAGCCTCCGTGGCCTGGTGGTAAGAAACTTGTCTACCGATCCGGAGGTTGCGGGTTCGATCCCCGTTGGAATCCAGATTTTTTTAAATGGAATTCCAATCTGGTTTTCACTTAGGGTCCATTAAAACATATTTATGGTTGGTTGGAAGAGATTGCCACATGGCAATAAACTCGCCAGGTGAAATTAAAAAAAAACTTAATGTTTCTATTATCGTGTGAAAGTTAAAACTAACTTGGAGAACCTTCAGTAGAAATATTACAAACTAATGGGACATAAAATTTTAACGCTTTTAGTATCGAGTGACAGTTAAAACTACCTTGGGGAACCTTCAGTAGGAATATTGCAAACAAACGGGACATATAAACTTAATGCTTTTAGTATCGAGCGACAGTTAAAACTACCTTGGAGAACCTTCAGTAGGAATATTGCAAACAAATGGGACATACTCGTATAAACTTAATGCTTTTAGTATCGAATAACAGTTATAACTACCTTGGAGAACCTTCAGTAGGAATATTGCAAACAAACGGGACATATAAACATAATGCTTTCAGTATCGAGTGACAGTTAAAACTACCTTGGAAAACCTTCAGTAGGAATATTGCAATAGTACGTAGTTTGTAATTTATGCTGATTAAAACCTAGGTCACAGAGGTTGTCATTTCAGGAAAGATTGTCATGATGGTGTCCAGCCTCCGATAGGACACAGCACCTTGAGAATAATAAAAGAGGTAAGAAAAAAAAACACATTTTATATTTTTTCGAGAGCAAATATATTTTTATAATATGTTTAGATTTACAAGTGTTTCACATAATATAAAATAAAGGTAATAAGGATAATATAATTACAAAGCATCGTCCCTTTATCGTTGTCACGTGACACAAGAAAAATAAAAAAATTTATTGTTAAAAAAACATTTAAACAAAGATAAAGAACAATATACATTTTTATGTTCAACGACAACGAATCTCGGGACGAAGATAAATTGGCATACTTTATAAAAAAAAACATTAAATTTTTTTGTTAGATAAACTAAGTATATAAACATAATTATTATACCGTTGTTTGGGTGTGTTTTTTTTTTTTTTATATTTCTTTAAATTTATATATTCTAACTTTTGTTTTATGTCTAAATTCACTTAAAATAATGTGTGGACGATACAATTGTTTTAAATTTAATGTATAGGCCGAAACATTCAACAAATATTTCTTAATACATTTACAATACAAATATTTACAAATATTTTTTTACATTACGCAAAACTCACTTTGCAAATGAGGAATTCCTAATAAAATAATTAATTAACAGTCAGTGAAGAGAGACAAATTTAGGGAAGGATTTTTGAGGGATTGGAATTCGTTAACTTTTCTAGGAAACGAGGCGAAAAATTGACAATGTTTAATTTATTTTGTTTTCAATTCACTATCAAAATGTGAAAGTTTAACTGTGGAAATATTGAAATAGTAAAAAGAGCACAAAGGTTAGACAGACTGGGCCCGTGACTTTCCTGATCAGCTAGAATCGTGTAAAAACTGTACAGTACGTCGTTTTTATGTTCTGCAGAAGTTTAACTTCCATTAGTTAGCCGATAAGTATATTTTTATAGAATATCGCTTTCGAGTGGTCTTTTTCAAGTTAAAATATATCCTGAACCAATTATGAAATTCCGTAACTAAATTGCTTCTCAAATCTTTCATGATAATCTTGCAATAGAAGATCTCTCGAGCGAGATTATTGATGATGTAACAAACATTTTAGCAACAAAAAGCAAATTGTTACATAACTATCTTATATAAAATAAATATAGGAGATGGGGATGCTGTCTTGACAGATTTCTCGGGTCTATTTTTAATGCCAGTCTGCCACTCTTAGTCTATCCTCGATTAAAAAGTACTTTTTCATATTATCCAGATTCAACATTTCTTTACAGAATAACATACTGTATTCGTAAAGGTAATGTATCAAAAATTCAATATAAGTTTGTCAAAAAATTACATTTTTAAAATGTGATTTTCAACAAAAAAATTGTTAATAAACAAATTAAGGAAAATATTAGAAAAATAATGTGTGATAATAATAAGCACACCTTCAATACCGGAAGAAATATACAAAGAAGATTAAATAATTTTATTTGACTTAATAACAGAAATATTTAATTACAACACAGTTTCAAATATTATGTGTATATTTACAAATTTGAAAATTTCCAGCGGAATAAGATTTAGTTTAAAAATAAAAATCTTCAAACTTTTTATATTCCTCATTTTAGATACACAATATAAGTTGCTTTCAGTAAATTATATAAAAATATTTACAATGCTTCAAATTTGCAAAGAAAGTTTTTAATAGGAAGAAAGTAAAGGAATTTTGACATAAAGATGGTAAAAGTCTAATAATTTAAAATTAATTAAAAAATTAACTGACACACTGAAAAATATATTTCATGAAAGAAATAGTTTTGTTTTAGTTTGACAAAATTAAATTCGAAAGCAAGTGGATTATATAGTATAATAATTGAAAGTTTTAAATTATTTAAGTACAAATAAAGGAAATCATTGATAAAATGTCTTTATATAAGGATTAATAACACAGTTAAATAATATATAATATATGTATAAAAGAAAGTTTTCGAGTCATTTTGACAACATAAAATAATATGAGAGAATTTAAAACACATTAAAGTATCAATTTTAACAAAATGAAAAAGTTTGAGAGAATTTAAAACACTATCAATTTTAACAAAATAAAAAGGTATGAGAAAATTTAAAACACATTAAAATTATCCATTTTAATAAAATAAAAAAAGGATAAGAAAATTTAAAACATTAAATTAGCAATTTTGAAAATAAAAAAAAAAAGTGAGAAAATTTAAAATACATTTAATTCTTTTTTCAGTCTCCATTATAAGAAAATTTATGATAAAATAAGAAATAACGCTTCATAGCATCTGAGAATGACCGCCAATTAAATTTATATAAATTTAAAATATGAAAAATATTGCAGTGGTAATATTCCAGCAAATTATCCAAAAATTTAAAAATAATTTGATATATGTCAATGAAATATATTATATAAAAAAAAATTATAAATTTAAAAAACATAAAAGCCCTTTATTAGCTTTAAAAAAAAACAGGAACACATATTTATCTATGTTTAAACATTCATAAATTCTGGGGAATTTGAAATCATTTTTCTTTATTAACAATTTATAGTATTGTTTTTTTTCATTACGGATTTTTTTTTATATTTCTCTAGAATGGCGACATACTCTCTCGGTGAGAAAAACAAAGTCTCTATGACAACTTAAACAATCCTTGCTCATCGCACCAAATAGTTTTTTCCTGCTTTAACAATAACACCCATTTAGTGCGGAGACTTAGATGGTGCCTCCGCAAAAACAAAAATCAACCACCCAACACAAAAATCAACCACCCAACACAAAAATCAACCACCCAACACAAAAAAAGAATCTTCAAAGCTCCAGTGAAAACGTCATCCTTTCTCATCGATAGGTACCCCCGGGTAGCCACTCCCGGAATTTGAGTTTAAAAAATAGTATTGCCAGATATAAAAAAAATATTCAAGACTATTTTTCAATTGTTCAGTTATATCAAAATATTAGTGATGGGAGGTATTGGTTATTTTGATTGAACTGTATTAATAAAAACATTTGTTAATTCCATTGATAAGGATGCACGGAACTCAGTCATAAGGTTAACATGCTGAATATCTGTTCTGCAAAAGGTTGTTACTTCAAAACTAAAACAATTGAATTTTTTTTCTCAGATAGTACTATAAAGGCATCAATTTATTTCTGTCCAATTTCTATGATTTTGGTTATATTCTTAAAAGAAAAAAACCTTACATTAAAAAATATTCCTGAATGTAGAAATGAGAAAATTTCTGCAGATCATTTGGGGCCTCTAAAAAGTTATGTTTTTAAGCTCTTTTTGAAAAAAAACAAAGCTAACCACATTTTTTGGCAAATATGATACATAAATAAGAGTTGTAATAATATACAAGTATTTTTTCATAATTCTCAGAAGTGCTATCTAATAGGAAAAAAAAATATTCAATGTAATATCTAAATGTAAAATTTTGTATAATATCTAAATATACCAGTAACTGTAATATCTTATATTACAAAATCTGTATTTATACATCGTATAATAGAATAAATCCATTTTGTTTTATTATATAAAATGTCACATTATTATCCATCATAAGATTTTTTTTGTTATTTTTTTAACCGCTGATCAATTTTACGTAAAAATTCCTTTATAAATCTTACAGTAAAGTGCTTTATTTATATGTATACATAATTTCATTATTATTTTTTTTGCCCATATACTTTAATGAAGTTTATATTATAAATATAATAATAATGAATTTTTAATAATGAAAATGTCTTTGTAAAACTATATTTGTATATAATATTATTAACAATTCCACTGAAAATCAAATTGAGTTATTTTTTTTTTAATTCGTATATACTATATTTTCACCCTTGGAATTTGAATACAGGTAGTTTATATAAAGTAGAAGTTTGTATTGTATAAATAAAAGCTTCAATGAAAAACACATGTCAATTTTTTTCAATTTAATATTTGGAAAAAGTATTAATAAGTAATATTAGGAAATTCCCATCACTACTTTAAGTGAAAAATCAAGATTTTTTAATAATGTCTATGGTCAAAACAAAATTATTGCCAGTTTATGGAACATTTTCAATGGTTAAGAATGATATTTTTAGAAATCATTGTTCATTTTTTTGCAAGTGTTTTACTAATTAGATTAATAATCTAATTACTTTAGATAAATTGAGTAGAAGAGTTGTATTTTTATATTACTTCAGGTGAGAGCCAAAAATTATAATCAGAAATTAATTAAAATTGAAAATAAGGAATGTACGCAACCAGCAAATTCCAAGGTATTTTTTTCAAAAAAAAGACAGCCTCTTAACCAGCCTTCTATAAGACAAAGTTAAATAGAAGAAAAAAAAAACATATTTTAATTGTCAGTTATCATGTATAGAAACAATGATAAAGATTCACCCAGTCTTTTTCTATTATTTAAAAAGTATGTTATAAAGATTTATGAAATAAAATTTCAAGATTTTTAGGTAATGTACTTAAAGCAGTAAATTTCAGTTTAAGCGTAACTGTCAAATAGTTGCCTTACTACATTTTACTTAGCTGTTTAAGTAGCATGCTACTTTTAACTGATATATAAATTTAACGGCGCTACTTTATCAAAGTGGCTTTTAACAAAACTGCATAAATATTGGAATCGAACGCGAAACCTCCGATTGGAAGTCAAGAGGCTACGATAGATGTCGATACTACAGTTTTATCAAAAATTTTACTTAACCCTACAATGCGCGATTTTTTTAATTTCAAAAATAAAAATATGTACTGGAACATGAAAAATACAATAAAACATTTTTTTTTTTGTTTTTATATATTTATATTTAAAAAAAAAAGAGTAAGGTTCATTTATGAATCAATGCGCATTTGTAAGTTAATTATATGATATAATGATATAAATGAAATTATATATTTTACTTCACTTATTTTACACGTATGTACTAAAGAATAAAAGAAAAAAAATAAGATTACCTTGACCACCAATAATAAAGTAATTTGATTTCAAACTGGAACAAATCACAAAAGTCATCTACCCGCAACAAGTCAAACTTCAACTGCCAAATTGACCGGTAAAACAGTTTTCTATTAAACCTATGTGGTTTTAAAGCATTGAGATTATTATATCATATTAGTAACAGCGCGTGAGTCGATGTTTATACCACTCAACACAAAAATATTTAGAAAAACTTTGGTTGATTCATATGTGCATCATTGCGCACTGTAGGGTTAAAACGTAAAGTAAAAAAATGTATTTGTATTATTTAGTATTATACTATTTTTATTCATTTTGTAGAACATAAAATATAACATGTTATTAAATTATAAGTAACAAGAAGAGCATCTTTAACAGTGCTATATTTGCAAAGTAGCTTCAACCACGCAGAAAAAGTACCTCTAAATGGCAAAAGAATTTGCCATTCTTAAAATAACTAGTGTGTATAAATACAATATAGAACTTTATTGTACTGGGTGAACCGTATTTACAATATCCATTATATATGAAACTATTTTTTAAAGTATATTGATTTTTTTTGCCCTATCTAAATTGTATGTGTAGTAAATATAATATGAAATATGTCACATTAAAAAATGACAAATTTGTATTTATTAAAATATTTGTGAAATAATTATCTTAATTTTCAATGATGAACAACTTTCAATAATGGATATTAAATATAAAATACTAAATATATATATTATAAATACTGACATCTTGAATTAGAAGATAATAAATTAAAGGAAAAATTAGGAGTGGAATAAACTGAATTAGTGTGAAGAAGTGAAAAGTGTTATGATCTTACACACAAATTATGTTCACTGCTCTTTTTCTACCTAGACAGAAATGGCATGAAGGTATATTGTATTCTATTACACTTAAGTTGTATACAGTACAAACCTGGTGGGTTTATTGTCATATGGCAATCTCTTCCAGAAATATGTATAAGAGGTTTAAATGAAAACCAGGCTGGAATCCTTTTTTAAAAAAAATCTAAGTTCCAACAGGAATCGAACCTGCAAGACCCCGTTTGGAAGAGAGAAGTTTTACCAACGAAATCACGGAGGTTGTCCCTCGTTGGT
Organism: Odontocerum albicorne; assembly: GCA_949825065.1. Classification (NCBI taxonomy): domain Eukaryota; kingdom Metazoa; phylum Arthropoda; class Insecta; order Trichoptera; family Odontoceridae; genus Odontocerum; species Odontocerum albicorne. Next base: position 17,766,993 of record OX463864.1, on the reverse strand, counting down.
ATCACGGAAAATATATTTATGTACGAGTATATAAAAAAAATGAAGTAATCCAGTGGCACCCAATAGGTATAAAAAAGCCTGTAAGAAGACCTAAGTCGCGCTGGGTGGACGAAATACGTAAGCATACAGGTATTATGTGGCAGCAATGTGCAAAGGACAGGATTTTGTGGAGACAACTTGGAGAGGCCTACATCCTGCAGTGGATAGATACAGGCTGATGATAATGATATCAAAAAAAATTTGATCAAATGTTTACACAGTGGCCATCATCACACATAAAATAGAATGAAACATCAGTTTTCAAACGTAATTCATTTCAAAAGGCTGTTCCCGTAAGAAGTAATGTAGATTGTAGTAATCCATTGCAAAAATACACAGCACGGCAACACGATAAATAAATTAAATAAATGAATATTTAACTGCACTTTATCTGTATTGAGAAGTGCTGATGGCGTAAAAGGAAGGTGATGAGGCAGGTGGACAGAAGAGATGTTATTGTTTGGAAAGTCATTCACCATGCATAAAAATGTTAGGGGACTGTCCTTCTGAGGTTCTTTCTCTTTTCTTTCTCACTAAAAACCTATCCAATGAGGATTGTTTTAGCCTGTGTTTTAAATAAATTCTGAAGTGAGACACAGTTTAAACGTATGTTCGTAAACTGAACTATGTTCGAGAACTGAATTAAAACAATATGTTTGAGAACCGAATTATAACAATATGTTTGAAAACCGAATTAAAACAATATGTTTGAGAACTGAATTGTTCGTGATGTGAGACGTTTGAGAACTGAGGTTCCACTGTACTAATCTTAATACGAATAGCGCAATTTGTTTTAAGAGTAGCTGTGAAGTAATACTGATACTCCTTTTTACTTGCGTCTTGAGTAGCAAGCTAAGTTATTTATAATAGTGATATTCAAATTAGTTTTAAGAATACTTTGCATCTGTTCTAACAGAATTTATTCTGATAACCCTGAGATAATAGGTCGAAAAACACACGGAGAAAAAGTAAAATTAGTGATAATAATTATTTTCAAGATGATCAGTGCTGAAAACTTTAGCGGAGTACTGAAAACACCAATCGGATTTCTATTCCGAATTTCTCTAGTTAGAATTTCTCTCTCTGGTTTCACTTGTTGCACTCATCTGGATTCAAAAACACGAAAACTAGGATAGACATTACGGTACTGATAGAATTCGTAAGGGTATATAAAAATGAATTTTGCCTGCTCTTACATTTTTTTTAATTATTTAATAATCTTAAATAAGGGTAAATTTTTCCACACCGCTGTCGTTTAAAAGAAATTATTCAGCAGTTATTATTTTAAGGCAGTCACACAATGAATTTCTTAAGTATTATTTCGTACCAAAACTACTGCAAGGGTCCTTTTTTAATTTTTTGTCAAAATATGAAATGTTACGATAGACACCGTTTTTTTTTTCGAGAATATAAAACAAAAAATATTAATAATTTCATTTTCCTAGTCAAGATGTCAATTTTATAAAATTTCTGTACAATTTTTATTTGCTTTTTTTTAATATATTTTTGTGCAATCAAATTAAAAAGGCCTTTCCTTAATAGGCTTAACAACTTTTACAATATTTTGTGTGTTATTAAATTACAATTATACTGAAATATTTAAATTCATAATATTTCTTCCACAACATACTATATGTATTGTAATATTTTTCTTTTACTATCATAAAGCCATTTTTTATACACACTGTTTAAATATTTTTAATCTCAAACAATAAAAAAAAACTAAAAATTCTTTGATGTATACAAAAAGAGGAAACGATATTTAAAAATACTATTTGTATAATTTCCGAAAAATGTTTTATTAATTAAGTGATGGTCACTTATAAAATATAAGAGATTTTTTTGTGTTGTTTGTCAATAAATATATGTAAAAAAAACTTGAAAAACATTGTTTACAATCAAGACAGATTTTATTATGAAGAAAACTTACAGAATGAAACACATTGTTTACAATAAAGACTGATTTTTTAATGAAGTAAACTTATAAATTAAATGAAATATTATTTGTATAACTTGAATAGATGAAAGCAAAGTACAGTGAAACCCCGTTTTTACGTGTCCGGAATTCACGTTTTCCCGCTATTTGCGTTAAATTTTTACAATCCCGTTTTATTTTAGTACATTTAGTACCCGCTTATACGTTTTTATTTCCCGCAATTTACGTTTGAAATATGTAAAATGCAAATCAATTTATAAACATATTTAATTAAATGCGCGACAATTTAAAATATTTGAAATGAATATTAGGAAGCAGAAATATGTTGCTTCTATTCATACACACGTGTGCACCTGCACCTGCAGCGCTCATGGTCAAGGTTACACGAGTCGTGTAATGCGATGTTATTGGTGGGAAATTTTGCGAATCAGAGGCAGGCAGACTGTATAGGCAGGTCAATCTGTGCTTGTGTTTTAAACGTGTCGGTCGTGTACATACAATTTCAATTGTCGTGTATTTCGTGTGTCAATTTATATTTCTTTTGATTTTTCGTTGAATCCCTTCAAATAATGTTTCAGCAAAGAAAAACATCATTGATTCAAGAGAAAAGGAAAATTCTCGAAAAAAATAATAAACACGCTGGTTCACGTGTTTCGCTCGCGCGTGATTTGGAGATACCCATTACAACTTTGGCTACGATAATAAAAAATTGCAAATCAATTGAAAAAAGTTTTCCAATTTGCGTGATTATCTAAATAAAAAATCATTTTGAATTTTTTTTCTAGCCCCGAATCTACGTTTTCCCTCCAATTACGTTTTTTTATCAGTCCCTTCAAAAACGTAAAAACGGGGGTTCACTGTATTTAAAACCATATAGTAATAAACAAATTTAAAAAATTAAGGGCAGTGTTTGTTTTGTCTATGTATTTAATATTTTATAAAAATAATATTAACATGTAAATATTATAAATTTCAAAAATCAATTGATGAAGATTGTAAAGTATTTATAAAAATCCTTATAAACCCTATATAGACTTTGTTAATAAAATTTCTTGGCAAGATAATAAAAGTAATAATTTATTGACATCTATGTTTGAAGCTATGAAACTTTTTGTGTATTACTATTATGGAGGAAATCAACCATGATCAAACAGAGAACTGTTTTATTCATCAATATATATATATTTGTACTATTTGTCTCCAATTGAACTTGTTCTATCAATAGCTATTAATATTTTATATCTTGAAACGGGACTGAGAGCTTCTTATTAATAATACCAAAATAAAATTTAAAAAACACTTAAATTACAATAAAATAAAAGATAAATAGTTTATTCTATCTCGTCATGGATAAATTAATGTAAAAAATGTCAAAACAGTAAGCAAGAAACTAAAAAATATATTTTTTGGATAAACTTAAAAGCATATATTAAAAAAAATACTCTTAAAAACAGAGTTTAAATAAAAGTTATCAAGAAACATTTTCATTGTTAGTAAAAATACATTGTTGTAAAAAGCTCTTGTAGAAAATTAGAAACTAGAATTTCTTCGAGAATTTTCAAGGCAGTTCAGAAAACAGGTGACCAATAGGTCAAACCCAAAAGGAGCTTAAGGAAACAGGTAGAGAGGTTGTTTGAGAAGATGATAGAACTGGGTGGAATCGAAAGGTTGGATAGAGTTTAAAATAAGCGGAGACCTGAGCTGTTGAACCTGTCGTTTTGAACCCAAAGGAGAATGGAAAGGAATTATGATGAACTGTCGCAGATTTTTTTTAATCTAATATATTATTTTTCAAGTAATTTTAGTATGAGAGCTTCATTCTACATGAATTTTTCACGTCAATATTTGAATAAATATAAAATTGAAAAGAAAAATAATAGGTGTATTTTAAATATTTCTTTTTATTAAAGAAGGGAATGAAAAATACAAATTTATAACCGATAAAAAAATTTAAAATGAAAAGAAATAAACAGGGAATAATAATTATCAAAAAAGAGGTATGAAAAAAAAGGGTTTTTTTTTAATTTGTCATGGATCAAAAAGATTATATATCATATATAAGCAATCAGGTGTAATATTTCAAATGACAAATTGAAATAATTTCACTGATTAAGTTTGAAAATAATGTACAAAAATATTATATTACAACCTATTGCACTAACTACAGTAAAAAAATCACAAATTTTAAGTCAGTTTGTTTAAAAAGCTTAAAAATATTTCAATAACGGTGACGGTAAATGTTGAATGAATAACTCATCGTAAAAGCTATTTCTAATCAAAACCATTAAAATTAATTTCTCTACATAAAATATGAAATTATTATTCTGTATACTGTAATCATGGACGGAACAACGAATATAACATATTATGCTTCTATTTTGGATAAACTTAATATCTCGGAGAAGCTGTCAGGATTAAGGACTCGTCACTTCAGTTCTTTAGTCACATTCTGTGCATGGTGGAATTGGACAGACTCGTAGTCGCTAGCAATGTGGACGGTCATAAGACCAGAGGTAAGTTAGGTTACCTATGTAATAAAGCGGCCTGGTGAAGAGTGTTACGGGGCTGCTTCTAGATTTGATCATTACCTAGAACTCCTCTGGAATTTGTACTTATGGACAAATTGATGCCTCTGGTTTCTCACATCACGATTTGATATATCTTTGAATATATTCCTCATGAATAAAGGGGGACTACTGTATATTTTTAAAGATCTCGATTTGAAAACTATAACTTGGCACAAAAAGTGTTAAATCTATTTTATATTTAGGCATTTAGGAATTTATATAATGACTATGAGCAAAAAATACTTATTTATCAAAAGTAAAGCTTTGTGTAAACACAAAGTGTGAATGTTTCAGCTGAGAGATTTAGAATTAAATACAAATATATGAAATTTATGATTAAGGACTGAGACCACATTGTCACAGGCCTTGCCTAATAATTTATGATTAAGGACTGAGACCACATTGTCACAGGCTTTGCCTAATAAAGCAATTCTCTATGTCCACAAAATGGAGGATTTTAGCATTGTTATGTACCACCTTTCCATTGAAATAATGCTATGTATATATTTGAAGATTTTCACGGTGGTTTTTCACAAGTTTAAAATATTTTGCTGAGTTGATAGTATTTGATTATTTGACTTAAATAATGACAGACGTTTCAGAGACAATTGCAACCTTTATCTTCTGGGGGATGTAAAGTTCCAGCCATGACTCTTGTAACGGTATTGAGACTAAAAACTCATGGTTTGGGAAGAAAGTGTAAGGCGATATTTAATTAGCATGATTGATCCCTATAAAATTGGCAGTTACATAGACCTCCATTATAATTCTAATTTATGTTTATTTAAGTAAATCTCTAAAGAGATTTTAATCAAAATCAACATTTCAACAAAAAATTACAAACAAAAATCTACAACTAATAAAATTGTGCTAGTAAGATTCAAAAAATTGAAAAAAAAAGCTACTTAGCTTTTTTTCTGTTAGCGCTTTTAAAATAAAATAAAATTAGTGCAATTAATTTTATGAATTATTTTAATTTTAAACCAGTCAAAAAAATGTATAATCACTCTGCTGCTCTATAGAAAACAGCATTATGCCATACAAGTCATCCAGTATAGCATTATGTCATAGAAAATGTTATCCAGTGCAGCATTATGATATAAAAAATGTTATCCAGTACAACATTATGCCATAGAAAATGTCAACATTATCCCATAGAAAATGCTACATAAATATCATCTAGTATATCATTACGCCATACAAAATGTCACCCAGTACAGCATTATGCAATAAAATATGTCGCCCAATATAGAATTGTGCTATTGAAAATGTCATCTAGTACATTACGCAATAAAAAATGTCATCCAATACAGCATTATGCTATCCAATATGTCATTATGCCATACAAAATGTCATCCAGTACAGCATTATGCCATAAAAAATGTCATCCAATACAGCATTATGCTATCCAATATGTCATTATGCCATACAAAATGTCATCCAGTTCAACACTATACAATAAAAAATGTTATTACTGTAGTATTTATTCATCAAGACTTTTGTATCAACTATTGCTGAATTTTGTAATGAAAACTGTCATCTGCTACCGCATTTTACAATTTAATTTCTCATAGTAAATTTAATACCGTATTTTACGGACTATAAGACTTCAAAAAATTGCCTCCAAAATTCAGGTGCGTCTTATACTCGAAATTAATATCAAAATATCCAGTGTTTGATTTAAAATTCCCGCCAGTCTTAAAAATGGGCATATATTTGATGCTACGGGAAACCTATCTCTATCTGGCAACATTGGATTCAACTGGCAGCAGTGCACCGATGCGACGAACATGTGTTGCGAGGATTTGCAAGCTTGCTAACACTGTCTCCCTCCCATCCCGCCATCACAAACCCAGAACATTGTCTAGCCTATGATGCGTCATTGCAGTCTACGGTGCCAGTGAACTTGAATTGAAAGTGATTCAAGTTCACTGGCACCGATGTTGTTTTTTTTTTAAATTGCCTGGAAATCAAAGTGCGTCTTATAGTCTGTAAAATATGGTAATCTTCATAAATATAAAAGACGACTCAATAAAGAAATTGCTAATAAACATTTTATCGAAACTTAGAAAAAAATCCTCTGGAATTGCGATTGATTGATTTTAAATAAGGATTTTAGAATGAAATAGATTTCCTCACTAAAAAAATTTAATTGTTATATTTTCAAATTTTTGCAAATTACACTAAGTAATTAATATTAAAAAAATGTTAAAATAAATTCCCGATTTTGAACACAGCTGTGGTCCTGATGGTATCTCAATTTTATTTTTCTTTTCGAATACTCACCTTGAAACAGTTTACCATTTTGAAAATTGACAAATTAATTCATAATTAATACTAATTTCTAGTAACTGCCTTAACAACTATGGAAAGCATTCTTCAAAATAACTACAGTATGAAGATAAATAAAGACAAAACAAAGCTGCTGACTGTAGGCCGAGCGCAGCACCAGATGAGAATAGTGATGTCGGGTAAACCACTAAAGAACACCAAGGAGTTTGTCTACCTCGGGAGCAAAATAACATGGGACGGTCGGTCCAAGAGCGAGGTCGACAGCCGTATACATCAGGCTAGACTTGCAATAAAAGGTCGAAAATAATAGAATCAAATAATATAGACCTTAAACTGAGAATACTCCTCATCAAGACCTATGTATGGAGTATCTTGATGTACGGCTGCGAGACATGGTGCCTATCCGAAAGAGATAGACGAAGACTAGAGGCTTTTGAGATGTGGTCCTATAGAAGACTATTAGGAATTTCCTGGAGAGACCGCATCACAAATGAAGAGGTTCTCCAACGAATCGAAGGAGGAAGGCACCTGCTCAGGATCCTGTCCGAAAGGCGTACAAGATGGATCGGTCATATAATACGACAAGAGGGCATCTTGCATGCCATAATGGAGGGCATGACCGAGGGGACAAACTCTAGGGGACGCCCACGCCGAGAGTACCTGGAGGACCTGTTGGTGGACGTGCGCTGCTCAACATACACAGACTTAAAAAGAGCCGCACAGGACAGGGGGGAATGGAGGAGAAGAGTTCAAATTGCTGCAAACCAGTCTTAGGACTGCAACCACGGAAGGAAGTAACTGCCAATGTTATCTGAATCAAATTGTTTGAAAAAAAAAAAAGTGAACTTTTAAACCATTTTTAATAACTCATTACAGTTATGACATGAAATACATTTAAACGTTAAAGTGGGCGGAAGTTTAATGTTTTTTAAACTGTGTACAACGTTACAGAGTTAAAAAAAACATCAAACTTTAAAGCCCATTTGTTTTTAAACGTTAAAGTTTGATGTTTTTTAAACTGTGTACAAACAGAAATACAACTCGGGTCAGAAGACGAGTGTTACCATCTATGTAGGCCACGAAAGTTTTAATATTCATAAAATTACTAATGTTTTATTTCCATTTTACAATTATTTATTAAAATCAAATATCATGAAATATAATTTTGCTTTAATTTGGTTGCCGAATACGGAGTCTTTACTTCGTAAACGACATTGAAATTCTTGAAAGGGTTTAAAGATGAGCAACAAAATGTCGAAGATATCTGACTTATGAAGATCGACTACATTTGTTGAAGTTGCCTATCCTGCAACAAAGATGAAATCGTAAAGACTTGATGATTGAGTACGAGAATAAGACATCCTAACAATAATTACGAACTCCGAACATAATTTTTTTCTTTCGATCAAAACATATTTACGACAACATCAGTTGAAACTTTTCAAAACTAAATTCCACAATAATCCAAGAAAACATTGTTTTACTAACCGAGTTGTGGAATCTTGGTAAGAAACTGCTCAATAGTCTAGTGAGCGCTGTGACAATGAATCAGTTTAAAAATAGTCTAGATAAGTTCCTAGACAGAAACTCAAAAATAACTGTTTTGTTTCCTTTGCTTTATCTTCATGAACATATGACAGTTAAACCTTGATATAAATGTAACCGCATTCATGCTGCCTGTGTATACTGCTAATAATAATATTAGGATTATGAATTATTATTTTATATTGTTAGAAAATTCACATGTAATGAATTTTTTTTTTCATTGATATTAAAATATTATTAATCAGTCAACATTTACCATCACATTAAATTTAAAAAAAAATATATATATATATATATATAAATGCTTATAAATTCGGTGTGTAGGAATCATATTATTTAGATATTCAATAAAAAAAATCACATTCAAATATTAAATAAAATAAAAAAAAAAAACTTGGCACCTGGAATTAGGTACATGTTGAAAATTCGTTGAAATAAAAACAAAATTAGTCTATTTCAAAAAATGCTACGATTCAAATCACTTTACAATTCACATGGCAAGATTAATGGTTAAAAAACAATTATTACTGGCAATACTGTATTTCGAAGATATCTTTAAATAAAATGGAATAATTGAAAAAAACCTTAATAATATTTATATAGTTTAGATCTGGCAAGAAATCGTGACTTACTATTAAAATTTATTCAAAGACATGAGTACTTCAATATATTTTAGACAAAGGTCTAATCTAAAAGGTGGGTGTAAGGGACTGTTGTGTTGTATTGTATTTAAAGGTCTACAGCTAACAAAATAAGGTAGTTGTTTATAGTTAAGGCATTAATGTTGTGGAGGTTTAAAGACATTGTAATTTATTTTTATCAAACACTGTTTATTCCACTTTTTTGTGACGGTATAACCCTACCGGTTTCAAGGTTTTCACCTCATCTTCAGGGGATCCTTGTTTACACTCCCCTGAAGATGGGGTGAAAGCCTTGAAACCGGTAGGGTTATACCGTCACAAAAAAGTGGAATAAACAGTGTTTGATAAAAATAAATTACAAAAAATAAGGTAGTTTTGAATTTCAAAAATAACCTAGCACTGGAGGTTAACCATAAGAAAAAAATTGCAGTGAAAGGGTTACATAATGGTCCTCAAATATTAAAGTAAACAATATTCAAATTTTAATATTTTGGAAATTATTAATTTTTTTATTTTATTTTGAAAAACCTGAATTAAAAATCTCAAGTTGTATACAGAAAAAAATATTATTAAAATTTAACAAAATTTGACAGAAATATAACACATTTTGTTCGTAAAATCATTGGGTTAACAAAATAAGTTTTATAATTCGACAAATTATAGTATTGCCAGCAAAGACACATTAAAAAAAAATGTATTTCACATCAGAAACGTCAGTTAAACCTACAGTTAAAAAATTGGCTAAATGTACAAAGTCTTTTCGTGACCTAAAACTCTATAAAAAAAATTCTTCACAATTCGTCCATCGTTAATTATATAACAATTCCATTTTTCGAAATCCACACACAGAATATAATACGTGAATTGAAACACTGACAAAAATTATATTTTATTCACACGTAATACCTAAAGAGTTCATATCGTATAAACATTTATATACGTACAAATTAATTATATTCATTTGACTATAGGAGAAAAATTATTTACCAATGAAATAACAATGAAAACTTTACATCATTATAAAATAATATTGAAATTTGATCTCAAAGAATATAATGTGAGACAAATTTTTATCATTTATGATAAACACTCAATTTCAAATATCATTTGAACATCTGGTTGTCTAAGAAATATGATCTGAAAAACCAAACACGTACATCAATACCAAAGTTCGAATTCATAAGACCTATGTGTAAGGTCGATTATGTCTTAAAGAGCTGACACGAGCATTCTTCGATCATTCGAGATGAGAATAAACCATCGACGGAAAATAAGGTCAGAATCTCTCATATCCGACAGAACTGCAACACAGATGATATAGTCAGAGATGGAGTAGGAAGAGAAGGCGGTACTGACATGACCATATGGATAGGATGGGCTGTGATAGGATCCCACACAGAGGCAGATGAAATCCTCATAAGACATTTCATGATAGGAAGATCGTCTAAAAGGTGGAGAGACAGCTATCTCCCAGGAATGATTTTTTGCAATTTAACAGATCCAAAATCTACATCAAGAAGACCTATTAAAACTCGAACCAGTATTGTAAGAGTACATGAGACCAAATCAAGTAGTCCTTGGGTAGACCAAGACGGTGTTCCACGAATGTGTTGGTTGACTACGAAAAACTGAGAGAAATTAAAAGATATAATAGGGAGATAAAAACCCAAAATCACATTTCAAAATGCGAGACTTGAATACAGATCTCAAAATATGAGATTAGAACTAAATAAAAAGATGTTTTGACCAATCAGACCACCGTTCGTCTATTTGACAATAGTGTTTATCTATGGTTATAAATTTCATCCCTGCATCTTCTATCTGAAATGCTATGAAACTGTAACGTATATAAATGTATATATGATGACATTTCTCTTCAATTTATATTATACACACCAAATAATTTATTATATGCGTATTACCAAATAAATATATATATTCAGTAATAATCAATAAGTCATAATAATTTTAATATATTTTAAAACAATCACAGTAGATAGGCAAAGTCATTTGTTTTTTATCTATCTACACACAATATTTGTAATTCAAAAGGGGATACGAAGAAAATCAAGAGTCATTTTTTATTTAACCCACTCAGTCCGTACCCGCCAAATAAAATTGCGGTAAAAAATCTTAAATATTAGTAATACTAGTTCACGTCACCCCCCCCTTTTTTACACGAGGTCTTCGTCCGAGAAGTAAGGCTCGGATCAGAAATCCAGCTCACCGTAGCTGGAAGAAAGTGAGGATCAAGTCTGGGGATCTTCCAATGGTCTGAACCTTACGAAGCCATCCTGTGCGACCAGCATGCTTCCTCCTCTCTCCTCGTTCTCGGCGACCTGCTCCGGATTCAGATACGACCCTTGATGTTCAAAATTTTGACCTCTATTCTGGTTTGGGCCGCCACCAATGGCGTTTGTAAAACTTCGTTCATTCGGATTATCGGAAAATCCATAAAGATCGGTCGATTTCGGTCGGTCTTGGTTGTTGAAAACGTGGTTGCTATTTTTACCACGTTTCTGAGATCCACTCGAGTTCATCATTGAAGAAGTTGGAGAATTGTTTCTTCCACGGCGCTGAGACTCCCTTACTGGACCACCTTGGAGCATCATAACTGAAGGATCATAATAATTCCTCACTGGGTTTAATGTTTGAATGCCTGACGTGTGGAATGATCCGTTATCTGATGGGTAACCGAATTCTCCAGTCTCGTTCATATGAGGGTGATGGTAATGATGCATGTTTGGATCATATCCTAATGTCATGCAGTTTTGTTGGCCCTTTTGATTCGAGTTCTGTTTTCTATGCTTTTTCCTAGGATTGCTTAAGTTATGTCCACTGTTGTTTCTGGACGACAACCTATCGAAGGAAAGATGCTTGAAGTTGTTCTGAGAACCACGAACTGATCCTCCATTTCCGTACGCACCATTTTTATGATTTATATCTCTTACAAAATCTGAGTTACTTCCATACTGGATAACATTGTATTCATGATCAATAGAATCACTGCCTGATGGATCCATGTTTTGGATAGCAGGCTCACAGTTTGAGTAGTGTTCTTCCGATGCAGATATGTTATCCATATATCCTTGCATATTTGAGGCATTGCCTTGATTGTGACCTTTCATAAGATGGTTCGTAACCCCTTGACTAGATGTAGCATTGCTAGATTCGGTCGAGCTGCTGTGAGCAGCATTAGCGATCGAACTATGACCTGAATAGTTTTCAGCTATAGAACCATTATCACAGTTAACATTGAGAGAATTGATTTGGAATCTTTGCCCTTCTAATCCAGTGGAACAACACTGATCAGGAACACCTTGCAAGTGCGGACCCAAAACACCAGCATCGTAAATGGGCTTACCAGTTCTTAGAGTATAAGTATGAAGGTTTGTATTAGTATTGCATATAGCTGGGTAGTCTGACTCAAATTGTTCGTTGCTCGAACTTGCTGTACAAGGGAACAGACCGAGTCCAGGTATCTTGTGACCGTCAGTTTTTTCATGTTGAAGACTAGCTACAATTCCAACTTTGAGACTTATCACCCACGAAATCAGAGCTACAATACTAATTTCAATTACCCTCAATGAGAATTGATATCCCCATTGGAGCCAATTGAATTTGGTCATATTCACTTGGATATTGATGCCAAAGATTCCGTAAATCTGCAGGAAAGCTAGAAGTATGAACAACATTGCCGTAGCTAGATTGATATGAATAGCTTGATATAAGTTCTGGAATCCGTGAATGTACGAATGTGACTTCTTCTGCAATACTTTCTTCAGCATTTTATATACATACAAATAAAGAAGACCAAGAGTCAAACATACTAGAACGTACACAACTTGGCATACCAAACCAAGGATCCTCTTTTCCACAGTATCCAGATTTTTGTACACTGAATTTGTATTTTCAATCATATGTAAGACAATGCAGAAGATGACGTGTAATAAACCTCCGATAATTATTGTTCTCGGACGCACAATCATAGAATAACAGCTGTTCTTGAAATTGATGCTGTTGATAAGTAAGAAGAGGATCGACGCTGCAAAAGCAATGCTGAGGAATATTTCTGGAACGTGTAGAAGAATCTCGCTGAGGAACATCGGAAGGGAATTGTTGATGTTATAAGGATCGTAACACATGTAGAAAATACGCATTAAACAAACCAACACCAAAATTAGGTGAAGAATGATAAAGTAGTATTGTGTAAATAGATGGGTAAATTTGTTATAGCATATGATCTTGAAAATTGAATAGACAGCCAGTATCGTAAACATAACTGTCGCTAAATAGATGTGAAGATTCCAAGCAACTGGCCATGTAACACCGATAGCATTAGTCCTATGTGTTACTGTGCTTCCAGACCCTTTTGTCGGTTTCGGTTGAACCTTTCCTTCACTATTTGCATTAGCCAGATTATGAAGACGTTCCGTTGACACTTCGAAATCCTTCAAGACGAATGTTGTCAACGTAGCGCTTCCTTGCTCACCGTTTTTTGCTGCATTCTCAACAGAATTCGTATCTCCGTTCGTGACTTCTGTATTTTTATTCGTTGAATACTGGAGATTTCTTCTTGTGTTCGATTCTCCAGTATTATCAATAATTAATGGTCTATCTAAGTTTCCCATATCTGGGTCCATAACAGGTAGAGCTGATCCTTCGGTAGAAGACTCTCTTTCTGTTATAGTTCTTTCTATACCTTGTCCTTTATTATTTTTTGGTCCCGATATTCCCAGGATATTGGATTGGTTTTTTGGTGTTGAATCAACTCTTGGTAGTTCTTGATTTTGGTTTCCCGCAGGAGGTTTAGCTGTGACAGTCCTTAGAAGAATATCAGGAATATCCTCCTTACGGCCATTAGAACCGGAGAGGATTCTCGATATGGTCGGTATGTTGAGAGAGTTTGGTACAAAATCTGTGAAATTTGCTTGCTCCGGGGAACTGATTGATCCTTGTGATCGAATGTCGTCAATAGAAAGGCCAGTTGAGTCGAGACTTCCATCAGCATTCAACTAGAAAAAATAAAAGCAATTAAACAATAATTCGAAATAAAGGTCGTCAGTAGGATTCGTAAGCCTTTTTTGTCAGATATTTTTTAATTGGACAGTGGTTTACGTAACATCTCTTCAAAATAACCTTTTCATACATTCATACACATCGTTATACCGTGAGCACAGAGATAATTGATCTTCACACTTTTCTATCCAAACCCACAATTTTCACTTCCTCCACATCTCATCATGTACTTACAACCTTTTTTAAATTGTGCTTCTCACATTACCTTCCTTCAAAATTTGGTCCAATCTACCTATATTTTCCTCTGTCTACCTCTTGCACGCCTGACAAATATACTTGCTTGGTCCATCATTCTCTCCATGTGTCCAGAAAATCTTAATGGTCATTTCTTCATCTTACTTTAAACATCCATTTTATCTATGCATCCATTTCTGATATCTTCATTTCGCCTTCTTTCATTCGTTAACACAAAAATATTTCCCTTCTGCGTGCATCTCCATGGCATTAACCTTACTTTTATCTTTCTTCCGTTATAAGCACAAGCTCCCGAAGCATTATCTGTTGCCTGACTAGTCCACCTACAGTATTAGCTGGGACGACCATTGTCTGAGTGAATGTGATGGAATACAAGTAGCCTGAACGAGTGGACTTGTTTTTGCTAAATAATTAGTGTAAGAATTGTTATCTAGTTATAAGTAGTATGTAGGTGTTAATTATTTCTAAGATCTCATATATTAAGATTGAATAAATAAAATAAAATGATATGTAGGAAAATAAGATGAAGTAAGTGCATAAATGATAACATATAATTAAGATTAGTTAAGTAATAAATTTGTATATAGGTATAGCCTTGACAAATGTTTGTACAATAATTTACATTGTTTAATAAAAAATAAAAAAAAAAGGTTCCATCTTTTCCATGAGCTCTATCCAATTGTCAGATGTTTTTTATTGATATTGCGCAGTTATTGTGCATTAGATTAAGTGCTCTGTTTACCTTGTTCCCTGTTGCTACACTCCTTTTTAACTCCTCTTTTACACTTTCAATAATAATTTCTAATTCAGTTTCTCAAATAGTTTTTACGTCTCAAAATTTAATTTCTGTATCATCCATGTTTTTTATCAATATTTATATCATCTATTAGCAATCGTATTTCAAGACAGCTAATTTTTGTAATCTAAGAATATTATACAATAGATTATCCATACAGTACCCGGCGGTAAATAATACACATCGGGCTTAAGAAAGCGACTGCCGGCTATAATCGGCTAACTTCGGCTTTGTAGAGCGTCGTCTGTCGCACGATGCGCTAAAAATCCGGTCCGGTCCAGTAATGACTGATAAATCACGACGGAACACGTGTATGAATGACAGAGACGACGCTCGACAAAGCCGAAGTTAGCCGATAGTCTCTTTCTTAAGCCCGATGTGTATTATTTACCGCCGGATACTGTACATACAAATATACCATTACAATATTTACCTATCAGGGTAGACTTTCCATACTTTCCTATGTCAATACATAACCTTAGCCTCTTCTACATTCATACATCATAGAACCATAGAACTTGTACGATTTCTATGACATTCACGTTTCCTTCTAGTCTTCCTTTTACACGTCTTTCACTCACATCTGGACTGTATATCTGCTATGTTAGTTTTTCTTCATTTATTCGTTTAACATGCTCAAACCATCTCAAGGTAATCTTTTTTCGAGTGTTTAAGAAAATATTTGGAAAAATATATCCATTTGTATACAGATGTGACCTAAAACGCGACACGTATTTCACGTCTAAGAAGCAGAAACTAATTATTGACTTTTCTAGGATTAAAGTATGTCAATAGTTACCTTATGACTCGGAGTATTGAGAACTTTCTTCTTCTGATGAGGATCTCCAGTCAAAGGTGGAGAAGGAACCTGCGGAGACGGAGGATCCTGAAACATTTAAGTGTTTTGTTAGCAATTTGGATAAATCTAAAGAGATTTGAACTTATCATTTTTGACAACAAACTATAATATAAAGAGAAAAAAAAATCTTGCTTTTTGTATATTGAGGCTTTTGATTGCCTGAGCCTTGGCCTGTCTCAAGTTTGTATTTTTATGTGTGGTGGGTGGTATGCATGTGCGTATTGGTTTTTGATATTTTTTGTATATCTTCTTCTTCCTCTTGGTTTAGGTCGAAGGACGTCCAGCTGTTCTTCCACCTTTTCGGCAGCCTTCCTGGTAATCTCCTGCTGTTAGGGTTTTCAGTCTTAGCGATTCTTGCCAGTCTTATATCCTCCATGCGGTCCACATGATCCCTCCAGAAGCGCCTTCCGTTTCTTTCCCACCTCTCTATGTCTTCAACACCACAAACAGACCTTATCGTCTCATTTCTGATCCGATCTCTAAGAGTTCTGCCTGCGATGGAGCGTAGGGTTCTCATTTCTGCCACTCTCAGAAGGTTTTTTGTCCTGTTAGTATCGGGTCTCACTTCTATCCCATATGTCATGATGGGGCGGACGCATGTCTTATATATCCTGATCTTACTTTCGGTTAGCATGTGTTTGTTTCTTCATATAGTGTCCCGCAGGCAGCCAGCCAAAGCTGTCGCTTTATTGGTTTGTGCTCGTACTTCACTATATAGGTCACTATTGCTGGAGATCTCTACACCTAGGTAAGTGAATCGTATGACTTGCTCGATGGATACGTTATCGATGATCAGTTTGCATCTGAGTGGCTCTTTAGATATTATTAAGCACTTTGTTTTATTGACAGAAATTGTCATATTGTATTTCTTAGAAGCAATTTTTTGTATATGATTCATATAAATTTTCATAATTTTTGTGACAAATTGTATTTATATTTATGCGTTGTTTTACCTATTCTAATGGCCGACCAGAAACCGTATATTGTAATAATATAAAAATAGTGTTTGGAATATTCCATACTATTTTCCTCACATTACCTTCGAAATGAAGACTGGAATGTTAGTTATCTTTTAAACCAACCAAACATGGTAATAAATTGCACATAACTTAATTTGTACATTACTGTAAAATAAATTGTTCACCCAGAATAAAAGCAATACACAATAATTACAAGACTCTTGTTTGTGCTCCCTGATGATGAGGTGAAAGCCTTGAAACCCGCAGGGTTATTATTCCCGTTACAAAAAGTGGAATAAACAGTGTTTGATAAAACAAATTACAAAATTGAAACTATGTTTAAAATAAAAAAAAAAATTAACATATTTTAATGAAAATATTTTTTCATATTGTCAAAAACACAGAGACATACTAAATATTCTAGAATCTTCAGAGTGTGAAAATATATTCCGCCCCATCAATTGTATTGACTTTCAAATTTTCTTTAGATCAACCCGTTTGCATCTGAATAGGAGAGTAATGGCGATCCGTGATTAAACTATTGGCTGAATATTTCATTTAGAATATATCTAAAAAAGAATTATTTTAAAATAAAAGGTATAGTACTCAGCGGTAAATAATACACATCGGGCTTAAGAAAGAGACTGTCGCTATGTAGAGCGTCGTCCACTAACTCAACACATCAACTTCAAGTTCATATTCATTCCTAATCACTTTATTACGTATTCTGCCATATACCAGTCCGTAAATATGAAACCTCTAGTTCTCATAGATGGCTATAGTTGTCAATGTAATGACTGTCAAACCGCATCATTGGCGCCTTTTTCTTGTGTTTACATTTGTCAAAGACTTTTAACTCCCAACAATACAAGTTTAACGTGTTCCTCGCGGGAAGCACAAACGCCTGTGATCTGATCTGTAGCATTCCTTTGTGTATTTTACGTAATGTTTAGTTTATCTCCTTTATTTAATGAGTTTCCTTAAGAGTAATGACTATTATTTATTATCAGAAAGTTACTTGAATGTCATGTTTACTTGGTGGTGTAATCAAATATCAGTGGTTCTAAATAAAATACGCGTTTAAACTTAGAAATTAAAAAACGCCGAAATTGTGCCATGCACAGGATTCGTAGAATTTGATTTTTAACACGGTGTACAGGTTAATACAACTACATATGTTTACATAGCATTGAACATGTCTGTTTTTGTGCCTGAAAACTACGATTTGCGGACAGCATTGATTTTCTGTTACCATTTGAAGAAAACTGCTCAGAATCGCATCGAATGCTTGTTAAAGCTTACGGTGAGCACGCTCTTGGTAAATCACAGTACTTTGAGTGGTTTAAAAAATTTAAAAGTGGCGATTTTGACGTGAGAAATGAAGAACGTGGAAGACTACCGAGAAAGTTTGAAGATGACGAATTGCAAGCATTGTTGGATGAGGATGACGCTCAAACGCAACAACAACTCAAATGCAACAACACGATGACGCTCAAATGCAACAACAACGGATCAATTAAATGTGACACGAGAAGCCGTCTCCATACGTTTGAAAGTCATAAGAAAGATCCAGAAGGTGGAAAAATGGGTTCCGCATGAAATGAATGAAAGACAGCAGAAAAACCGAAAAACCACTTGCGAAAATGGTTCGATAATTGGCTTGCCTCAAAAGAGCAACATTTTTTTTGGCGTGGTTGGTATCCACAAATTGCCAGAGAAATCGGAAAAATGTGTAGCTAGCAATGGGCAATACTTTGAATAAAATATTTTTTACCATTTTCATACAATAAATGTGTATTTTCTACAAAAAAAATCCGGTTTTATTTTTACAGACCTGATATATGAATATTTTAATTTAAAAGATTATGACGTGAATGGGTTAAGTTAAGTTTGAGTACTCAATTTTATACACATAAATACTAAAAGAAATTTATTCTATAAAATATGTCGAAGACTTCAATTTGAAGTCCAGCGAAGCCCGAAATTCCAGTTGAATCAGCATTGCAGATGAGGTATCAATTTGATTTCGATATCACGATAAATAATTCACAATTTATGAATTTCCAATCGATTCGCTATTCGCTATCGTTCGCAGATATGCGGAATTTGTTGGTCAGACTAAAAAAAAAGTTGTGTTAAAATAACGAACCGACCGACTTGGAAGTTTTAAATAAATATTCTAAATAAACAATGTAATGGTCCTTTGAACATTTTTATATTTGTAATATAAATCATTTGATATACAGTAGAGCATCGATTATCCGAAACAATTCAGGACAGGGGGTGTTCGGAAAACTGATTTTTTGGATAACAGATCGTCACAAGTGAAGGCTCACACGACACTAATGACGCAAGGTTGCTCACGTAAGCCGGTTGGCAGGGAGGGGGAAAGCGCTGCAGCACCACAACAATTTTAAATTCTATACATACTATAAAATACGATAAGTTTTCATAAAATTGAATTTCTATACTAGTGGCCGCAAATTTGAACTTTCGGTTGACCGATGTTTCGGTTGATCGGTATTCGGAAAATCGATGCTCTACTGTATTTAATATCATACATACATATGTACATACCATTACTCCATATCCCTGTCGAGGTAGGCAGAGGAGAGAGCGTCAGACTTTCCTATAAAGAGTCACATCTATCGCTTCTTCTACATTCATACACTTTCTCATACAGCTCCTACGATTCCTCTGACTTTTTACATTTCCCTCTTTCAAAATATCAAACAATTAATTCAACCATACATTGTTTGAGTTTCCTCTACCACTTCTTCGACTCACATTTTCTACATATATTTATTTTGCTAATCTTTCTTCATTCATTCGTTCCATGTGCCCAAACCATTTCAGAATGTTCTTCTTTATCTTACCAAGCAAAGCAACCTTAAGTTCACACCCTTCCCTAATCACTTCATTCTGTATTTTGTCATACATTGTCACTCTACATATTCCTCAAAGTGTACGTATTTGTACAGCATTTATCCTCCAAGTGCACGTATTTGTACAGCTCTTTTCAATCCTGTTCCATGTTCATGTCTCATTCCCATACATCAAAGTTGGAACTAAAATACTGTTGTGGGCTATACTTTTGGTATATTTTGATACTGTCCGATTCAAGAATATATGTTTTAGTGCCCCTATGCTTTTGTTTCCTATATTACATGCGATTCGATATCCCTCATAACTGTTCCATCATCTGAGAAAATAATCCACAATAGACGATAATCTACAAAAGTTTGTATTTTTATAATTATCATTTTATTGTAAGCTTTAAAAGAGACGGCATTTATTATATTTGAAATTAAAAAAAGACAATTTTTGATCCGACAGGTTTATATACTGTGATTAACACTTGCCACCCTATGATGGATAGTGAGTGACCAAGACTTACATAATAAAATAATTTTATAGCTAATTTAAAAAAAATTATCTAGCAGATTTTGCACAATTTTAATTTAAAACATACATTTTTCACTGGATGCTGATCGTCCAGCACAGTGGCTGGCGGAATTGTTTAGCACAGTAAGGCAAGTGTTAAAGAGTAAAAAAATACAAACCTGGCCAGGCCTGAACGGGATTCTTTCGTGACCAGGAACCAAAGATGGAGGAGGAATCGGCCTCCTGTTCAGGTAGCTCCCGCTCTCAGCATTAGTTCCTGAAACATAACGATAAAAAATTAAAAAAAACTTCTTTAAAGTTCCTCTCTTCTTTGGAGATTGGCGATTATCATGGCAATCTTGACCTTTGAGACAGTAGCTCCGAATGAAGATATGGTACCACAGTAAAACTACTTTGGTAAGTTGTTGAACTAAGAGATGAGTTGTTTTCGCTTGAATTTCAGTTGAAGTATTTCATATTTTTTCCTTGCATTATATGTTTAAAGTGCACTAACTTTATCCTTTTGATCGTAAATTTATTCATCCGTTTTCAGAAGTCATCAATAAACTACAATCGCTTCAACTGAACCCATACAAAACAAACAATATCTTGCCCGGCTGATGGATGTATGGATGGATGATCATTTCGGGTTGTTGGGTCTCTTTTTACATGACCATACTAAACAATCAAACTGCTGAGAGAAGACTCATATTGTGGTATTCTCATGACACAACTCTTGATTGTCTTATCGAGTGCTCTTGCATTGGCAGTTTAGCGGTTACTTAAGAGAGTTTTCCTTAGTCCAAGGTCTTACTAAAAAAAACAGACCCTCTAGTATGAGAGTGTCTTCGAGAATAATAGGTCTTTCCATTTTCTAACAACTCTAAAGGATTTTTGGTTATAATAAAATATTCATTTCAGTTCGATCCCACCCACGCTGTTAGTGTTGGTATTAGTGTTGGTCGTGCCGAATGGGGACTTATTTTGGGGGACAAAATAAATCACTATACTCAAGAAAATGTACCATGGTCCCTGTGATGTTTGAAATGTCATGTCTCAAAGGGATGGGGTAAAATAATTTTTTTCTACAAATCTAATTGTTTTTATATAAATCGAAAAATTGTTTTTCTCTAAACTGATGTTTTAATTCCTAATTTTTATACCGACTTTCTAATTTATTGTATAATTTGTATGTATCTTTCAATAGGCCAAGATCTACTATGATTAATACTAATTACGAACATTTAATTTTATGTATAAAAAAAATCGAAAATCAATTTTATCATATACCCCATCCCTAGCCAATGCAGACTAACGTAGTGACTTTTGACGAACGTCGCCAAATATTATTTGATTTTAACAAACTGACATGTTTTTGCTAATTTTCAACAAGATGTATTAATTTATCATTGTTGTTAGTTTTATGTAATGTGTTTATCTAAATAACTTGCTATTTATTAGAATCGAGGCTTATATTAAATTGATAAAATAATTAAAATTACTGAACGTCGTTACAAGGTTGAATTGGGGCAAATTTGTGAAACGTCACAGGGACCATGCTACATTTTCTTTAGTATAGAAGATCAAGATTTTCTTTATTTATTATGAGCACAATGTCACTTAATAACGAAGAAATAACTACCCAAACG
Organism: Odontocerum albicorne; assembly: GCA_949825065.1. Lineage (NCBI taxonomy): Eukaryota > Metazoa > Arthropoda > Insecta > Trichoptera > Odontoceridae > Odontocerum > Odontocerum albicorne. Next base: position 17,745,052 of record OX463864.1, on the reverse strand, counting down.
GACTCCTCCCCCAGCAGCGAAACACCTGAGTACCTACGAGTATATAATAACTTTTGACTGCAATATAATAGTATGAAAATTTATAACACCCAAACAATATTAACCCTTCCTTCCCTGTGATGTGTAACCAGTACAAATTGTTTCTAAAACTTTAATATCTCTATAAATATAATAAATACTGGGTTCAGATTTTAGGTATTCCTCCGTAATACATTTACGCATTGAATGAACAAAATAATATTAATAATAATTAGCACTTATCGGCCACATCAGATATTTTGGGAAAATCGGGAATAAATTCACCAATACAATCAAACGTGTGCCAGTGTGTGACGTAGGTATATTCATTCTAAAAAAAACGGCATGTGTGAAAAAGCGACGCTATTCACGTCTCACTCTACTTCGGTATATGGGAACGCAAGAAATAGAATCTCAGTTTGCTCGCTTCTATCGCTTCAGTAGCTCGCGGGCATAAGTTTGAGGTGGTCTCTTCGCCCGTTTTGTGAATGTTGGCCGATGTATTTTCATGTTTTCAGCAATTAAATTTTAATTATTATCACTTTTGACTTCAAATTTAATTAATTTAAGCGATTGGCTATGAATGTTCTTATTTTTCCGATTTTAAATCGCTCATATTTACATGAGTTTTGATGTGTATTGAATACACAGCACCTGAACGCGCGGATTTTTTTAGCACAGGAAGGGAAAGGTTAACAGAGATGACAGAATGCACCTTACTTGTAAATTTGCATGGCTTCCAATTTTCTTAAGATACATACAACATTAGTAGGTCATTTCGAAATTGATGCGTAGGGACTCGCACGAGTCCTGCGCTGCTTGCAGCGTGCGTATTCACATTGCAGTTATGAAAGCAATCCCAGCGTACCAAACACGTGTTCACATTGCGGTCGCAAGTGGCTAGGTGGGCTTTTCTTGCGTGCTTGCTATATTCGCTAATGTTTTTCGATATCGCTCTGAAGATTATATAAGTCAATTTACCTCTGAGTGTGGGCTTGTCAGCGAACGGGTTCAAGTACTCCGGAGGCAATGGCGGCGTGAAGAAGGACCTGGAGGGAGGCGCGTACGATGGAGGCGCCCCAGCTCCAGCGAGGATTGCTGCTCCATGGTGCTGCGGTGGTCTGGAAAAAGAGATAGAAATATGATAAGTAATTAATATTTTCATAAAAAAAAAAATCAGTTGAATCCATTTATCTATAAGCCAGAGATAACCAACAGGTCAATCGCGAAGCAATTTTTGGTCGATAACAACAGTCTTCGTAACTTACAATATGGCGTGCAATGTTGCAGTCTCATTACGAGCATGCACTTGTCAACGCAGTCAATCAGTTATCCTTTTCAATATGTAGATATGTATAATCCAAATAAATGTATGTATGTCATTTAACATGCACGTATAAGTATTCTTTTCCTTCATATTTTTCTAGCGAAATAAATTCCGCCCATACTTATTAATAAACTTTTAGTTATTATTATAGTTATATTTTTTTAACACGTAGTTATGTACTAATGTGTTAAATCTCGTGAATTCGATAGGTATGTCACGACTATTTTTTATGTAAAAAATTGATCGCGAATTCAAACAAGTTGACCACCCCTGCTATAAGTAATTCCCGTTATCAAAACATATGAAACAGCAAAATTCTTAAAAGGAAGGAACATAGTATACAATATATGTGTACGTAGCATATGCATGCAGAACCACGATCATGGATCGTTTTCTCAATCGTAAACGGGGAAAAAATAGTAAAATGAAAGAGTAAAATGTTGATTTTGTGACAGTGATCGTAAGCAGTACGCTAGATTCGCGATTTGTAAATACGCGATTGTATTATTCGCAGAATATACAGAACCTGGACCTTTTAGTGGCTGCTCTCTTGAACGTGTTTTTTTCCTTTGCCTTAGAATGTGTGAATAATAATTGCGAGATACTACCTTGATCAAAAAGTTTTAGGACTTTATTCATAAAATCGAAAATACAAGTGTATTCATCAAAATCGATATGGTCCCCTTCAAAGTACTCCCCATCGACTGCAACGCACTTACGCCAGCGCTTGATCCAATCCTCGAAACACCGCTGGTACTCAATTTTCGGTATGTCCATCAGAGCCGTCTTCGATTTTTTCATGACATCCTGTCATGTTCTGTCGGGTGCTGTAACGCGTTCCGCGAAGCGGTTTTTAAAGTCGATTGAACAGGAAAAAGTCGCAGGGAGCTAGATCAGGTGAATTCGAAGGCTGCTGGATAGTATTCGTGTTGTTTTTGGTCAAAAACTCATAGAAATCATGTCTTTCGCGATTTCAACGCGGTCCTTTTTTTGCATGAAATTGAGGTATTTCGGCACCAGTTTTGCAGCGATACGTCTGAGGCCCAAATCATTAACCAAAATGTCTTGAGCAGATCCATAAGCGATGTTAAAGACCTCTGCCAGCTCTCTGATGGTTAATTTGCGGTTTTCGGCCAACATTTCTTTGATTTTATCGATGTTTTCATCGGTTTTCGACTGCCACTGCGTTCGTCATCCTCGACCGACTCACGACCACTTCTGAAGCGTTCATGCCACCGAAAAACACTTCTCCAACATTTCCAAGGTCTGCGGACCGTTAAATGCGTTTTTCACACAAAATTTAATGCAAACTCGTTGATGCACAGTTGATGCCATTTTCAAACTTGTAAAAAATCGAAAACACGCACAAAGGTAGATGTACTCAGTACAGCGTAACTTTTACAAATGTCAAGCTATGACGCTGAAATTTGAAGGGAAGTGTCAATGATAGATGTGGTAACCTAACAAAAAGAATTCCAATCCGGTGACTGACAGCGCCACACGGTGGCCGGTCCTAATAAATTTGATCAAGGTAGTATATAGGCACCTATTATTGTATCAACTGAATTCATTGTATTGACTGTTTATTTAATGCAATGATTATTTTGAAATTTACTTGGACAATACTATATAGGTTTATTGTCCATCCACCATCACTACGAAAATACACCAAATTAAGTAACTCGTCTTCACAATATTCATATATGGCACGGAGACTTTGACTCTGGGAGCAAGCGTGATACGTAGAATAGATGCATTTGAAATGTGGTGTTGGAGAAGAATGTTACGACCTCCATGGACAACAAGGCGAACTAACGTCTCCATTCTCGAAGAACTAAGAACCAATGACAGATTATCGACAATATATTTTCGACGAGTCCTCCAATTCTTTAGGCACATTGTTCGTGGCCAAGGAGACAGTTTGTGGTTACTAGAGGCGTGGAAAGATAACGCACAAGAGGAAGAATCCCAATGCGTTAGACTGACCAAGTGAGAATCGCAACAAGACTACCCTTAGACCGTGGCCACATAGGAAGGAGCCTCGCTTGATGCTTAGAGCTATGTTGCGAGTTAGGCGACTTATCCTAGCGAACCAACGTATCGCATACTACTATATCGCAGTGGCCACACTGGACGTTTCGCGCCACTTTGTATGACGATTAGTCACCGAGTGAATCTCCGAGCGAACAGACGTGTTGGTTAATTTATAAGATGGTAGAAGTTTTAATGACAGATGTGTATAAAAGGGAGCCTTTGTGGAACCCATCGAGCAAATTATACAAAAATGTACCTGTAATAAAATCACTTTGTTGCTTCACAAGTTGCACAGAAAGTAAATAAAGATGGTAAGTTGTAATGAAATTGGTTAGTTTTGAGAGTGGCATCATGTGTCGACTCAACCGCTCTCAACTATCAAATGAATTTGTGCGTAACACTTTGGTGTGGCCATGCATGAAGTCACCTAGTATATGAGTCACGTAAAATCTAGCTTAGCGCTTAACGAAGCATTTTGGTGTGGCCTCGGCCTTGGAAAATACCTTTCAAGCCGCGACTTCTCTCTTTAATGTATTTTTTCGATATTATCTTGAAATATGTACTATATGTTATTTTAGGATATATTGTATGTGTATGTAACAGTTGTACCATAAGAAATTTTCCACATAAGATTACATAAACATTTTTTATCTAATAAATAATTTATTTGTTCCGAGATGTGGTATTATCGAAGAATTTTCAAAATGTTGATGTTAAAATAAATAAAACTTCTAAAAACCACCAAGCGTCACAAAATAGAATATCTCAATCACTTAATCCGTGGTCTAAATCTTACGACAGCCGTCCATCTACAAGAGACAATGAAGACGCAGGATTCCCTCCAAGTCACAAGCAGTGGAAGACATGCGATGGTTGGGGAGTAATTGTTGATGATGAAAAGGGAGCAGATTTAGTTTGCTGAAGTGATGGGGTAGTTTGAAGACGAACATGGCACCCGAAAAAGAAGAAAAAAAAAGCTGATAGATACTCTCGTGGCCAAGCTGGTAAGACACCTGTTTTCCAGCCTGGGGATTGGTGGCTCGATTTCCAATGGAACACATTTTTAAAAAGGATTCAAATTTGGTTGTAGGAAATTGCCACATGATAATACGGCTACCAAGTTGTACTGTAAACAATCCAAGTGATACAAAATTAAGTTGAACAGGACATATAAACAGAACAATGGGCAATCGATGGAGGTTTAGACTTATCCAGTGGTACCCAAGAGGAATCGAAAAGCCTTTAGGAGCTATGTCCTTAAGGGAGAGATGATGATGATTTGTTGATAAATAAAACTCGTTTTAGATCGCAATGCGGAAAGAGACATTTTATTGGTAGATGTAGGTATTTATACTATTCTTGAATGTGTGCGGGAATGCGAGCAAGATATCCCGCCGTCTCGTTTCTGCATTCACAATACGCTGCGTGCGGCGTGTAGGTGACAATTTATTTTGGGATTTGGCGCGACAGATGTGCTGCCTTCTCGCTCTAGCATGGAATGCGCTCCGCGTATGACAATGAGTTGAATGACCGGCGTGTGGACCTTGTACTCGTTTGTTTTGAATTGTCAAGGTATGCAAAGGTCGCATCGCCGGTCATTGACCGAGCATATGGACGCCACAAGCCTATAAGACACGCTAAGTGCATAAGGAATTAAAAGGCATGCCTATATGGCACGCTGAGTGTATGAGGAATTAGAAGGCGTGCAAATAAGGCATGTTGAGTGCACGAGAAATTAGAAGGCATGCCTATAAGGTACGCTGAGTGCATGAGGAGTTAGAAGGCCTGCCTATAAGGCACTCTGAGTGCATGAAGAATTAGAAGACCTGCCTATAAGACACGCTAAGTGCATAAAGAACTAGTAGACCTGCCTATAAGGCACGCTGACAAATGGCAATAAATCCGCCAGACTGTGTTGTATACAACAAAAATGTAATAAAAAAGTTGACCAAACATAAATATTTATCTAAAAAGTTTGGTAAAAAATTACAATCTTAAAATTTTAAAGATCTCACGAATCGCGGCAGGGGGGTATATCAAACCGTGTCCCATTTCAGGAAGTCTGTATTTGCATGAAAGCGCAATCAGCGCGCCAACGGGGGACGGAAGTCGAGGGGGGACCGGAAGATATTTTCAATTACCGTCTAGAAGCCAACTCTCCCCACCTAACTCGCCCCTTTACATCGCTCCACCTTCCCCGTTCCCGAGCCAAGGACCCAGACGACCCACCACTATCTGTAGGTTCTCTCCCGGTGAAGTCTTTTGTAAGGGAGAGATTCATAGACCTAAACCGGATACTAAGAAAGTACGTGCTTTGGAATCTCTATAGCTATAGTGGCGTTGTAGGGGGCGGGAAACTGACTGACTTTCGTGGAGGTATTACAAATATTAAAAAAAAATACAAAGAAAAAAAAAAGTAGCCGAGAAATGAAAATATTTGAGACAATTTTTTTAGAGGAAAGTACAGAACAATTTACAGATCGTTTTGATTCATTACATGCATACCTTCATGCCATGTCATTTAAGTGTAGGAGAGAGGAACGATCTCTACACTTTTATTTCAATAGAATAGTCTGCTTCTAAGTGTTAAATAGAGATATGAGTAGCGTGTGCAGCTTCAAGAAGCACTTGAAGACAACGCTTTTTGGGAGGAAATTCATGATTATATAAGAACTCCACATAGACCGACGAAAGAAATACAAACTACATAGAAACTTTAGTAGATGTTCTGATATGTGATAGTAACATGAGGTTAGGTGTAGTGTATTTGTATAGTACAAACATATATACCATCACGCTATTTCCTTGTCGGGGTAGGCAGACAGGACAGATCGCCTGACGTTCCTATATCGAAACACATCCTTAGCCACTTTTACATCCATACACTTCCTCATACAACTACTATGATTCATCTGACTTTTTACAATTCCTTCTTTCTGATTATCATTCACTTACCCCGACAGGGAAATGACGTGATGTTATACATGTATTTGTGTAGTGTTCATATATAGTAAAAAAAGGGTTGTCTTCAAGTGATTCCTAAAGCTGTACACGCCATCCAGCACGTAATATCTCTGTCATAATACCCCGCCCTGTTGAATCGATTCGGAACAATTAATTTATTCGATGGCTCCAAGTTTCCCTCCTTTCATTTAAATTGTTACTGGCACAAACCATCCCCTTCGTAGGATTTAATTCCTAATTAACTAATTAAAATAGCATTGTGTTAAGGTGCTGATTTGTATCATTGCATTAGTTTTCATTATAAAAAAGGCCTCACAACTTTACAGCACACTGCAGCAGTCTTTCAGTCTCCTCTTCAGACTAAAACAGTATTTACAATTGAAAAAAGTCTCAACGAATTTCAAATAAACCTCGAACAACCGTTCACGAAATGTCAAAAATTATTTAAAAATAAACAAAATTGTTTACGAAACATGAAAATTGTTTACGAAACATAAAAAAAAATTAAAACGTTCGATTGCAAAAATGTTGTGTATCTCATGTTAGTTTGTACATACCCATAATATAATAGTTATTTTTTTTTTATTTGTGACATTTTCCTATTTATACGTATCAATAACCTCCCACTCCTCCCAAACTTCCAATATCTATACTTCACCTTTTACTTCTTCTTCCCAGGGGTATCGGAAGAGAAGCCTACCCCATTCCCGGTTTCCAGATAATAAGTATACCCTGAGGGTACAGCGGGAGGGTTCGCTTATTAGGAGGCCTAATGTAAAACCACCTAGACACAACCATTGGAGTATCTTGATCAATGGTTTCACAAGTTATTTTATTAACAAGCCCCTTTATTATTTTTTTAATTACGCTTTACAATCGACCACATCCATGACCTAGTTAGTAAGACGCCTGTCTTTCAATTTCAACAGGGTCCATACCCGTCGACACCCATTTTTTAAAAGGGTTCCAGTCTAGTTTTCTCTTAAGGCTTGTTTAAACACCTTGCTAGTTGATTGGAAAAGATTGCGACATGGCAATAATCCTGCCAAATTATACTCACTCATATATTTTCCATGTCCGGACCATACCTTCACATGCATATACCATATACCATCAAGCTATTCCCCTCTGGGAGTAGGCATAAAAGACAGAGACACAGCCTTTCCCGCCTCGGCATACATCCTTAGCTTCTTCTACGTCCATATACCTTCTCATACAACTCGTACAATTTCTCTGGCTTTTTTACGTTTCCTTTTTTCAAAATATCATTCAATTGATCTAACCATGTTTTTCTTGATCTTCCTCTAGGGTGGTAGAGGAAAATCAAGAAAAGCATGGTAGCAGGTAGAAATTGGTCGTAAGTAAAAAACACAGTAGACGTTCCAGAAACAGTGAATATTTTTTTACGTTTTGCGCTCCTTATGTGCAGCCAATCGCTCATCGTAAGCTCCTATTTTCCCTCGTGTATGCCGTTATGGCTTGCGAGATACTATGTATCTCGCGCGTTTTTCTCTTGCATGGGCCGACCGACTTTTGATAGTAGCTATTGCGAAGGCCACGCATAAGGAACATTTCATTATAATCGGTACACAGCAAGTACATGAAACAAAACATCTTTAAATATCAAACAAACAAGAAAATATACATAAATCATATTTAAGGTGACGCATACGTCCGATACAAGAGCCTTGGCTGAAAATCCGACGAATGCGCAAACCCCAGATTGGAAGACAGACGTCTTACCAACTAGACCACGGAGGACGTCACACAGTTCCTCAATCCGTGAAAAATAACATAAATATCACACTTTGTTGATGATATTTCATTTCTTTCTTCTTAGATAGGCTTTTATGATAGATCTAAATTTATAGTCCCGCCTATATAATAAATACTAATTTCTAACCCTAAAATTTCAGGATTAGTATTCAGAGTCGGAACTCATAAGTTCTAAACTTTAAAGTGAGGTAATGAAATAAACCACGTGACTTCCTTCTTTAAGGTAGCTACGATATATTTGAACGAAATACCATGCATACTAATTTCTTCAGGAAAAATAGTTAAGATTTTTTAGTGTTTAGGTCGGACAATGAATTCGGCCCTTAGAGTCTAGCTTTTCAAAGTTTCTTATTGCATATTAAGTATTTATGGACTAACAGCGTCTGACAATTTCTTGTACAATCAATTCATATTTTTCTTGTTTATAGTTAAGGCATTAAAGTTGTGGAAGTTTAAAGACATTGTAATTTATTTTTATCAAACACTGTTTATTCCACTTTTTTGTGACACTATAACCCTACCGGTTTCGAGGCTTTCACCTCATCTTCAGTCTTGTTTGTGCTCCCCTGAAGATGAGGTGAAAGCCTTGAAGCCGGTAGGGTTATACCGTCACAAAAAAAGTGGAATAAACAGTGTTTGATAAAAATAAATTACAAATTCATATTTTTTTGGACGCTTCCCTCTTCAACCCTTGTCCCTCTTTCCAAGCAGCCTTAAACATGAAAAACACGTTTGTTACGTTAGAAAATACTATAATAACATTTTGAATATGCGAACTAATGTTTGAGGAGCACTTATCCAGATATAAAATGCCCACCGGGAATTAGGTTCATGGATAATATTTTTCTACCTTCCGAACTGTGGGAACCCACAAAATCCTGATATTTACGCAATAAAGTACATAAAATACACGCCAATTTACATAAAAAAATACGTGTTTTATACATATAATATGTTATATACGAGTATATATATATAGTATATATACACTGCCTTTATAACAAATATTTTTAAAGGTTCAAATTAATTTATTTACATACAAATTAACTTTGGTGTAAATATGCCCAATTTTTAGGTACTTCAATTAAATCGTGGCAACATTTCTGAGAGTTAGCAAATTTCATAAACAGTTGCAGCCCGGATTTGGATTGTTCAAGTGAGTAACATAAGTCAGTGAATAATAATAAAAAATATATATATATAAAGAACGACAATTTATATAGCGCGCTTAAAGAGTAAACTCTTCATAAAAGTGCTCCAACTTGGGACGCGGACCTACTATTATTGACAGACAGCAAAATAAAACACATAAAAATTGAATGTAGGGTAAGGAAGCTAGTGGCTATTTCAGATCAGGCGATGAGCCTAGTGAGACGACTGATGTAGTCTTGTGAAAAAATATAGTACATACACATTTAAATTAATAGATATTAAAAAAAGATGCAAACTATTTAAAAGTTTTTGTTTAAATTTAAAATAAACTATGCTCACTGTACTGTATACAGTACAACTTGGTAGGTTAAGTGCCATGTGGCAATCACTTCCAATCAATACAATATTAAACTAGACTTAAGTGAAAACCAGACTGGAATCTTTTTTAAAAAAAATCTGGGTTGGAAGACTGGATCTTATCAACTAAGCTAAGTAACTAAGCTAAGTAACTAAACTAAGCTAAGCAACTAAGCTAACTTATCAACAGTGGTGATAAGTTAGCTTAGTTGCTTAGCTTAGTTTAGTTACTAGTGGACCTGTATCCGAATGGAAAGAGGCCTAAATAAAAATCAGACTAAAATCCTTTATAAAGAAATCTGGGTTCAATCGAGAATCGAACGCGCAACCCCAGGTTGGAAGAATAGCGTCTTACCACCTTTGCCAAGAAGAGGTCATCATTTATCATCACAGATGTAATTATTTTTCAGTCAATCAGACAAATATTTAAGAGGCCTTAAGCGAAAATATGACAGGAACCCTTTTTTTTAAATTACATACCAACAAGAATAGAATTGGAACCCTTGGTATGGAAGACAGACGTCTTACCAACTATGCCACGGAGGTCATCATGTTTATATTTTAAGCAGAAAAGAAGCAGCATGATGGTTTGAAAGCATTTGAAAATAATGAAATAGGAAACAGCATATCTAAACCTGTGTTACGCATAAAAGTGAATAATTAAACTGATGCCCTTTTCTGTTTAGCATTTACATTTGTAGCAGAGATCAAAGAGATAATTTACATTGTGTCAATGATTAACCCCCGGGGGTTTGTGCGGAGTTTTGGAAAATAAATTGCTTCAATTCGGTTAGCAACCCATTACTAAACGTTGCTAATACCGCCACTGGAGCCGGTGTTGCCAAATATTTATCATTTGCCTGTACTAAATCAATGTTGATTAAGTGGCTTAGGTGAGCCCAAGTTAGACAATGACATATTTTATGTTTATAATTATGATAACATTTACTTTGTGAACTACACTAATAGGATGTTACTATCACGACTAGAGTTTCGAACTTCGTTTTAAAGCTCTTCATTTCTACGAAGAGCTCAGAGACGAAGAGTCAAACTGTTAAGTTGCATCTCTGCAACATGTACACACTAGAACAACGGTCCGCAAACATTATTTGTAAAGGGCTAAACTAGTAAATAATTTAAACTCGTGGCCCAAGAGGCGAACTCGAGGATATTTATGTATTAGGTGTTAACATAAGTTGTGTCCGTTTTTTTTTAATTTAAAAATGAGCACCATAAGTAAAACAAAATGGTAAATGTTATACGTCATTCGAAAGAAAATTTTCTGCTCTACACGAAATTGTGTTTGCTTTTACGTTACATATATTATTTTATTTGATTACAAGCCTTCAAATGGGATGTCAAGTAGACGAAAGTGAGCATTTTCGACACCTTCTGTTCGCGTTCATTCGAGGGAATAAAGCTGCTCGCGATATTTGCGAATTGTACGGTGAAGATGCTATGAATGAAAGGACAGATGGTAGATGGCGGTATAGAGTCATGTGACAATTCATCTGCTCAGCCAATTCTATGGTGGTTTGAAGGAGATCTTCATGAATAATATAGTTTAAGCGGTCCTCATCGAAGTCCACTGGTCGTCCGGAACGCTACATGTCTTTCAGATCGAAATTACCGTCTTTGAAACGCAAAAACCATCGACGAGCTGTCCTTTCGTTCATAGCATCTTTACCGTACACTTTGCAAATATCGCGAGCAGCTTTGGCAGCTTTATTCCCTCGATTGAACCCGAACAGAAGGAGGTGTCAAAAATGCTCACTTTCGTCCACTTGACATTCCATTTTGAAGGCTTGTAATCAAATAAAATAATATATGTAACGTAAAAGCAAACAATATCTTGTAGAGCAGAACATTTTCTTTCGAATGACGTATAACATTTACCATTTTGTTTTACTTTTGGTGCTCATTTTTAAATTTGAAAAAAAATAACGGACAAAACTTATGTTAACACCCAATAGTTACGCCTACATAAATAATAAGAAAAAAATTAAATAAATTTACTGAAAAAAATGTAACGCAATAATAATAAGCAGACTAATGAAAGACAATTGTTTGAAATACGGTTCTACTAATGAGAAAGGAGTCGTTTTTTTTTTTTTTTTTGAGAAAACGTTTTACCAAATAGAGGTACAAAGATAATATTCCCTATCGTCAAAATTGATTGCAAATGTTCACATGTTAATGCTACCTGTATTGAGATTTCACGTATTTCATATTTGGAAAAGAACACCGATACACGTGACACTGGAAATGCTGCCGAATTATAACTGCGTGGCGTCACAGCAGATCCCACCGAATACGAAGCTATAGGAGCGCCACACAGATCGTATCTCATAACTCAACTCGGCGGTCGGTAGTTCCGTTATAGCGCTTACGTTGAAATTTTAAAGAATTTGATATTGTACAATTTTAGCTCGTGGGCTGTACGAAGAGCTGGCGGCCCTGATTTGGCCTAATGGTAGTAGTTTGCCGACCCCTGCACTAGAAGACAGATCACCTTACAGAATTATATACTTAATATACAAGCAATCCTTTGCCATACGAAACGGAAAAGTAATACATTTGCTCTTGTTTTTGATTCTGTGGATTGTGAGTGTTTTTTTTTAAAGTCTCGTCCTCGTCAATGTTGGTCCTCGTAGTCGAGGATCTCCTCACCATTCCAAGGTCAATTCAGTTGAAAAGCGAAGGCGAAGCTGTGCCGTGGAGTTCGTTTTGAATGTGTGAGCCGTTGCACATCAGCAAACTGACCGGCCACAGCGCTGTACTGGTTCCAATGGCACACCGAAGTGAGACGATCGGAGCATACCGGCAACATTTTTTTTGTTGAAAGAATAGATATAACCTTCTTCTTCTCCCTGGCTCCATCCCAACTCATTGTCTGCGAAGACTGTTGGGTTCAGCTCTCCTCGTCCTCAGGTTGTATGCTCTTCTGTCCCGGACTACGTCCCCCAGGCCGTGCCTCTGCATCAGGTTATCTTTTTGCACCACCCATGAATTATTTAAAGAATAGATATAACCGAAGGCATATAGTATACATATGTTTCAACTAGGTATCCTTATACCCCCGAATACTAGGCGAAAAAATGCCTGCGTTATTCGAAAGTTGTAAAGCGAAAAAAAATCCTGTCACTTTAGATTTAATATATTGTGTAGATGATTTTTTTCCATTTAAGTGCTAAATCGTTCAGCATAAAAAAAAGGAGTTCTACAATACATTATATAATAAATATAAAATAAACTAAGGGCTATAACTTCTTAAAAATCTAGTTTCTTTGAATTTATCGCGTACTTCATTGAATGTTGAAAATTGGCGAATCCATTTAACTTTTAAATTCATTAACGAAAGGGAGAAAACTAAGTTTAAAAAAAAAGGGAAAACTATGCCAATGGAGGTTTTAACCCTATCAAAAAAGTAATTTACGCAATACCCACACAGTGGTTTGGGAGGATAAGGAGACGAAGTGGGAGAAGCAGCGAGTGGTTTAATCGATTATGGAAATCAAGTGCGGGAATAGAGAATCCTTTGTATTTCGGTTGAAGGAAAAATAATTCGCAGTTTCGGTAAAGCCTGATAAATTGGCCCGATTCTGCCGAAACACCCTGTACGAAGGAGACGTTTAACCCTTTGCGTAACACTGTGGTTAATAAACATTAATTTTTTTAACTTATTTAGATCAACCCCATCGTCCTATCTTTACACTCTACTTATAAGTACATTTATGAAATTTCTATTGATAAAAATATTGATAGGAGCTGAATAAATGCTGTAGAAATGCGTGCACTGAGAAGAATTCATGGGGTGACAATATATGACAGAATACAGAATGAAGTGATAAGAAATGTATGTGAACTTAAGGGTGATGTGTTGAGTTAGATTAAGAGGAACATGCTGAGATGGTTTGTATACGTGGAACGGAGATGAAAGAAGAAAGACTAACAAAACAAATATATAATGCAAATGTGAGTAGAAGGCGTGTGAGAGGGGTACCAAAGAAAGTATGGTTGGATCGGGTGAATGATATTTTTAAAGAATAAATTGTAGGATTTATATGATAAGGTATATAATATATGGATGTGGAACAGGCTAAGAATGTGTGTCGAAATGACAGCCTGGCGCTCAGTCTTCTATGTCTACTCTGACAGGGAAATTGCGTGATGGTATGAATGTATGTATGTATATTTGGTCTATTAATTATGGTGGGTTCGAACCTGAATTGCAGCGCTCTTGAAGAGAGTCTTCTCTCCAATCGGCGCTAATTAACATCACAATACGACACGATAGGCTGTCCTATCCCTCATAATTGAGTATGATCAGTCCATCCTTTGGATGGAAGACGCCTATGCGTCTATTGTATTTTGTGTGCAAGCTGTTGCACTTCGGCAACCATACAGTCTTCACAGGTCGAAACCAAACAGATACAATGTGGATCGGTTCTTTTAGCATAGAAACATACATAATGCGATTGTTCCCATGGGGAATCAAATCCACAATTCTTGTGTGGACGACCACCGTTCTTCTAAGCTACAGAAGCCCGTTTTAAGAGAAAAATATTTTTTTTAACTTGAATTCGATATTTCAGCAATATATATAAATTTTTTATTTGTGTATTAGAAACACGTGTCGCGGGGTTTATTAATGTAATTAGTAAATTAATAAAGTAATTTATTAAGTATTCTGCTTATTGTTTATTTATTTTATTTAAATACTTAATTGTACAATGCCATATTTATTGCTAAATTAACAACAATTTCCATCCAACAAGAAATTTGTTTTACAATTTAGGTTCTGGTGTTGGGTGAAAGATTTACATTAGAGCTTTTTACAAAGAAAATAGATTTATAAAACACAGAATTGTAAGACAAAAAAAAAAGATTTTTTTAGATTTAAATATATTTTGACCTCTAAGTGTTAAATATATGGGTGGCGTATGCAGTTTTAGGAAGCACTTGAAACGACCCTTTTTTTGAAGACTTATTAAAATGTATGATTATATATGAACACTAAACTCATTAATTAACTACACCAAAGGTCGAATATGTTACAATCACTCATAAGAATATAAACAAAAGTCGAATATGTAACTACTCGTATCACTATCAGAATATCTACAAAAATCGAATATGTTACTACTCGTATCACTCATCAGAATATCTACAAAAGTCGAATATGTTACTACTCGTATCACTCATAAGAATATCTACAAAAGTCGAATATGTTACTACTCGTATCACACATCAGAATATCTACCAAAGTCGAATATGTTACTACTCGTATCACTCATCAGAATATCTACAAAAGTCGAATATGTTACTATCACTCAACAGAATATATACAAAAGTCGAATATGTTACTTCTTGTATCACTCATCAGAATATCTACAAAAGTCGAATATGTTACTATCACTCATCAGAATATCTACAAAAGTTTCTTTGTATTTCGTTTTCCCCATCTAAGTTGTCTGCGGCTTTTTTACCTAATATGTTTTTTTGAACATATGCAGATGCGGGAAAGTGCCATGTCTAATGACTGCAGCCACTATCTTCCAATCATTAAACTCAACTCATATGTATTTATTTTGTAATATTTTTAAACTGTCAGTAATAATGGGTTCGGGTCTATAGTTAAACCGCCCTTGGGGAGAGTCTGTTCTCTAAACGGCGTAAATTGTCATTTTTTTATTAATCTTAATCAATTTGGGTTCGATCAGTTAAAAGAGAGCCAGTTAAATATCAACATTAATTATATTTGATGAAAACTTATTGTTAGACAAAAAAAAAGACATATAGTTGATGAAAACTTATTGTTAGACAAAAAAAAGACATACTACTTGATGAAAACTTATTGTTAGACAAAAAAAAAGACATATAGTTGATGAAAACTTATTGTTAGACAAAAAAAAGACATAAAGTTGATGAAAACTTATTGTTAGACAAAAAAAGACATATACTCGTAGTTGATGAAAAATTGTTACACAAAAAAATACATATAGTTGATGAAAACTTATTGTTAGACAAAAAAAGTTTCGGATTACAAATCGTACGAATCAATATTGTCCAAAATCGAAAAATGATACCCCTCTCAGTAAAACGAAGGGTTAATCAACCGTACTGATAAGGAGTCACTTCTCAGTCGAGTGGTTTTCTTCTGCTAAGTTGATTCCTGATTATTCTTCGATTAGCGTCAGTATTTACTTTGGAAAATCTATTTATTGGTTCGAGGATTCCCCATTTTCATTTCCGGTTTACACAGAAGAACCGAGAGGTGAATGGTGTTAGTGGAATTATTCCACAAAAAAATATATTAAATAACAAATAAACGGTTTATAAAATATTTGATTAAGGAATTTGAGATATACATACAAACCATCACGCAATTTCCATGTGGAGGTAGGCAGAGAGAACAAAGCGTCATAATTTCCTATCTCGACACAATTCCTTAAACTCTTCTACATCCATACAACTCTTGCGATTTCTTTGGCTTTTTAATTTACTTCATTCAAAATATAACTTACTTGATCAAGAAATTTGAGGTATTTATTATACGTTTATATAAACATACCATCATGGCATTTCTCTTTCCGGATAATCAGACAGGACAGAGCGCCTGACTTGCCATAAACCTTATCATACAACCCATACGATTTCTTTCTTATAACTATCATTAAATTATTCTTTCCTTGATCGTTCTCAACCATTCCTTCCTCCGCACAATGTATTTGTTTTGTTAGTATTTCTTCATTCATTCGTTCCACATGTCCAAATCATCTCAAAGCGTTCTTCATATTACTAAACACGCCAGTCTTAAATTCACATACATCCTTGTTTATTTTTAAATTATATTTTTTTAGTCTGGCATGGAAAACATCGACCACCCCCTTCACGTGCGGTGGATGTCCTATCACATGTGGGTTCAACGACATCCTATGGGCGAGCGACAGCAGTGTTGCCTTCGTCAAGCATTGGGAAGACGTCTTTTAGTGTAGTTCAACAATTCCAATACGATAAAGACGAAGAATATTTTATTATCTATTGAATTGATTTGTTTTTACTTTCCGTGTTGAACTATACATTGGTACTGCATGATACGTTTAAAAACATTAATGCTCAGCACAGCTGGGAGAAAATAGCAGTAGATAGAGCCATATTACGTAGAACTGTTGCTAGTTATCAGAGACCCAATAGAGAATAGAGACACAAACATTGGTACTGCATGATACGCTTAAAAACATTAATGTTCAGCACAGCTGGGAGAAAATAGCAGTAGATAGAGCCTTATTACGTAGAACTGTTGCTAGTTATCAGAGACCCAATAGAGAATAGAGACACAAACATTGGTACTGCATGATACGCTTAAAAACATTAATGCTCAGCACAGCTGGGAGAAAATAGCAGTAGATAGAGCCTTATTACGTAGAACTGTTGCTAGTTATCAGAGACCCAATAGAGAATAGAGACACAAACATTGGTACTGCATGATACGCTTAAAAACATTAATGTTCAGCACAGCTGGGAGAAAATAGCAGTAGATAGAGCCATATTACGTAGAACTGTTGCTAGTTATCAGGGACCCAATAGAGAATAGAGACACAAACAAGCTGCAGGTACTGAAGTTCTTTGGGTTTGTTATGGAACGAAATATCACAAATTGGCTAACATATGTTAGTCATCTCCTAAGCACAAACTCAGGAACTCGGATCATCCACTTTGTATTGTGCCTATTGTTAAATTGTTCAAGGGTAATAGGCAATCATAAATTTATATATTGGTACGTTTATGGATCATATTTAAAAATATGTATGGTCGTCGTCGTTGCTGTACCTCGTAGTCGAGGATGCCCTCGCCACTCCAACGTCAAACTTGAACTGCTCTTTCACGTCGATCATGTGATCTGTGAGAAAACAGCCCGATCCTAGATGCGCACTCCCTCCCGCAGATGTCACAGATCTGTGAATCCTGCTGAGTCGCCTGGCAATGTTGACCATGTTCACAGCACGCTGACTATTTCTCATACGTCTAGCCATTGAGACGGCATCAACCCGAGAACAGACGGCCCTCCATCCTCAACGGTCCTGAGCCACCTGATTCTAATCATCAGGTGTCCGCAGTCAGCGACTCTCGCAGAATGTCCTTATAACGCTTTCTCTGCCAACCAGCCATTCGCTTGCCCACTACTTACTTACTACTTCCCGTACAAGACGCGCTTTGGAAGTCTATGATCGCCCATACGTATCACATACCCGGTCCATCGCAATTTCGTCTTTACAACCATATCTTCTGTAGGTTTATAGTTGAAGCGTTGCAGGACCGATACATTTGTAACATGATCACACCTGTGGATCCGAATAATTCAACGAAGGAAACGCTGGTGGAACATTTCAAGGTTTTGAATGTGCCTTCTATAGGGAACTTAAGTCTCAGACTCATAGAGAATTATGGGACGGACAATGGCCTTGTACGAGTATGGTGTATTCTGAATTTAAAAAAAATTTAATGGAAAATTTTGATACAGTATTTATTGTTTTTTTTTAATTGTAACTAATAAATAAATGACACGTAAGTGTCGTTTATTGTGTCAATAATAAAAATAAAAATAGGATGTAAATCAAATAAAAAAATACTCGCGTAGGGGTTAACATAAACTGAAATCATTCCCAATCCTCAAGTTGGGGATGTCAAATGCGTACAGTGCGAATCCTTTGGTAAAGGCTCGACATTTGTCTGGCATCCTAAGGATGTGCCCCGCCCCCATTTCTCGAGGGAGAGTATCAATTGTGACGCGTCTCAAGGATAACCGACTGACAAATTTGTGTGGTGTGAAAACATATCATTTTAAAGTGTCAGGGACGCATGAATATTCTTTTTACTATGAATTAACTATAAATGGTGACTGGTACGTTTTTTAATAGATATTCACCCAATCAATAATAACAATAAATTTGTGTGAGCTCGTGAGTGTGGGTTTATTCTTGTTGTTTTGATTTTGGTTGTTTTTGTATTTGTGTTTCTGTGTATTTTTTGTTCTAATTTTAATTTTTATTCTTATGATTGTGTGCGGTATATTGTGGGATGAATATTTTTGGTCTTTCTGGAGTGATGATGTGTGTGAGGAGTTGAATTTTGCAAGATGTTTCCAGTTGTAATTGAGTGTCACTGTTTGTCAGGTTGATGAGAACGTGCAACGGGGTTTTGTTTTTGTGTAATCAAAAATCGGAAAGAAGTATCGATTTATTTTTTTATGCTAAATATCCTCAGTGAGATACAGGCAAAAGCCTAGTTTACTGGGGATACGACAAATCAAAGGCAACAAACCCAGATCCATTAAAATTGTATGTCCATATCAAATTACCTGTTGTTTTTTCGCAAATTGTGTATATTTCTTGCCATGTGTAATAATAAATAAATAAATAAAATAAATAAATATATGGTAAATATTAAATAAATATGGTGTTGAATGTAACTAAACTTATAGGTGGTATTGTGTTCTTATACGCCGAAAGTATACCATGTACAGTAAAGCATCGATTTTCCGAATACCGAAAGTTCATATTTGCGGCCGCTAGTATAGAAATTCAATTATATGAAAACTTATCGTATTTTATAGTATGTATAGAATTTCAAATTGCTGTAGCGCTTTCCCCCTCCCTGCCAACCGGCCTACGTGAGCAACCTCGCGTTGTTAGTGGTGTGTGTCTTCACTTGTGACAGAGCCTTCAGTTGTGACGATCGGTTGTCCGAAAATTCAGTTATCTGAACACCCCTACTCCCGAATTGTTTCGGATAATCGATGCTCTACTGTATTACAGTGAATGATTTAACACTTGGAAAGGGGTAAAGCAAGATCTTTGAAACTATTGAAATGAGATGTAGCGCGCTGGACTTCTGTGCGGAAGGCCGTCGGTTCGAATCCCGCGTTGTGCTACTCCCCTCGAACGACACGGGCACTTTTTCGCCTAATGTTCGAGGGTATTAAGGATACCTATGACTTCGGTCATATATATTCTAAAATAGTTTATTTTCATTATTTAATACATTGTACATCCGGCGGGATTACTGTTCTACAGCGTTTTGTTCCTTCCAACGAATTATGTTCAAATAGAAAAACCTAAGTCGTTTTTTAAACGAACTTATTCAAAACACAAATGAACCTTGTAGGTTTTTTTAAGGAAACCTGCCCCTAAAAAATAATACTCACCCCCATTCTGGAATAATATCGGCACAAAAGGGAATGGAGTTTAAACCACCAATTTACATTATTTCAATAAACAGCTCCAGGCCAATAAATACGCGACGGTGTTCACAGAATCGTTAAATGTGGAAATCAAAAGGGAAATAATTTAAGATTCCGTTTTGAGCTTTGTATATAGACATATTATATAAGTACCTTGAATCTAATATAACAGATCTAATTATGTAAGTACCTTGAATCTAATAGAACAGATATAATTATATAAGTAAATTGAATCTAATAGAACAGATATAATAGTGAAAAACAACCTAAACAACAATTCTAAAATTATGCGATTTATATTTTTTAACACAAGTTTCGGCTCTGACTTTGTGGAACTCAATATTGGAATATTTAACAATAAATTATAGTATACTTTGTTATTCCATTAAATACATCAATCCCCATATAACGTGTTTCTATATCATATCCCGAGGCTCTCTTCCGGTTTGTTATGTGAATATTGCTAATGTCAGATTGATGTCATGTTACTATGGACCACGTACATCGAAAGTGTTCGTGGTCCATTGACGTAAATACTTCAATTTTACATACATACATACCATCACGTAATTTCCCTGTCAGGGTAGCAGATATGACAGAATGCCATACTTTCATATTTCAACAAACATCCGAAGTATCTTATACATCCATACAGCTTCTAAAATTTCTCTGACTTTCTACGTTTCTTTCTTTCAGAATATCATTAATTTGATCCAACCATACTTTCCTTGGTCATCCTCTCACACGCCTTCCACTCAAATTTGCACTATAAATCTGTTTTGTTAGTCTTTCTTAATTTATTCGATCCACATGCCCTAACCGTATATCTTCTTTATCTTACTTAATAAAATTTTCAATAATAAATAAAAATCAAATTTACGGAATAACAAAGTAACCTTTGGAATAAACTCAGACCACGTTTTTTTTATCCTAACCATAGAACACAGAAATAAGTTAGGTTTATACTTTAATTCGATTCGTAGAAAATCGAATGAGTTTCAGATGGGATATAAAAAAAAGCAGGAATGGGAACACAAAAATAAAAATAAAAACTTTTAAAAACAGTAGCGGCTCACTGATGAATTTATAAACTTTTCAATATCGTTTTTATGAGGTTAAATGAAATACAAAATCTCAACCCCCCACATTCTGCGGGAAATTAGGATAAAAAGTAGTATATCTATATAACATATTATATATATATATATATATATATATATATATATATATATATATATATATATATATATATATATATATATATATATATATATATATATATATAACATAACTTATTTCCTTTGTAGGTGGCATATTGGAGGAAATAGCACGAAGGACAAAACTAGCGTGGAGCTCATTTGGACGTTTGAACAACATCTTCAAAAGTAATCTCACAATATCTTTGAAGCGAAGGGTTTACAACCAGTGCATCCTTCCAGTACTTACTTACGTATGGCCGCGAGACATGGACGCTCACAGTAAAGAACACACAAAAGCTCCAGACCGCACAAAGGGGCATGGAGAGATGCATGTTGGGATATACTAAAAGAGACCGTAAAGGAAACACCTGGATTCGCAATATAACAAAGGTAGAAGACTTATAACGGTGTGCAAAAGAATGAAGTGGCAATGGGCTGGACACGTATCCAGAATGTCAGACTCCCGATGGACATCCGAAATAATCCAATGGTACCCAAGAGGCATAAATCTTCTTCTTCTGGGCCTCCCAGAAGAAGACCGAAGGTACGCACAATAGATGAAATCAGGAAGCATGGCAGCATCACATGACATCAGCGTGCAAAAAACCGAACTATTTGGAGTCAACTTGGGGAGACCTTCATCCAGCAGTGGATCGACCCTGGTTGACAATGATGATGATATATAACATAAATGTTATATATAATAAACATATCTCAGAGTTTTTACCAAATTTTGGTGAGATATTGTAATTTTAAAAGCTTAACATTTTTTCTAAGCTTCTCTCTCTAATACTAGAAACAACACCACATTAATTCCTGCAACCCAAGAATACAATAAAATTAAACGGAATTTAATCAGACATAACCAAAAAGGATTCAACACACATATTACCTGTTAAAATATATTAGGTAATTAATGCATTCTTTGAGAATTTAAGGAATTATATTTAAAGGTTTTTTTCAACTTCTACTCAGTAAAATTTTAACTAGCTTAATAGATTTGCGGCCATAGTCACACCAAGCCAAACGGCGCTCAAGATTCGGTTCCTGATGGATTAATTTCCGGACTAGTTTCACTCTTAGACCTTTTTATATCTGAATTTATGTTTTTTTTTTGTAGTTTATATGCTGCTTATCATAAATTCTTATATCATCATCATTGTCAATCTGGGTCGATCCACTGCAGGATGAAGGTCTCCCCAAGTTGACTCCAAATAATTCGTTTTTTTTTGTTGATGCCATGTAATGCTACCATGCCTCCTAATTTCACCCATCTAACGTATCTTTGGTATTTTTCTGAGTATTTATGCCTCTTGGGTACCATTGGATTATTTCGGATGTCCATCGGGAATCTGACATTCTGTCTACGTGTCCTGCTCATTGCCACTTTATTAATTCTTATATAAATAACGCCAAAAATAAATTCTTATATATGGTAAATAGCACAATATAAAAAAAACCTATGTCTAACGGAAGGCTGCAACAGATTAAATCTGCCGATCGTCTTGGTGCTTTGTTTTCCTTGCCATCGGAATTTTAAGTTTAATCTGTCAAGGTTACTGAAGTGCAATAACTTGCACATTAAACCAATGCACCCACAGTCCACTTCTATTCACAGGATAGCTGACAAGAATACTCGATCACGAGGGATTCCCTATCTATATTTTCGTATATCCAATAGATTTGCACACTGATATACGCTTATTGAATTTTTCCTAAAATAAAGTTCTATGGTGGGTTGGATCTCTTTTGTATATATTCATCCAAAGTGTGGTTTTGCCAACTCCTACCAGATTTTAAATTGTCAAATTTAATTATAATCAGTGAGTGCAAATCAATTAGGATTCTTACAAATTTTTGCTTGAATAAAAACAAAAAAAAGGTCGGAGATTCACTTACAATTACTCTGTGTCATCCTCTAAAGCCTAGTTAAAAAGACACCTATCTCCCAACCCCTGAGGTTGTTAGTTTGATTCCCGTTGACGCTCAATTTTAACGGCTTCAATCTGTATTTCCCTCAAAGCTTCTTTGACACCTTTCTTTACCCCTTTGCAACACACCCACCAGATTGTACTATATACAAAGAAAATGTAATAAATTTTTTCCCATTCTTGTATAATTATTATAAATAAGGTTTGAATACTTAATGATAACAGAACTTTTCTTTTTTTTGTATACCACCTATTGTTGGCTAAATTCACTCAATCTCTCAAACACTATAAACTCAAAAAGCTTTCATAAAGCTCCTATGTTCTAAAATAAAATGTTGACCAACCAACTTTTTTTAGCAAGCCCACGGTCCATAATTTTTTTATACCTTTATCTTGATGTTGTACGAGAGCAAAACTGCTGGTCGCGACGTTTTCACATTTCAGACGGCTTAATTCCGTACATTTCACGTCAGATTTTTTTTTCATTTCTTTTTTGCATTTTTGCCGGTGAAACATTAAATTTTTTGACATGCCGCTGAATGGAAAAAAAGAGTGGGTAGATAGTCTGCACCCTCCTCCCCATAGAAATATATACACGTATAAATGTGCTGAGTGAATTCCAGTGTAATTTTGTTTATATCAAATATAAGGTCCGGTGTTTTTAAGGATGATTAGACATGTACAACGAATGGAAGTCATTTGTGTTAAGGGAGTACTTTTCTGTGACAACCGTGGCCTAGTTGGAAAAGTTTCAACTGTATTTCAATCGGGGGGTAGCGGTTTCGATTCTTTGTAGAACTGAATTTACAGGAGAGCATCGATTATCCGAAACAATTCGGGACTGGCGGTGTTCATATAACTGATTTTTCGGATAACCAATCGTATATCATATATATTTTATATTACACGTCTTACAAACACATACCTTACATAAAGTAGTACATTAAAGTAGGCTTACAGTTTAGGAAAAGAAGTTCAAAATTGTCTTTTGCTTCAGAGATGAGACTCGTTTTATGGCCGCTAAATCTCGCACACGTTTTAAAGACAGCAATTGGACATGGTAAGTCGAAAGACAGCATCACATTCTTCTTTGAACTTTCGGTAAACCGATGTTCCGGTTGATTGGTATTCGGAAAATCGATGCTCTACTTCTCCCTGGCTCCATCCCAACTCATTGTCTGCGAAAACTGTTGGGGTCAGCTCTCCTCGTCCTCAGGTTGTATGCTCTTCTGTCCCGGACTACGTCCCCCAGGCCGTGCCTCTGCATCAGGTTATCTTTTTGCACCACCCATGAATTCTTTGGTCTTCCTCTGGTTGTTATTCGAGGCAGATCCATGGAGATTGCCTGGTTCACAATGTGATCGGGTGCTCTGCGTCCAACGTGCACATACCATCTCAATCGCCTCTCCTCCATCTTGCTGTTGATGTATCGATGCTCTACTGTATTTTAAAAAAGCTTCCTGTTCGGTTTTGGTCATATCAAAATTCTTGATTATATATAAACACTATACTATACGCATACATTAAACTACACCTAAAGCCGAATGTCTATTACAAATCGGAAGGTTTCGAAGTATTTGTAAAGTAACTCGTCTACTTTTGGTTACTTTTCTGCAGTGTTCTTACTAAATATATATTTTTAAACGTTTGCAAAAGCGGGAAAGTCCTATCTAATGGCTGCAGCTACGATTTATCTATCACATATCGGATGTTCTACAAAGGTTTATTTATAGTATGAAATAAGGCGGAAAAGGTAAGTAAGATAAAGACAGGAGTGTTCCGAATCGATCCAATAGGGCGGAGTATTATGATACAAAAATTATGATCACTACTATAAAAAAATATCACCAAAGGTTTTTTTGTAGTTCCTTGGCAAGTAGTTTTCTGAAGAAATATGTTTTCATAAACATAAACAGATGCGAGAAAGTACATCATCTAAAGATCACAGCCACCATCTTCCTATCCTTACACTCAACCAATATTATTTCGTAAGATTTTTAATTTATCAATAAAAGTGGGTTCGAATTCCGAGCACCCACGAAGATAATCTGCTCTCTAAACGGCGCTTTATAAATTGTCTTGAATTACTTTAAAATATTTCTGGTTAGTTGGAAGACATTGCCGCCTGGCAATAAGCCCACCAGGTTGTACTGTATTCAACGAAAGTGTAATATAACACAAGACTATCTACATCGTAAAGCTTTTTGTTCAATACAAAGCGGCGAGATAGCCCCATTCATACACCTTTTTATGCATACTCTCCTATTATACAGGTTTTACGATCTTCCTTCTTTTAAAATGTTATATACTGTCACCAAAATGCTTTCCTGTTTTTATATTATTCGAATAGATAACATTGTAAATCTTTCACCGTTTATTCTTTCTACACGACCGAACCATCTCAACGCTCCTCTTTCTTCATCTTAAGCAATGCACTTTTTTTTAATCTGCATCCTTTCCTAATGTCTTCGTTCCTTCTTCTAACATATAAAAAATTGTTTTTTTTTTCGCTCTAACACTGATTTGTTACGCGTTTGTCTAATTTTCATTACTCTATTGCCACGACAAAATATCGATTCCGTATTCTAAAGTTGGGAGACCAAGATTCTAATATGACTAGTCGGCTATGAATTAGAAATTGTTTTTCCAAATAATTAGTATGCAGTACTTGTTACGAGTTATGTTTTTAAATACATTTTTGCTGTATTGCATTTATCTTTGTCTAATATTTTCATTTTAAAAAGATACACCGTTTATTAAACGAAGTTTTCATATTCAAAATGAATTTTTTTTAAATTTTTTTTTATCCGGTGTACAAAGGAAACTCGTGTTCATTTGCAATGAATATTTTTATAAATTAACTGTATCACGATAAAATCTTTTATGTGGGTCGGATAAAAATCCAATATGTTTGTTTTGGATTAAATAAATTACATTATAAGCCATAAAATAAATTGAAGTACATATTTATTCATTTTTATTAAAAGCACAAAATGCGACGTTTTCTGTGGCCTGGTTGGCAGGACGTCTGTCTTCCCACTTGAATGTTGCAGGTTTGATTCCTGATTGTACTCATCAAGTTTAAAAAAATGGTTTCAGTCTGCTTTTCTACTTAACGCTTGTTCAAACACATTTATTTAATACTTCATTGTATAACAATCTGGTGGGCTTATTGCCCGATGTCAAGTTCTTTCAACCAACCAGACAAAAGTAAACAAAGGAAGTTATAAATATGCTGGCAAAAAAAATGTTTCAATATTAATTTTAAACAAAATTAAAAAAAAATGGAAAGAAAAATCAAGAATGAAACACGTTACTTTACTAACTTAAAACTAAGAGCTTTTTAAAATACACCCATGACAGAGTGAACCTAACATTAGTTTGAAACTGGTTCCAGAGTCTCACTGCATGGATAGCACAGGTAAAGGTCGACGTAAAAAAGTAGAGCGGTGAAATGGGAAGTCGAAAAACAATATTTGTTTGAGCGTAGTGCAAATCCATGATCGGGAAGACGTTGAATATTCTCGGTGAAATAAAAAGGGGCGACGGGACAGATAAGAATATTATACAATAGTGACGGTATGTGATTTTGCGACTAGTTCTAACGTTCAACAAGTTCTAGCCCTACTGGTATAAAATGACCGTACTTTCTCAGGTACGTTGGAAGAAGTTGTCGCATTCCTATATGTTTTATTGTATACAATGATAGTGAAGTATCTACCTTATTGCTACCAAAACTTTGGGTTATCCAAAAAGAGGGCACTGCGTTAGGATCGGGGATTTCCTCACACGACATTCTTGGGAGAAGCTTACGGGGAACAGTAGATATATGGAGCCCGGTGGGGACGCAGAACTCGCTCATGGTGGAGAAAGAACAAAAAAAATATCTACGATATCTCTATATGGGTGAGTTCGGTGTCTATCCGTGGCTTTATCCTACGCAGTTTCTGCTGGGCATGCTCGGGTATAACTCCTTGAGCGTAAGAAGAGATCTGCGTCTCTTGGTATACGTTGTCAAACTCGTTCGAGGAGTTGTGAGCTGTCCAGCATTACTACAAAGATTAGCGTTAAATGTTCCTAACAATTACAGTAGACTGCGCCGGCAAGAACTGTTCTCAATAACATACGCAAGAACGGGTCTTCCAGCCGCTATGCCTGTTGGAAGGGCCTTAACTCTTCTGAACGGGACTGTCTCGGATATTGACATATTTCATATCACATTACCAAAAGCAAAAGTAAATTTTCTTCTTAGATTAAGCGCGTTAGAAAGCACTCATCAACATACTTAAGTGACTGAATATATTTATCATATGTGTGTGTATATAATAAATAAATAAAAAAATATCATCAGCTGGGGCCAATACATGTATCCAAACATGCATAGTGTTAGGTTTTCTGTATTAATCCTCCATTTGATAAGGATCATTTTTGATATGCCCACGCGAAGATTAAGAGGCCCTCATGTGGGCCATGGTAGGTCGTACCCTACGCGAGTAATGAATAAATAAAATTGAACGGAAAAAACATGTCCCATTTCCTTTTTACAGTGACTTTGAGAACTCGATAGTAACATCACAAAACCCTATTGACATTTGCGAAACGAAAAATCGAAATAAAAATATTTTTATATACAACATACTCGTATAAGGAAAAAAAAACATAATTGGATCAACCCTTTCTGTAAGCAAGTATATTTACCATATCATTTCCCCAATATTTATAAATAATAACACATAATACGCGTATAATATCTGAAGATGAATCTGAACGAGAGATGAGATGGCACAAACAGAGACGATACAAGTGCAAGTATAAATAAGTGCGATATATGCAGTGCCAAATTCAGGAGTGATATATTAACTCATCGTGATTTCAGAGAAGAAACCAAATCTGTTTTTTTTTTAAATATACAATACACCCAATACTATGATGGTTTGTGCAAAATGACAATTAAAGATTATTTAAATTGTTAACTGATAAAACTTTTAAAAAATTATTCGATCTATAAGTCGAAAAGTTTCTTGAAGAATGAAGAAACGCAACATTCATTGGACGCGGCCAAGATATAGCGATTAGTCCGGTAAAGGACCACTGAAAAATATATAATCTATATGTTCATCATCAAAGGCACACTCGCAGCTGGGATCCTGCACAATATCCATTTTGTAAACTAGCCATCACGCAGTGGCCCGTCCGATTCGTCTAGTTGTCTTTAGTATTCTCCATAGCACTCTATGGAATGGAAACGTGGACGATGAGAAAAAAGTATGATAGATGCCTTCGAGATGTGGTGTTAGGCGGATACTCACTTTGTATTGTGCCTTCTATTATAATCGTCACGGGTTATGGGCATCCATTCACCTTTTTGAGTTTCTTTTTTGACGAAAATGTGAAGTATCCAAAAAAAAATTATAATTAAGAGTTGATTTATCGTATTCTATTAAATAACACTTTTGTTGTGGACAGCAAAACCTGGCGGGATTTTAGCCATGTGGAAATTTCTTCCAACCAACTAGAAAGATTATACAGAGGGCGTAAGTGAAAATCAGATCCTTTAAAAAATATATACACGGGAATCGAACGCGCAACCCACGAGATGCAAGACAGGCGTCTTAGCAACTAGGGTACGGGGATTGTCGTTATTTATCATATGTTATGTCTTCAGTAAAATGATGGCATGTGTTACATTGTATCATACAGGGCAGTGGCTGAAACAAACACAACTATTCCATATGGTCATTAAAAATTGTTAATAATTAATTCGTTTGCAAATTCTGACGGTATCGAGTGTTTACTTTTCTATAAGAGATAACTTGAATCTATTATCTCATTAAAGGCGCTACTAACCCTAGCAGAGTACCTGAAATGGGAAGGGGAGAGAAGAATTAAATTGTGTTTTGCTTACAAGAGAGGATTTCGCGAGGATCCGGAAGATTACGCGATTTATCCCAGGGATAAAATGCTAAATTGTTTACTCACAATTTGGATTTCGCAAAATTCGCGTGACGGTTTGTTTAAAATATCAACAAACGAAATCCGTTTTGATCCGATGGATTATTATTTTTATAATGTGTTTGGTTAACCTGAAAATTACCCTCAGTACACAAAGGGTTAAAAATAAATTATTTTCCATAAAAACTTAAGACACATACCATCACGTTTCCCTTTCGGGATAGGCAGAAAAGAGAGAGCGTCAGACTTTCCTCTCGCGACACACATCTTTCGCCTCTTTTACATCCAAACACCTTCTCAAACAACTTCTATGATTTCTATGGCTTTTACATTTCCATCTTTCAAAATATCATACACTTGATCCAACCACACTTTTCTTAGTCTTCCTGTCACACGTCTTCCACCCACATTTGCACTGTATATCTGTGTTATTAACTTTTCTTCATTCATTCGTTACATATGCCTAAATCATCTCAACGTACTCTTCTTCATCTTACTTAACACATCAGCCTTAAGTTCACATTCATCCCTTATCACTTCATTCCGTATTCAATCATACATTGTCATTCCGTATATTCTTCTCAATGCTCGCATTTCTACAGCATTTATTCGGCTCCTTTCATTATTTTTCTATATAGATTAAATGTTTTCCAAATGTATTCATTCGTTCCACATATCCAAACTATACTGAGCATTGAACTAACAAAATGCCTAAAAACAATAACGACATCTCAAGAACAGACATAATTTAGGAATAAATAAAATAGAATAGTAAAAATCAAAACAATTTACAGAAAGAGATAAAACTGGCCTTCAGTAAAGAAAACAAACGATTTTAGAACAGTTAAGCGTTGGTGTCAAAAGAATCACGTCAACAATTTTAAAAGCTCTTTTATAAGTAGATTTTCGTGTATTCAGCGGCAGGCCTAGTGTTTGATTAGTTGTAAAAATTAATTAGAGACACTAGCCTATCCCACGTCCACTCCGCAAGTAGCAAACAACATCAGTCTCTATTCACTTGTATACGATAAGTCGAACACAGCGGTTGAAAACCTTTGACAAAAGACGCGCTTTGGAAAAATATAAGATGTAAAGAACAAAAATCGTGTTACTTGACTTAACATTGTAGATTTTTTATTGACTTAACATTGTAGATTATTTTGACTTAAAATTGTAGATTTTTTACTTAAAATTGTAGAATTTTACTTTACATTATAACTTTTTTTGGATTAAAATTGTAGATTTTTTCGACTTAACACTGAATTTTTTTTAATCAACATAGTTTAACATTGCAGTTTTTTTTTACTTAACATTGCATATTTTTATGCAGATTCTTTACTTAACATTGTAGATTTTAAAAACTTATCATTATAGGTGTTTTTTTATGACTTCACTGTAGGTGCTTTTTAAACGTAATATTGTAGATGTTTTTTAACATTGTACGAGTAGATGGTTTTTAGACTTAACAATGTAGATGTGTTTTTACTTAACATTAGACTTTTTCGTAACTTCTTTATTTCGAAATATATACTGTCTGTATATATTTTTTTTATTGTATTGTTTTCCTGTTGTATATAGAACGACCTGGCTAGTTTGTTGGAATGTGGCAATCCCCTGCAGCCGACCAAAAAACTGTCTCGAGTGAAAACCAGGGAGGATAAACGTCTAATACCAATAAGGCTACAGGGGTATTCGGAATAAACAATATTGTTAATTTGTAAATCGCTGGATTTAAGAATGGTCGACTGTAAGAAATTACTGAATTGCAATGGACGGTCGGTTCAAAGAAATTATTGCATTACAATAAGCCCACCAACTTTCTACAACTCTGTAATTTGTTTAATTTTTATAAAACCCCTTTTTTCAACTTAAGATTATGGCATGACCCTAGCGGTTTCAAGGGTTTCCCCTCATCATCAAGGGAGTACGAACAATACTGAATTATGCCCGGACTGGCACCAACACATTAGACGTAGCCAAAGGTAAAAAAGAAGTGAGGGTTGTGGGTAGAGGGAGGTAGAAGATGGTATCGATAAGCACCGGTAAGGCATTAGGAACATACTCGTACATGTTTAACAGGTAATTTGTTTTATCAAACACAGTTTATTCCAATTTTTGTAACGGTATAACACTACCGGTTTCAACTACCGGTTTTACCTTTCCGCTGCTGGCCGAGATCGACCCATGCCTCACTCAGCCCTCATTCCCCGACCGTTAAAAGCGTGTATATCGGTACCAGTTCGAACAGAATTCAATCTTGTTTGTGTTCCCCTGAAGGTGAGATGAAAGCCTTGAAACCGGCAGGATTATACCGTTACAAAAAGTGAAATAAACAGTGTGTGATAAAACAAATTACAATGTCTTTAAACCTCCACAATGTTAATGCCTTAACTATAAACACTATGTTTAAGAGATGTTCATCCCAATGCATTGACTCAAACGCTCTAAAAACGAACAACTTTTTTAAGGTGTCTATTCGAGGGACGTTACTTTACCGATTCAATCTACCTTCCGTTAGACCAGTGGGTGGTTAGCGATCAACCGATTGCCGACCCCTGGTCTAACAGTGTGATTAATGATATTTTCTAAGGTTGACACGGTAAAAAAGATGTTGAATAATTGCTCGGTAATCTCACAATCCACATGAAGCTCAATTTATCATTGTGCTGCACTTTTCCTTGAGTCGAGACTCGACAACTGGACCGTGGGTGACTGTGGATGTTGCAATCGATATTAGCAGTGATAAATACGTCGAGACAAAGAACTTCAATCTTTATAATACAAATTAACATAAATATTAATTTATAACTTCACTACCGTACCGAATCACATGGAAACCAAGGGGAATCCAGAACTCCTTGGTAGTTAAACGATACCAAAAGAGATTTCTGCAACACCTTTATTGCAAATTGATGTAGTCCATGGATATGCTCCATCCCATATGTTTAATGAATATGCTCGGATATTCGTCGTTGCTGGGCTTCGTAGTCGAGGATCCTCTCGCCATTTCAACGTCAATTCACTTAAAAAGCGAAGCTGTGCCGTGGAGTTGGTTTTAAGTGAGTCAGCCGTTGTACACAACCAAACTCATCGGCTACACCGCTGTACTGGATCCGATGACACAACGAAGTGAGACGATTAGAGTACACTGGAATGGTTTTCCTTTTTTTTTTTTTTAAAGAATAGATATGAACAAAGTCATAGGTATCCTTATACCCCCTAATACTAGGTGAAAAAAATGTCTGAAAAATACCTTAGAAGCATTCTGGAGTGATGACATGTGAGGAGTTTAATTTCGCATGATGTTTCCAGTTGTAATTGAGTGTCACTGTTTGTCAGGTTGATGAGAACGTGCAACGGGGTTTTGTTTTTGTGTAATCAAAAATCGGAAAGAAGTATCGATTTATTTTTTCATGCTAAATATCCTCAATGAGATACAGGCAAAAATCTAGTTTACTGGGGATACGACAAATGAAAGGCAACAAATCCAGATCCATTAAAATTGTATGTCCAAATCAAATTACCTGTTGTTTTTTCACAAATTATGTATATTTCTTGTCATGTGTAATAATAAATAAATAAATAAATAGCGCGGGATTCGAACCGTCGACCTTCTGCACGGAAGTCCAGAACGATACCACGCTTGAATATTACTCCTTAAGCGTTAGAAGAGATTAACACACCTGTTAACACATACAAAACGCTAACAGGAAAATTAATCAACCCTTTGTTGATTGACAAACTTTTGATTAATGTACCGGACAATTATTTACGCCATCGTAAATTAAGATTGTTTTTGGTGTTTTATTTTCCCTACTATTGAGCGCGTCACTACTCGCACACGGAATGACCTTGTTGGATGATTTCCGATATTTCCCATATCTCTGCAGATAAATTCAGGATTGAACTATATACTTAATAAAATTTGAAGGCATAACTAAGCCATATAATAGAAAAGCACGAGTATCATTGTTCGTGTTGACATTAATATTGTAACTTTTTTTTTCATGTTATTTAATGTAATTGGGTTAAACCTGTATTAAATGTAAAGTAAATAGATTTAAAAAAAAAGGAAGAGCCATTACAACGAAAAACACCGTCCACGAATGTTTTGTGTTATTTCGCGTTAGAATTTGACCTAAACATGCGAAATTATTTTCCTGACAACCCAAATGTTAATTAACTAAAAACCCAACGAAAATATTTTACGTGCGTTAACACAGGTTGAGAAGTTATGAATAAATTATATAACCATTAAAACTCATAATTTTTCTAAACTAACGGTCTCTTTTGATTCGATAAGTATTTTTTCAAAGCAGTTCACACAATACGTCTCAAGAGAGAATTTAGAATGACCTTTTCATTCAATTAATGGTCGAATATCAATTAATTATACGGTTTTATTTTAACTCGTATCATTAATAAACAATTTGTCTAGATTTAAAAAAATAATATCTATTTGTGTTAAGATTTTATGAAGCGGTTTTAAAATTAAATAAACAATTACAACGAGTTGAAGGATCAGCTATTTGGGATGTACGTTCTCTGATGATGGAAAGGTGGAACGAGATACTGAACGGCGATAAGAAACAAAGTCAACGGGGCACTAAAAATGCTGCTTGTTATTTGTTTTCATCTTTTGTATTGTGGTTTGTATATGTGTAAACATTTTACATTTGGGATTTTATTTTGACACAATTTGGACTCGTATCAGCTTTTCTCTTTTGAGTTAATCTGAGGTGGTATTTGTGGGTTTACTTTTTCTACCATTTATTAAATTTCTGTTTTTTTTTGTTAGTCGACGTGTGGTTGTGGGCTGAAAAACATCTGGTGTCCTCGCGGCCAGGCTCGCCCTATATTGATGGGGTGCATCTCTGCCCGGGGGGGGGGGGTGTTATGATATGATCGACATACATTGAAGTGAGAAGCTATCAGACCTTTTGATAGCTTCTCACTTCAATGTATTTTTTGCTACTTATCTTTTTTGCTATACGTGCGATTTTCAAATGTAACATATTTATATCATATATGCACATACTCGTACTACGTTGTTATCAATAAACCTACATTTATTTCAAATGTAACATATTTATATCATACATGCACATACTCGTACTACGTTGTTATCAATAAACCTACATTTATTTCAAATGTAACATATTTATATCATATATGCACATACTCGTACTACGTTGTTATCAATAAACCTACATTTATTTCAAATGTAACATATTTATATCATATATGCACATACTCGTACTACGTTGTTATCAATAAACCTACATTTATTTATTTAAATAGATACATACTCAAACCAAGGAATATCAAGATTCGCCATGGTTTCAAAACAGCGTATTAGTTCCAACATTGATTTATGGGAGTGAAACAAGGATGTGGAAAATAAATAAAGAGATTAATAAATTTGGTCGTAATGCGTTCATTCAGAAGAATATTTGGTGAGTAGTTATAATATGAATTAAATTAAGATGACTTATATACACCAACACGCCATTTCCCTGTTGGGAAAGGCAAAGAAGACAGAGCGCTAAAGATGCAAATCACGAGATACTTTCTTGACATCCATACATTTTCAGATACAGCTCATTCTATTTCTCTTACCCCTTACCTTTCTTTCCTTCAAAACTTCAACCATACTTTTCTCGGTCATTGTCTACGATAATTTCTACATACGCTTGCATTCTACATTTTAGTGAGTCTTACGTCACTCGTCCTTTAAATATATTCAAACCACCATAATTTAGTTTCCTTTGAATACATATTATTTAGACTTGTTCATAAAAGTTTAACTATTTTGTCGTATAAACCAATTGAACCACAAATTAAGATATTCTTACTGTGAAATTAAATTAACTCGTAATCAAATACTTGGAACTGAAAATGTCAAGTGTAAACCAAAAGACCAACAGAGACAAAACTCAGTCTCAACATAACACGATTCAGGATTCATCATTATTTATTCAAATCTAAAGGGAGACTTGTGGATTCCTGCGAAATATCGAACAACACGGGAAAGGTGGGAACCCATTAACAGGTCCATACCAACAAACCCGTGATTAAAGGTAAGACAGACAAGTTATGGAGTCGGTATAAAGCATTCTTGGTTATATTTAATTATAAATTTTGAAAAATAATTAGCCACGTCAGTATTTTAACACCAACTTTGATGTATGGGAATGACGAAGAATGAATGTTGCGAAATCCTATGTCATGGTGATAGAAAAATGTAAAGGGAATAATGAATACGATATATGGGTGAACAATGAAAGTGTAAAAGAAATAGTGAATACGATATATGGGTGAACAATGAAAGTGTAAAAGAAATAATGAATACGATATATGGGTGAACAATGGAAGGGTAAAAGGAATAATGAATACGATATATGGGTGAACAATGAAAATTGGAGCAAGTTGGATTCTGCTATTTGAGTAGTATTTGTTCAAACTATAGAAGAGTTACGTCGGATATTAAACATCGTGTATCGATAGGAAACAAAGTCAATAGGGCAGTAAAACAAATAAACTTGAACTCGACAGTATGAATATCTGCTAAGTTCACAACAGTATTTAAGTACCAATTAAAAAGTTCTCGTCTTCTACACATACCATACATACATACGCACCATCACGTAATTTTCCTGTCGGGGTAGACAAATGACAAAGCACCAGACTTTCCTTTCACGGCACACGTTTTTTTTTCTCTTAGAGATCCATACACCTTCTCATATAACTAACTACAAAGATTTTTTTGACTTGAACATTTCCTTCTTTTCAAAATACCATACACTTGATCCAACTATACATTCCTTGGTCTTACTTTTCTACAATTTCCACTCACATTTGCGCTATAAATTTGTTTTGTAAGTCGTTCTTCATCCGTCCTTCATGTCCAAACCATCTAAGAGTGCTCTTCTTGATCTTACCTAATATTGTACATCAGCCTTACGTTCATATTCATCCCATATCATATTTAATTAAAAGTACATTGTTTTTTCACAAAGTAACGAATGGACCTTTTAATATACATATATACCATCACGCCATTTCCCTGTTGGGTAGGCAGAGAGTTACAAAGCGCCATACTTAGCATTATCCGTGACTTTCAACGTTTCATTCACTTAATCCAACTATACATGTTTTGTATAATCAAAAATCGGAAAGCAGTATCGATTTATTTTTTAATGCCATATGTCCTCAGTGAGATACAGACAAATGCCTAGTTTACTGGGGACACGACAAATGAAAGGCAACAAACCCAGATCCATTAAAATTGTGTGTCTAAATTAAATTACCTGTTGTTTTTTCGCAAATTATGTATATTTCTTGTCATGTGTAAAATAAATCAATACGTTTATTGTTCTTTCTCTCACACATCTTCCACTTACATTTGCGCGGTATATTTGTTTTAATATATACATATAATAAATTATTGGGATTAATAAATATTCTATAAACACAAAAATACGAATTAGATAGATTGTATATGGAATAAGAAAATATTGGCCGGTAGTTTACGCAGTCTATATTATCACCAACCACCTCCAAAGTTAAATCTCACTTCCGTCACCCGAAAACACGGTTTCTGAATTAAAAATAACAGGGGAACAGCACAAGACGTAATTAGCCGCCACCAGCAGAGGGAGGGTAAGGGGGAATAATGGAATTTACCAGTTCAAATTAGAGAAATTAATTATTCTCCCCCTGAGGGACTCCCCCGACAGGTATCCCCGCAAAGGCAAGTTTCACCTGAAACGTGTAAATAATAAATAAAATCTAGACGAAGGAAGAATGGGAAATTGTTTGTCGTTGACGAGACGTCAATATATATTTTTAGTTTCTAGAAGCAGTATATGATATATAATATATAATTCTAAGGGTATAATTGACAGATGTGATATTTAAGGGCGTATGAAAAAGTGGGGTGAATCATTTTAATATTTATTATTATGTCAAACAATATTATGTCAAATCGAAATAAAAAAAAACATTAACTTAGTGTTCCTAAATTAAGTGACTACTTTTTAAATAGAGTTTAAAAAATGAGAATTAAAAATAATCAAGTACGAGACGGAAATATCAATCATATGTCGCTTGCCGATGGGTTACTGCGTGGTGACTAATCATATTTACAAAAGGAGTACAGTATAAGATCCCGGCTGCGTGTGTGGTTTGGATTATGAGACTATAAGATCGTGTGTTTTTCGATTGTCCTTTACGTGACAAATTTAATTTTACACAATGCCATATCTTTGCCACGTGCAATGAATGTTGCGTTTCTTCTTTCTATGGAGAACTTTTTCCATCATATATGGTCTTTCAAATTGAGCGGTTTTTTAATTCTATTTTTTTTAAATTCTTGAATAAAACAAACTATTTGCTTTGATTTCAAAAAACTTTTTATCGGTCATTGAAGTTTAAGTATAATGTATGATATTTAAACACAAAAAACAATATCCGCCAAATGTCCACCTCTTGCAGCTCCACAGATGTCTACTCTTTTGTCAAAATTTTCGATGACATTTTGGCATAATTGCGGTTCTAACTCACCAATAACGCGAATAATTTCGTCCTACAGCTCAGGAATTGATCGGGGGTCATTCTTATAGACCTGGCTTTTCACGCAACCTACAATATAACAATTTGAACGCGTTGTCGTATTGTATACGACTCCATTTTTATAAATGTCATACATTACACTTCTCAAATGTCATAAAACCCAGGCAAATTCGCGACACCATCTGTGTTTTATCCAAGAATTAAAAAAACCGCTCAATTTGAAAGACCTTTAGAATGACATTCAACTATTGTCTATAAATATGTATTATTGTTAAGTTTCATTTATTATATTAATCCTCTTATAATTACACTTTTCGCTTTAACGTTGATAGGACAAATCATTCTCATCTACGTGAAGAGAAACGCGGATCTGGAAAATACTGAGAGTTGAATAAATGCTGTAGAAATGCGCGTACTGAGAAATACATAGGGTGACAACGTATGAGAGAATACGGGATGAAGTGATAGATGTGAAATTAAGGCTGATGTGTTAAGTAAGATGACTAAGAACACTTTGAGATGGTTTGGAAGAATAATTAATAAAATAAATATACAGTGAAAATGTGAGTGGACGACGTGGTATAGGAACACCGAGGAAATGTGAGTGGACGGCGTGGTAAAGGAACACCGAGGAAATGTGAGTGGACGACGTGGTAAAGGAACACCGAGGAAATTGAGTGGTCGGCGTGGTAAAGGAACACCGAGGAAATGTGAGTGGTCGGCGTGGTAAAGGAACACCGAGGAAATGTGAGTAGACGACATGGTAAAGGAACACCGAGGAAATGTGAGTGGTCGGCGTGGTAAAGGAACACCGAGGAAATGTGAGTGGACGGCGTGGTAAAGGAACACCGAGGAAATGTGAGTGGACGTCGTGGTAAAGGAACACCGAGGAAATGTGAGTGGATGACGTGGTAAAGGAACACCGAGGAAATGTGAGTGGACGGCGTGGTAAAGGAACGCCGAGGAAATGTGAGTGGACGGCGTGGTAAAGGAACACCGAGGAAATGTGAGTGGGCGGTGTGGTAAAGGAACACCGAGGAAAGTATGATTGAATCAAGAAAATTATATTCAAAATAAGAAAGTCTGACACTATCCTGTCTATCTGCAGCGTGATGACATGTACGAGTATATAAAATTATTAAAAACATGTAAATAAGTCTACAATTTAAAATGCTCGGAGAAAAATTGTACTTCTAGGGAAAAAAAGTATAATTATAAATTCAAACAATATCTTATTATCGCAATGAAAAAAGTTCATTAAATAGTTACCATATGTTCTTTTCTCATTGTTCTATAGACATTTCATTGATTAAACCATAGATACGAACCTTCAGTATCAGTCGATTAAATTCATAGACAATCGATTCGAATGACACATCGGAGAGAATCAGATATGCACACGCGGCGGCCATATTGAAATAATAAATACCAATTTTGTTTTGTCTATGGACAATCGTTTATATCAGAAGTTCTCAAACTTTTTAAAAGTTACTGATGTAAGTATCTATAAATTATCATTTTCAGCCTTTTAATTTGTTGATGAACAAATCTTCCTCTACGGCAAAATTATATCAGAAATTAGAAAAAGGAAATATTACAAATTCATTAAAACGTAAAATAAGTTAAAATATCATTTGATAAATTTAGTTCTTTACACAAGCAGAGTGTCGCATTTTACATCCAAAAGTGCACATTTCCTGTGGGGTCAGCGCGTACACTCTAAAATACTGTGTATTGACAGCAGGACTCGCGATATAGACAATATATATCCTACAACGGCAATGAGAAACCATCGCACTATTTTTCTGAAGTAAATCATATGAATATACTCTTTGTAATTTATTTTTATCAAACACTGTTTATTCCACTTTTTTGTGACGGTATAACCCTACCGGTTTCAAGGCTTTCACCTCATCTTCAGGGGAGCGCAAACAAGACTAAATGATGTTCGAACTGGTACCGATATACACGCTTCAACGATTGGAGGCTGAGGGGTGAGGGAGACATGGGACAATTTAGGCCAAGAGCGGAGAGATTTTTGGGAAATAACTGTTCAACAGATGTTTGGATCGGTGTACTTACTTAGAAATTTCTAGGGCCTCTAATCTGTCCAATTTATTTCCGTTACCTGTACCATTTCTGTAAATATATGTAAGAATTTGGCATCATCGATAGAAAAAGTATGATTCTCACGGTGACAATGTCTTTAAACCTCCACAACGTTAATGCCTTAACTATAAACAATATATGAATATACTCTGTATTTTGTGGGCACGCTCCTCACCTATGAGGTCACAATAAAGAAGAGTAAATAAGTTATTTTGCTTCTACATTATAGAAAATTACGGAGAATATTTAACGAAGTAACATTCGCATACGTAAATCTAGATTTAAATCTTACTTGCAGAGGTTAGCTCCAATCTTAATTAGATCTCTGAGACTGATCCCAATGGTCATTCTATCATAGATGTAGGCGAATTAAGTAAAATTAGTTAATCATTATTTTAAAACTAAATTAATAAAACAACGTGTTTTAAGATCTGTCAAATTGCGTACCTTCCAAATTTATAAGGTGAACGTGTAAAACATTTTGACAAGCCCTGATTTTATATATAAAAAAAAAAGATGAAAGTCGAAGTCAAATACAATGGCGTCCATTCAACAGATGAGATAAGCCGCGGTTGTCATTGATTTAATGGAGTTTCGGTGCGATAAAACATTGTGGCATTTCCATTGTGAATGTTTACGGTCTATTTTGACAGTTGGTAAAGAGACGGAGATGTAGAGAGAGAAAGAGAGAGAATGGTTGCAAATGTGTGCTATGGATGAGGCAAATTAAAATACTTTTATATTGGACAAAAATAAACCGCAGAATTGTTTCTATCGCAAATTTTTACTGCTGCATTTAAAATGTTTTTTTATGAAAATATTCTGATTCTCTCTACTTTTTATCCGATGTGCCATCCGAACCATTGTCTATGAATTTAATCGACTGATACTGAAGGCTCGTTTCTTTGGTTAAATCAATGAAATATTGTATTTAAAGAACAATGAAAAGAGTACATATGGTATAGTAAAAAAATAATGAACTTTCTTTAATTTTTTAATGCGATAGCAATAAATTGTTTGAATTTATAATTAAATTTTTTCCATATATATTAAGTACCACATTTCTCAGAGCGCTCAAATCGTGTAAATAATAAATGCGATAGTAATAAATTGTTCCAATTTATAATTATACTTTTTTTCAAAGAAGTACTATATTTCTAAGAGCATTTGAAATTGTGTTCAGATACATAATATATTTTTGTTGAATTATTATTTAACATACTCGTACATAATATCACACAGTTTCCTTACTGGGGTAGGCAGAGGGCAAAATGCCAGATTTTCCTATCTCGAAACGCATATTTCACCTCTTCGACATTCATACACCTTCTCAAACAGATCCTACGATTTTCCTTAGTCGTTTACTTGGCTTAACTATAATTTTCCTTCATTTTCCACATTCACACTGTATATATTTTAAATTAGTCTTTTTTAATAATTCGTTCCGTGTAACCATCTCAGAGTATTTAATCCATTTAATTGTTTCTGTATAC
The DNA here is from genome assembly GCA_949825065.1 of Odontocerum albicorne. Taxonomy (NCBI): domain Eukaryota; kingdom Metazoa; phylum Arthropoda; class Insecta; order Trichoptera; family Odontoceridae; genus Odontocerum; species Odontocerum albicorne. The sequence continues at coordinate 17,703,923 of OX463864.1, read as the reverse complement.
ATGTAGATTTTTTCTTATAATGTACGAAACACTAAATTCTCTAATTATTTTCTTATAATGTACGAAACACTAAATTCTCTAATTATTTTTGAAAATTCGACTTCTGAACGTAGTTTTGTTAAAAAATTGTCTCGTAGATTAAAAAATTAAAAGTACAACAATAAACTTTAGGCAACCTCCGTAGCCTAATTGGTAAGTCACCCGTCTTTCAACCAGAAGGTTGCGGGTTCGATTTATTGGTATCGATTTTTTTAATTAAAAAAGGTTCTGTTTTTCGCTGCAGGCATTTGCACCACCTTTCTGGTTCGTCGTAAGAGACTGCCCATGGCGATAAACCTGTCAGGTTGTACTGTATACAACTAAAGCGAAATACTATACAATAAATAAAAAAACTCATTTTCAGACTTTGGGGTCGTTGGGACATCCCCCAAGGTCCTGAAGATTGCTTCGGAGCTACGTTTCCTATTTTCGTGAAGTACCAGGCTGTTTACCGATCTAGATGGAGGCGTTTTATAGTATCCCTGATAAAACTTATACGTTTATAATGAAATGAATTGAAGTATATCTACTAGAACAATGTTTAATTGAATAAAACTATCAAACAATGAAAGCTTACACGCAAGACTACTTAGAACTGACAAAATGAATAATAGTGGCGTTCCAGATACCCAGCTGTCTTTCATATACTGGTGATCTAATTACGCCAAACTGGCAACGATTAATCAACAGAAACATCAACAGTTTCCATTTCAAATTCTCATTTTGATTTATCTAATGCGGAATTCTCTGCATAGACGCTCTCAATTAATGTGCAGAAAATGACCAACCCAAAATCACACAAGTTCATCGTCAGGTTTCTGACGCAAGTTGGTTGGTGAAAACAATCGAAAACTAGATTTTTTTGGTGATTATCATAAAATGTCTGGTAAAAATTAGAAACAGTAAAATGTTAGAGACTAACTTATATCACAAACCCGACGATACATAAAAAAGTCGTTTTGCGGTTTTTGGTTACAAATATACGTTATACAAACTGTCGACAATATATCTAGAAAAAGATGTATTTGAAATGTGGTGCTGGAGAATGAGGTTACGAATTTCATCGAAGACAAGGTAAACTAACGCCTCCATTCACGAAGTACTGAGAATCACCGACAGATTGTCGACAATGTGCCTACGGCGAGTCCTCCGACTCCTTGGGCACATTGCTCGTTGCCAAGGAGACTGGAAGTGTGGAAATATTAAATATCGCGAGGTTATCAAGTTTTTTCAAAAGAACGGCAAACCCTGCAGAAATTAAACGGCGTTTAGATGCTGATGTCTAATTTCTGCTGCGCTTTCTGCTTCTTTTGACAGAAAATTAATAGTCATTTTTTTAACATATCAGAATACATAGGTCTGTAAATATGAAACCGGATTTTTTTTATAGAAAATACACATTTATTACATGAAAATGATAAAAAATATTTTATTCAAAGAATTGCCCATCGCTAGCTACACATTTTCACCATCTCTCTGGCAATTTGTGGATGGCATGCCAAAAAACTGTTGCTCTTTTGAGGCAAACCAATCATCGAGCCATTTTCGTAAGAAGTGAAGCGCTGCTCAGCAAATGCGTGTCCCATCGATGCAAATAAGTAGTAATCGGATGGAGCCAAGTTTGGTGAGTAAGCCGCATGCGAAAGTATTTGCCAACTAAACGCATCAATCGTTTCCTTGACCGGTTTTGCCGTGTGCGATGGTGCATTATCATGAAGCAAAATCACTGTGTGTTGCCTCTTTTGATATTCTGGTCGTTTTTCAAACCTCTTGGTTCAAATTCAAAAACCTCTTGGTTCAAATTCATCATTTGTTGTCGTTAGCGTTCAGTATTAACGGTTTCGCTAGGTTTTAGCAGCGCATAATAGATAGACCCTTCTGATCCCACCAAATACAGAGCATTGTCTTCCGTCCGTGGTATGACGAAACAACACGGTTTTTATCGGCTCTAGTGGACATACTACTGAAGGAAGAGGTATACAATGTTGACTGTGATATCGTCTGACCATGTGATGAACGTGGCTGGCATGACATCTGCCGAGATAGATCTAACTTATTCAGGCCGAAAGATTTTAGATCTTAGATTTTAGATCTTAACCCTGAGAGCGCTACGAGAAAAAAATATAATTGTCTATCTAGTGCTGAGATATATTTACGATTCGGACGTTCGTGATAAATATTTATTTTAAACAACAAAAAAACAAAAAAACAAATATTTTTACAACATAAATATATTTTAGAATATGTTTCCTTGTATTCTAAATGAATGATATTCATTTAGAATACAAGGGTAGAACAAATTTCTTCCACTGCTATAGCAGTGCGCCGATCTCTCAGGGTTAAACAACTTGTTCTCACCCAAATAAGATATTTATTTTCGTCAATTGGTTATTTGATACATAAACGAAGCCATTCATCGTCTGCATACCATACTGGTTTTCACTCAACGAATGGAATTAGCGGCGGTTGTCATTGATTAAAAGCTCTTTGGATGTTTTCCAATGTTGTATTGTATCACTCATTGTGGATGTTGTGGATGGCTATTGTGACAAGTTGGGAAAGAATGTTGATTAACCGTATCGTGGGTGGAGAGAAGTATTCGTCATACTTGTAGAAGTAAAAAAAGATGGAACACTTGCGTATTGCCAACTAAGCCATGTAGGTCGACAAACAAAGGACCTAATCATAAATAATTTCACAATCATCTACCAATATGCGATTGTGTAACAAGCAAAAAATGCACAATTCAAATCAACAGATACTTTCATTGAAGCGTCAAAAACGATTAAAACTTTCCATCTCAATTAAAATCAATTCTTCTTCTTCGTGAATTCAAATTAAACAGCGTATGACAAAAAATGTCGTGAGGCAACCATTAAAAAGTTGAGGCACTGACAGAGCTGTCTGGCTAATTTAATAAATGAAATTAATGATTAATCCGTTGATTTATTAAGATTTATTGTTGCACAATAATTAATATTCATCGGTTCAAGAATGCGGCAATCGAAAGTGAAGACAGGCGGCGGCGACGAAGACAACAATTGAATATTCTGTTTGTAATTTTAACTGCCAATCATCATTCAGCAATATGCTGTTGAGATTGTATCTTTTCAATGGATATGAACATTAATTTCTATAATAGGGCTGAGAAATTAAAACACTTTCAACGATTTGTTACTTTGATCTTTATAAACTTTGGTGCATGAAAATAAAAAGTGGAAGCGTATAAGGAATCGAAGGATCTGAAGAAATTAGTATATAAGAAAAATATATAGTTTATTTTAATTTTAACACTTTCACGTAAATACTAGAATTAATATTGATGGTCAAAATTGAGGGTCGACGCGGAATCGGCAGAGAAGACAGATATCTATCTATCTAGAGAAGTTGAGTGCCGCCAAAGAGAGATACTCGTATTTTCTCAAGAGTGATAATCAATGTCAGAGAGACCGGACATGTCACATTCTCTTAAATAACAATTTTAACCTAAGCTATTCTTTCATTATTTTCTCGACCATCTTCCTCGTCATTCTACATTGATTAAAAATTTTCACCTAACGTATCCTGCTCATATTTTCTCGGCCATATTCCTCGTCACTCGATATTAATTGATCAACATTGATAAAACATTTTCACCTAATGTATCCTTCCGTTATTTTCTCGACTATCATCCTATGTATCCTCCCGAAAAAAATCACCTTATGTATACTCCCGTTCTTTTCCGGGCTATATTCCTTCATTAATTAATCAAAATTGATTAAAAACATTCACCTAACGTATCCTCCCATTATTTTCTCGGTAACCTTCCTCCTCACTGTGCATTGCTTAATCAACATTGATTAAAAAAAACAATAATTAACATATCCTTGGATTTGGATTTGATTTTGGATCTTCCTCGACAGCCGTCCAGAGGAAGACCAAAGAACTCCTGGATGACTCAATACTCTAAAATCCTACAGAGAAACGGTCTAGATGAAAGCGACACCCAGAACCGAAGAACATACAGCTTGAGAACGAGAAGAGCCGACTCGAACCGCCTACCTAAGCAATGAGTTGGGGCAGTGCCAGGAAGAAGAAGAAAAATAATAATTAATGTATCCTGCTAATATTTTCACGACTCTATTCCTCGCCACTCTATATTAATTAATCAACATTGATTTTCACCGTGTGTATCCTCCCGTTCTTTTCTCGGCCATATTCCTCCTCACTCTACATTAATAAATCAAAATTGATTAAAAATTCACCTAACGTATTCTCCCACTAGTTTCTCGGCCATCTTCATCTTCACTGTGCATTTATTAATCAAAATTGATTAAAAAAAATCACCTCATGTATCCGATCCTCGCCTTCATTTTTCGATATTATTCCTCCTCGCTCTACATTAATTTGTTTCAGTTAAAAATTTCACCTAAAGAATCATCCCATTCTTTTCTCGATCTTTTTCCCCCTTATTCTACATTAATTCATTAAAAACATAATTGTATAATTTTTTTACACTTTTTTCTACAACTCATTCACTCAATGCTTCTGAAATAAAACATGATTAATTAATTAATTCTTAATGATATTTCTCTAATTATCGTAATGTTTTAATCGAATTCGAGTGGTATACTATAAATTTACACTTTCGTTATATACAATACAACCTGGTGAGTTTATTAGCGACGCGGCGCTATCTACCAACCAACCAAAATATATATTAAAAGGACCATAAGTGAAAAACAGACAGGAATCCTCTTTAAAACAAAAATGGCTAACCAACGGAAATTAAATCCGTCGTCGTTGCTGGGCCTCGTAGTCGAAGATCTCCTCGCCATTCCAACGTCAGTTCCATGGAGTTTTGTTTCTTTCTTTTTCTCCTTTTTAAGTGAGTGAGGCACACCAAACTCACTCACTAGCGACACCGCTGTACTGGATCCGACGGCACACGATGTGAGACAATCAGAGCACACCAACATGTTTTAATAAATTTTTTGAAATAATAAATATGACCGAAGTCATAGAAATCCTTAAATCTCTGAATACAAGAACCTTCCGCACGGAAGTCCAGTGCCTTACCGCGCGGCCAGGCACCTCACAAGGAAGGGATTTTACCTACTAGGCCACGGAGTATCACAAAGTAAACATTTCATAAATACAACTTATGTCTAACCCTGATTATCCTGCAAAATATCTACAGTATAATACTACCAATCTAAAACGCTTCATTAGTTCTTGACGTTCAGACAGCGAACGGCATTGAGTTTTTTTAGCCTGCATAGTTTTCTTTAAATGCAGTTTTAATTAATGTCAAGAAAGATCTTTTTATAAGGATATAAACGATTAACTGACAAAACAATAAGTCACAATCGACGGCCGACTAATGAATGACATAGGCTCATGTCCCGGCCTTTCAATGTTAATTTGTCCGATTCGTCCTTAGTGATTGGCCGACGTATCTGCCAACTGAGACCAGAGTTTTTCAAATTAAATTTACGCTAGTAACCTTTTTAATAGAACATATAAATAAAGAATTTATTTATTTACATGATAAATATGAACACATAAACAAAAAATAAGACAATCAACAAAATAAATAGATTATTCAAAAGCAAAGTAGACACGGAATATATGATTTGGGTATACTGGCTTTCATTTGTCCTGTCCCCATTAAACTAGGAGTTTGCCTGTATTTTACTGAGGACATATAAACATGAAAAAAAAATGTTTGATCCTTTTTAATGATTGTTGATAAATGATTCTATACGTTAGTAATAAATTCTCATCAATTTGATAAGTTCTGAGACCACGTGAGTCGAACCATGGTGTGCTTCATAATTTCGGAGAAATTAATAGCCCATCTCACAATGTCACATCCATCAAAAACACACCATCTAATATATTTTTTAAAGACAGTATCTATCTAATATCTTCCTTTATTCCTCTCTCTCCTGCCTAACTTCCTCAAACAATATGTCACATGCCGTACATTATGACTTAAGTTGATTTTAATTGTATCGTTTGTGTTTTTTTTTCTATTTAAGAAATAAAAGATATTGTATAAGCAAGTGAATGGATATGTAAGAGATGTCTGGCGCTTAGTCCTCTCTGCTTATCCCAACACGGAACAGCGTGAAGGTATGTATGTTCTTTCAGTTTCGCCGATCTTTATGTTTCTAATTATCATATAAACCATACACACCGTCACGCCATTTGCCTGTTCTGGTAGGCAGACATGACATGGCGCCAGAATTTCCTTACTTTACGCATATTTTCCGCCTCTTCTTCTTTTATACACCGCCTGAAGTGAGTCTCGAGAAAGAAGGATAAGCACGTGTAGCGGAGATTAATGTCAATTGTGAAAACAAAAAGTAATTTTAATTTAGAGTTCCACAAAGTTAAATCCTTTGCTTTCGTTACAAAATGACACCATTATACGAAGGCATCTTTATACGAATATATCGTTCCTGACCGCGTTTAATTTTTTACAGTGCGAAAATTCCTAAGTGGCATCGCAAAAAAAACTATTGGGAATAAAATCTTGATCTTTGCTTAACTTAGTGTATTAACAATTAAACCTTGTTTATTTATTTTTAAATTTTATCAAGAACTTTACAATACAATACAATTCATAAGGAAAGTATGATATTCGCTAAGGTGGTATAAGACGTTCGTTAAGGTGGTAGTCTACAAACAGAATATGGGTGCCAAAAATAATGATGTATGGAAGTGAAACGTGGACATAGAAAAATAAAGGGTCTTTCATATTGAATGATTTTTTTAATTCTAATTTTTTTATTTCTTGAATACAACACACAATTTGCTTTGATTTCAAAACACTTTCTTTTGGTCATTGAAGTATAATGTATGATACTTAAACACAAAAAACAATATCCGCCAAATGTCCACCTCTTGCAGCTCTACAGATGTCCTCTTTTGTCAAAATTTTCGATGAAATTTTGGCATAATTACGGTTCTAACTCACCAATAACGCGAATAATTTCATCCTTCAGCTCAGGAATTGATCGGGGGTCATTCTTATAGACCTGGCTTTTCACGTAACCCCAGAGAAAATAGTCCAACGGTGTCAGATCACATGATCTTGGTGGCCAATTAACATCACCGTTTCCGGAGATAACAATACATAAAATAATACAATACAATTTAAACGCGTTGTTGTATTGTATACGACTCCATTTTTACAAATGTCATACATTATACTTCTCAACAGCACAAGACCCAGGCAAGTTCGCGACGCCACCTGTGTTTTATCCAAGAATTTAAAAAACCGCTCAATTTGAAATATCTTTATATCCGTATTCACGAAACCTTTGATGTCAACACAGAAAAAAAAAACGAAACAGGATTCCGAGAAACATAGTTTGAGAAACGCCGAGTTTAGGGTTGCTCTGATGGACGACAATAATTGAGGGAATCTGATGAGGAACAATTGAAGAGAAACTGGCTTACAATTGAACATGGTGATGGGACTTCCAAGCGGCCGATTGCAGTAATTGAATAGAACGGTCTGATTAAAGAAGGAATGGTCATTTGAACGAGAGAATGTGCTTTTCGGATGTTGAGACATTGTTGCAGAATGTGTATCACGTATAATCATTTTATAATCAAAGAACACGGAATCAATTGACGAAATAATATATATATATAAAAATATATATCTACTGAATATAATTCAAACTAAGCTCTTATTCGCGCTTCGGAGTGGCAGACACTATCGTATGGAATCAAGTTACTCTAGATATTCAGAAAACTTTTCACAGTTTCAAACATCATCATCACGCCATGGACCTTTTTGGGAATGCAGAGAGAAGAGATCGCCAGTTTATTATCGACACACCTGCGTCATGCATTCTCTCAATAATTATTACAATTTTTCATTCATCTCTCTTTCAGAATTGTATTTATTTGTTCGTGCCATGGTTATCTAGGTCGTATCAAATTTCTTGTACATTTTATGCTACTACAGTAAATTCTTTTCGATAACGGACAATCATCCTCGATAATGAAAGATTTACCTTATCATAAGATATTAAAGAAATTTTCTCGAGTATATAAATATTAATTACAGACATACAATTAATCTGTTCCCTCGGGGTAGACAGAAAGGAAAGAGTACCAGGTTATTTATTCGAGACACAAATCTTTCGCCTCTTCTATATCCAGACACTTTCTCATATAACTTCTACGATTTCGCTAACTTTTTACATTTCCTCCTTTCAAAACATCACTTGAACTAACAATCCTTTCCTCGGTTTTCCTCTTGCACGTTATCCACTCATCTTAGAGTGTTCTTCTTTTCTTAATTTCACTTAACACATCAGCCTTAAGATTAAATTCATCCCTAACACCTCTGTTACGTATTCTGTCATACATTGTCACCTCGTGTATTCTTCTAAGAATACGCATATTTACAGCATTTTTTCGGCTCTTTTCAGTTTTTTCGACATCCACGTTTCAATTTCATACATCAAACTACAAAAATAATTATTTCGGACTACTATGTTAGCAGATTTTGAAACTCTTCGGTTCGAATATACATGTTTAAGTGCCCCGTTGGTTTTGTTTCCTATCACTACACGCCGTTCGATATCCCTCGTAACTCTTCCATAAATCGAGAAAATACTATACATGAAATCGCATTAAATCTTTTTTACACACTTTTCTCCATGAAGTCGGATTCCGCAACATTCATTTTCAGATCTTTCTTAATATTAATTTGTATCATAAAATTATTTATTTATCGTCATTTCAATAATTAACGTTAATTATATTTATTTATGTAACATAATATTTTATTTATAATATCTACATAATATAAATTATTGTAGCAAAGTCGAAAGTGGAGAGAAATTGACTCGCATTACGAAACAATTTATAGATATTGCCTTGTAGGATTAACTGTGATGTTATATGGACGATGTGCGGTTTGTTGTTTTCGATTAATTTCGCAAATGTCGGATGATGCCAATTGCAAAATTGACCGTATACACTTCCCTGTTCGTTTTCCCTCTCATTCTGTACGCAACGCAATAATACAAAATACCAGATCTTCGCCGTGATAACGCTCAAACCTACTTAGCAATAGCCATAAATTATTTTGCGAGGTTTGGGCCGGATCTATTACTATAGATTTGTTTTTCGATATACGGGGATTTTACATTTATTTCAAAATCTTTTTTTTTAAAAATAAGTCAAGAATAAATAAAGGTTGATAAAAATACTGTTTTAAAACGCTACTGTTAGAGACGGATGTTGAAAGTAGAATTAAGATAGATATTTTTTAGATTTATTTTATATAGCCCCCCCCCCCACTATATCTCAAAGGCTATCAATTTACTTTCCTTCTATCTCATCGTCCATGTTTCCACTTCATACAGTGCTGTGGAGAATAGCTAGATTTAACTAGTCTGAATTCGGTTCTCCCGAATGCAGACCGCTTAATATATTATTAAGGGATGCTAAACCTATTATAAAGGGATAAACGTTAAGCCGAAAATGAAATAAAACGTGCTGTGACCCTGACATGAAAATGACACAAAACATACGTCTATGATATAATCATAAGCTATTTCATAACCTAAGGAGAATTCCAATTTTTTTAAAAGCTGTCAGTTATTTGAGTTCTGATTTAATTGAGACGGTGCAAACGATGTGGATAAGCAAAACTATCCAATTCGAATACGCTGCTTCACAAGGAAAAACGAAACAAAACATTCTGTAACCGGGAAGTGAAAAACAATGCAAAACATGTATGCAGAAACATTATTAAATTTTTCAAATACCTACTCATGCCAAGGGCGCTTTAACTCGTGATCACGGCGTGTCCCTTGCATGGTAGGCAGAAATAATAGATCTTCAAACGTTTCTATCTACGTACACAAATTTCGTCTCTTCCACATTCATATATCTTGTCATGCACAATCTTCTATTATTTATACTTATCACTTTAGATTCTTTCAAAATCAGGTCCAGCCACGTTTTCTTCGGTCTCCTCTTCCACCAGCAACGAAATCTAAAACACTTGCTTGATAAGCACACATGCTCATTAGAACACCTAATTTATTTTCAAAATTATACTTATCACTTTAGATTCTTTCAAAATCAGGTCCAGCCACGTTTTCTTCGGTCTCCTCTTCCACCAGCAACGAAATCTAAAACACTTGCTTGATAAGCACACATGTTCATTAGAACACCTAATTTATTTTCAAAATTATACGCATTGAAGAAATTTCACAAAAAATACTTATTAATCTTCGAATACTCCGCTTAATCCCGCACTGTTTGCGAATTCATTTAGCATACCTCTCTCACACGGCCGGGCCCCGTCGTATGACATCATAGGTCCCGCCTAGCTTGCCCTCAGTACATACTTCTCTCTGCAGAACATAATTCTACTTTCACTGCACACCAGAGTTGCGGGTCATCAAGTCTTACTGGCTTGGCCAGTTCTCGCAGCTTGGGAACTCAGCCGGAAGGCGGTTCTTCTTTGGATCAAGATGCATCTATACGTTTTCTAATTCTAACGCATTTTCTGTATTCCGGTATTAATAGCTTCTAGAAAAGGAAAGTTTGTTGGTTTTCTTTCTTGATATGTTAAATTCAAGTTTTTATTCACCTTTAAACTCTTTAATACGTTTTGAGTTCCCGACATTCGTCTAATACGATCTCCGAGGCCTGAGTAAATCTGCATGTCTTCTTAACCGGAAATTGTGGGTTCGTTTCCCTTTGATAACTTTTATTTTGACAATGATTTCAGTTGTGTTTTTACCTAAGTTCACTTAACTATGAACTCCATTTATTAATTTATTTTTCAGGCCCTTTGCACAAAACAGGTTTCCCTAATTCGTACAAGGACCAAACATAACAAGAACAAACAGTTAAAAATTTTAAGACTTATAAAAAACTATTGTAAAAATTTATATGTGACACTAAAACACTATGACAAAATGTAGCATGTACGATAATATAATATAAAAAAAAATATTTCTTTCTTGAATCTTCGAAAAGACTAGTTTCACTTTGTGGTGCCATTTTTTACATAAAAGGAAAAATAAGTAAAATATAAAAAAAGTTTTTTATTTTACTTATTTTTCCTTTTATGTTAAATTATTTCAATCACTACACTAAATTCAAGATATTTTTCCTGAAGGAGCTGAGCGACACATGAAATACGTCTATATGAGGATACACATGGTTCAAAATTGTGATTGCTCTACCTACAGGCATCTTCGTTCGACTTATAAGTGAAATATGTTTTGTATTAGATATCCACTTTTTACAGTGCAATCTAGCGTCTTTTTTACTATGTGGTAATAGCTTCCAACATACTAGAAATGTGTTAAAGATTTAAGTAAAAAACAGAATGGAACTTTTTTTTTCAAATAAGAAAAACAGGAATCCGCAACCCCTGGAACGGAAGACAGGTGTCTTATCAATTAAGCCATAGAGGTACGTGTAGAAGCAGGATGGAATGAAATGGAAATCTGTTATTTCTGCCTTCCTCAATAGGGACATGGCGTGACGATGAAGATGATATTAGACATTAATCACGAAATAAGAAAGAAAAAAAAAACTCATTTATAAACCAAGCCACGAGATATTAATGTTGTTCGCGAAATTTGAAACCTTGAATAGAAAATACGAAAACATCAAAATTGCGAAAATTCATTATACGAGGAGCGTTAATAGAATTATATCTTCTATAATCGTCTTACTTTATTACACTGAAAATAATCGTGTTTTTCAATTAATGCAAATTATTCTGAACTGATGTTTTAGACATGGCTACGCCATTGAGGTGCTCTCTCTACGGTTGCGATGAGATGTAAATAAGCGAAGGAGAACCTTTTATGAAAAAAGTTAATTAGTTTTTTTTTTTTTCGAGAACCGAATAAATAATGGTGAAAACCCATTTCATATTTGGCTGAAACAAGGTCGTGACACCAATTCTAAACTAGCTACACAAATGGCTATCCTGGAAGCCTCATTGATTCACTTTTAAAAAACAAAACAAAAAAGAAATATATAAAAGATTATATATTTAACGGCACCTATAAGCATACCTATAAATGGAGCAAAGTCCTATTTATAAAAAAAACATATCATGCGAAATAACCAAAAATATTCCAAGTCACATAAAGCCAGCTTTTTACACTATTTTTAATCTCCGGAAACTCTTATTTAATGGGAAAGGCAAAAATGGAATACTTAGCAACAGTGGAGTGTATAAACTTTTATGTGCTAACTGTGATAATTTCTATCTAAGAAAGACAGGAAGATCTTTTGACAAGAGATTTCGTGAACACAAATCCGCCTTAACAAATCCTTTAATTTATTCTGAAATGGCTAATCATTGTCACCGTGAAAACCATACTTTTTCTGTCGATGATGCCAAATTATATATCAGTAGTAACGGAAATAAATTGGACAGATTAGAGGCCCTAGAAATTTCTAAGTCAGTACATCGATCCGAACATCTGGTGAACAGTTATATCCCAAAAATCTCTCTGCTCTTGGCCGAAATCGTCTCATGCCTCCCTCACCCCTCAGTCCCCAACCGTTGAAGCGTGTATATCGGTACCAGTTCGAACAGCATTTAGTCTTGTTTGTGCTTCCCTGAAGATGAGGTGAAAGCCTTGAAACAAGATGAGGTAAAAGCCTTGTTACAAAAAAGTGGAATAAACAGTGTTTGATAAAAATAAATTACAAAAAATAAAAATAATCATAAAATAACCATACACGTATAGTTTTCAGTAACGAGGGATATTAAACGGCTCAAAGCGATAGGAAATAAAGTCAATGGGACACTAAAACATATATACTCGAACCAAACAGTATGGAACCTCGGTGGTCTAGTTGGTAATACGCATGTCTCCTAACCCGGAGGTTACAGGTTCAAATCCCGCTGGAATCCAGATAAAAAAATGATCCCGGTCTGGTTTTCGCTTAAGGCCTCTTTAACGCCTTCTGGTTGGTCAGAAGATATTGCCACGTTGTAATAAGCCCGCAGGTTATACTTTATACAAGATTAAGATGTGGGGCGTTAGAAAACACTCATCAACATATTTAAGTGCTTTGAATATATGTGTATGTGTGTATACGTGTACAGTACCCGGCGGTAAGTAATACACATCGGGCTTAAGAAAGAGACTGTCGGTTATAATCGGCAAACTTCGGCTTTGTAGAGACGACGCTCTAATGTTAACAATTTTTGTATTTTTCAATATAATTGGGCTAAATCTGTATTGAGAAAATAAATAAATAAATATTTAATTTATAGGGCAAATCTGCATCGCTAGTGTTTGAGTTAGAATATTCTTTGTAAACTATGTGTGAATTCATTATATTGTTAAAAACTTAATTATGCTTTTAGATTAAAAACAAAATTTAGAAAAAAACTTTTTTTTTTCAAGTTGGTAACGCCCGAACAGAACGTTACCATCTAATTTATGACACTCGTTCCCAGTGAAATTGCGTTAGCTTTTGTTTTTTAAACAGTTGAACGCCGGAGATGAGAAATATTAGGAAATACAGGTAGCGCAAGATTAACCAGTCGGCCGACATGAATATATATATTTCTGTCCAATGTAGTTGGAAACGGCTATATGAAAATATGTTCACATCATCATCATCATTTTCGGCATTTGTATTAGCCTCACTGCTGAATACTCGTATAGGTCTCTCTATCTATCTATCAATATATTATTCGGTTGGAAGATTTACACGTATACTAAAGGGTATATCAAATTGAGCCATTTTTAATTTCTTGGATAAAACACAGATGGCGTCGCGAACCTGCCTGGGTCTTGTGACATTTGAGAAATGTAATGTAAATGGAGTCGTAAACAATACAACAACGCGTTCAAATTGTTGAATTATTTTATGTATTGTAATCTCCGGAAACGATGTTGATTGGCCACCAAGATAATGTGATCTGACACCCTTGGACTATTTTCTCTGGGGTTAAAAGCCAGGTTTATAAAAATGACCTCCGATCAATTCCTAATTCCTGAAGGATGAAATTATTCGAAGGATGAAGTTACCGGTGAGTTAGAACCGCAATTATGCCAAAATGTTATCGAAAATTTTGACAAAATAGTGGACATATGTGGAGCTGCAAGAGGTGGACATTTGGCGGATATTGTTTTTTTTTTTGTATATAAATGTCATACATTATACTTCAATGACCAATAAAAAGTTTTTTGAAATCAAAGCAAATTGTGTGTTTTATTCAAGAATTAAAAAAAAATATTAAAAAAAGCGCTCAATTTGAAGGACCCTTTTTAAATAGTTAAGCAATAAAAGCTAAGAAGTAATGGAGGAATTCTATTATATAGGTAGTATTTTCTCTGATAATTTACTTCAAAGTAATAAGAAATATCGAACAGCGTGTAGTGATAGGAAAGAAACTTACGGGCCAATAAAACATAAAACCTCGAATCGGACAGCATCAAAATCTGCCTAGATTCCCACAAAAGTATTTAAGAACCTACTTTGATGTATGGATTCGTGCACTGAGAAAAATAAATGAAGTGACAATATGATTTATTACAGAATACGGAATGAAGTAATTATGAACGCTAATTAATTACGGAATAAATAAATAAATAAATAATAGGTTTATTGATAGCAACATACATAGTATGTACAGATTATATTTAAATAACACTTCTAAAACACATAAATTGCAGATAATACATTAAATACAGAAGCTATCAAAAGGTCTGGGCTCATCTAATAGCATCCCCCCGGCCAAGATACACCCCACCAATATAGGGCGAACCCAGCCACGGGGACACCAGATGTTTTTCAGCCCACACCCTTGAACACGTAGAACAAGAATATATAAAAAAAATAAACACAGAAAATAAATAGATGACAAAAAAAAAATACATTCAAGAGAGAAGACACTAAAAGGTCCGGGCTCATCCCACAAACATTCCCCCGGCCGAGATACACCCCACCAATGTAGGGCGAGCCCGACCGCAAGGGCATCAGGGGGCTTCCATTCCACGTAATCCCTAATTAATTACGGAATGAAATAATTAATTAGGGATGAATGTGAACTTAAGACTGATGTATTAAGTAGAATCAAGAAGAGGACGCTGACATGGTTTGGCATGTAGAAAGAATGAATGAAGAAAGACTTACAACACAAATATACAGTGCAAATGTGAATGAATGCCGTGGTAGAGGAAGACTAAGAAAGGTGTGGTCGGATCAAGTGTATGTATTACCGTATTTTACGAACTATAAGACGCACTTTTTTCTTCAAAAAATTGCCTTCAAAATTCAGGTGCGTAAATTACTCGAAATTACTAAATTAAATTACTCGTATTTACTCGAAATTAATATAAAAATGTCCAGTGTTTGATTTAAACCATTTAAAGTGTATATGAGAGAGGAATGGAACAAATGGATGATGGATAAACCCAACATGAATTCACGCCGAAGAGAGCTTTGAAACGACCTACAATCAAACAAGTGTGTCAGTGGATAAAACAGTCGTGGTCTAGAGTGAGAGAAGATATTATTGTTAAATCTTTCAAGAAGTGCGGCATAAGTAACGCTCTCGATGGCAGTGAAGACCATCTTATATATGAAGAGGACAACGATGACGATGAAGAGGAAGAAGAAGAAAAAGGTTCAGATGACGATTTTCAGGGATTTTAAAGGTCAGTTCGGTTTTATAAACGAAGAATTTTTTTTAGTCTGGCTTTGCAATCTGATAATAAAAATGGTAAAAATATAATTTTTTTTAAAATGCCTAAAAATTATGGTGCGTCTTATAGTCCGTAGCGTCTTATAGTCCGTAAAATACGGTATATATTTTAAAAGAAGGAAATGTCAAGACAGAAATCGTAAGAGTAAATAGCAGAATTCATCAACTCAAATTATAACAAAAATTCCACTCCAATGATACATGCATAATTGGTACAAATATTGGGTATAATAGTCAAAATGTATGCTTTTATTAATATATGTTTATATAACTGGTAACTTACATAAGTACTTATATATTCCTTAATACATATATACAAACAGATAAACATTACAACACGAAGATGCGGATATGTTCAAGAGACTGGCCGAAAAACAACATTGAAACAGTATTGAATTCAGCCCCGTAGATCAAACTGTGTAACCAATTAATTAAATACGAAGCTCCCTCTACACAGTCGTGCGTGGTAGTAATACTATCGACGAACTCTTTATCAGGCTGTGACGACCATTTCAATTTTTTTTGGGTACCATCGGAAGTCAAACCTAAAACTCCTGAAGATAAGATAAGATTATAACCAATTACGCGACGGAAATTGCCAACAGAAAAGAAATCACAAATAGGAGTGAAAAGGAAACGAAATTGTTTTGTAACAACTGATAAAACATTCTTCTGAAACGTGGAAGCCGGGTTCTTTGAATAATATCGATCTGAGAATATAAACTGAGAAAAGAAAGAAATGGGAGAGCATTAAGTTAGAAATTGCAGCCATCACTTGCTAGCCGGGAAGACGGGATATAAATCGTCTACTTATTAAGTATTCCGTTCCATTTAGTGATTTCACTATCCTTGAAGTATCTTTGTCATGCATTACATAATTTTGTGGAACTGTCGTATATATATTATATGAATAAACTTAGTTATGGGTATGCTTATTGGTGATCTTTTTTTACGAAGAGTTAAAACTTAAGACGTATTATTGGTGATTTGTCATATATATGGGTGTGGTTGATATATTTTATAATCATCATCATAATTAGTCTACATTAATCCTCAGTAAGCTACAGGCCTTTCTTAGTAGTTTTCAAGATATCGCGTATTTCTGCCACGTAATCGCTACTTGCTTACGTATTTTGTTCACGCAGCGTGTATTTGGTCTTCTTACAGGCCAAATTCTGCCCATTGGGTACCGTTGGATTACTGCAGCGTCCAACGATGGTCCATTGTTCGGACGACGTACCCAACCCACTTCCACTTAAGTATTTTCGCAACTTTTATAACATCGTCAATTTTTGTTTAGGCGAGCATCCACTAACTGTTATCTAACTTTCTTTTTATTTTATTGAGAGTGCAATCTTCAAATGAAATACTTTGTCCTCGAAAAAATGCATTAAAATTATGCTACTACATATAATATTTGGACATGCTAACGAATGAATTAAGGAACATTAACAAAACTATAGTGCAAATGTGAGAGGAAAGCGTTGATCAACAAAACTATGCTTGGATCAAGTGAACGATAAGTTGAAGGAAGTTAATTTAGACAGTTAGAAAAATGGTAGAAAATGTATGGATGTAGGTAGAAGAGGCGAAAAATGTGTGTCGAGAAAGAAAAGTCTGGGACTGTGCTCTCTCTGCCTACCCCGAGAGAGAAATAGCGTGATAGTATGTAAGTATGCATTTAACTTATTCAACATTTTAATTTAATTATTGTATCGCACTTTCGTTTTATACAGTATAACTTGCAGGGCTTATAGCCATGTGCCAATCTTTTCCCAGCAACCATAAAGATGTTTAAGATGCCTGAAGTGTAAACTAGACAGGCGATTTTTATAGAAACTTCGTTATTCCAACAGGCATCGAACCCGCAACCTCCAGGATGGGAAAAAGCGACTTACTAACTAAGCCACGGAGGTCATTGAATTTAATACGAAAACGTTAATGTTAAAAGCATAACAATTCAAAAGAAAAAATAAATCTATTCGCGAAATTTAATATTTCTGTGTATTTTTCATTACATTATGGAAATGTCAATCGACAAAAAAAATATTCCCAGCACGTGTGCAAAAATATAAAATTCACCATTCGAATTGAAATTCTATGTAAAAAAAAAGCTGCGAAAGAAGGGTAAATAGCATATTTTAGCGTCAAATTGATTCGCGAATTGCAAAATGACATGTTGTAATACGTGGCGTTATTATTCAGAATGTCAATAAATTTCGCTCAATTTTATATTATATCGGCGTTTGGCTATATTAAAAAGCTCCATTCGCAATTTTCGACATGTGTCAGAATTGATACACGCACGTGTAAATCGAGCCTTTAACCCGGTTAAGACCGAGAATCGTGTATGCTGAAAGAAACAACATCTAATTGAAGAAAATATTGACTATTTTACATACAGAAATATTAATTTGTTTCGACTGCCAATGTGTTGAAGTAACTTGTCACATAACATAAATACTTGTTAATCAAATTACAATGTATTTAAACCTCCACTGTGTTAACGGCTTTAACTATAAATAACATACTCATATTTCGTTTCACATGTCGTCCCTTTTTATGGGGACTCAGATATTGACATCTTCAACATTTCAGAAGATGTTTTTTTAAGATTTCTTAGGAACGGGAGTTAGCTATTTTGACAAAACAAATATATGTTAATTATTTTATGTTAAATTTATTTTTTAGCTTCATATGTAATTGAGTTTAAACTGTTAATTATTAAAATAATATTCGTTAATTATTAAAATAATATTCGTTAATTATTAACTGTTAATTATTAAAATATTGTTCGCTGTATTAAAATAATATAACTTGCATGTATAACAAGTTCACGGCCCTGGATTTTAATTAAAGCAAAATCATGTATATTTATAATCACAGAAAAATTGTGAGTTGCTCTATTATTTTTAGCGGAATCGTGTGTGATATCAGGAAAATTGTGAGTGAATATTTTTTACCAAACTCGTGTATAATCACAGAAAAATCGTAAATAGCTATACTGTTTTTAGATGAATCATGTATGATATCAGGAAAATCGAGAGTAACTAATATAATATATTATTTTTACCAATATCTTGCATGATTACAGAAACATTGTGGAGAGCTTTGTTGTTTTAGATAAATCATTTGAGGAATCGTGTATGTTTTTGAGGAATCGTGTATGACATCAGGAAAGTTGTGAGGAACGATAGTATAGTTTTTACCAATGTCGTGTATGATTACAGAAATATTGTGGAGAGCTATGTTGTTTTAGAGGAATCATGTATGCCTACTTAAAAATCGTGAGTAGCTAGCTACGAGTATATTGTTTTTAACAAAATGGTGTAGAGTTATAACGATTACACAAATCGTTATAACTCTAAACCATTTAGTAGCTGTATTGTTTTTAGCATGTATATAAATTCTAGTAAAACTCATTACAGAATATGTCATGCACATTATATTTATAATGATAACAAAAAATCGTGATGAGCTGTATTGTTTTTAGCATGCACATAAATTATTGTGAAACTTATTACAGAATATGTCATGAATATTATATTTATAATGATTACAAAAAATCGTGAGTAGCTATTATTTTTTTAGCACAATCTTGAAGAGCTAAATCGCATTTAGCAAAACCAGTTTACTTGAAATCGCTAATAATAGCCAAGTCAAGTAAAGCGATATCGTTGAAATGTTAAAAGCTCAAATCGAGAGAAGTTCGAGCACACTACCCGCTCCCTATTGTTTGCCGTTACGGTTGAATAATACAGCAGCTAATAATGTGACTCGATGCCGGGACCACTTCATGCGTAAATTCTGGTGTATGTTTTGGAATTATTATTGGGCTACACTCAAATTGGGGCTACGGCAATAAGACGAAGGTGAGGCATATATTTAAATAATTCTGTTTATTAAGAATCAGAGTCGATATAAAAAAGAAAATTAGCTTTATAAGTGAAGTTTTTTTTAATAGTAAAAATAATAAAAGGACAATTTACACAGCGCTGTTTAGAGAGCAAACTCTCATCAAGGGCGTTTATCATTTTGAAACCTTGTTTGTATTCGCAATATTGACATTTGAATCAAGTTAGAAAATGGACCAACACAGAGAGATTGGCGTGAATGGAAGAAGAAGCCGTGAATGCGTACTTTGATTATGTATATGAGATACAAAAACATGGGGATGAATACGAAAGAAAATGTTTCAAATCAGGGCTTTGCAAAATAAGGTTTACGAGCCAAATTCGGACATATCCTTACACGTAACTTTACGTAGTAAGTGGTATAGGTAAAAAAATAATTTAACCCTCGATAAACTCTTTTTAATAATATTAAAATGAGTAGGCTCTCCTCAAGACCGCTCTGACTCGAGAGACAACCCCACCTTATTGACAGCATAAAATAACTAAAAACAAAAAAAAAAGTGAAACGATCCTTATACCCTCAAAAAGTAGGCGAAAGAAAAAGCCCATACTTTACTTCACATGGGGCTCAAACCAGCGATCTTCTCCACAGAAGTCCAGCGCAGAAGTCAACAATATGTTATACTCGTAGGTACAGAGAACAGATCTTGAATTCATTATATCTAGAAACGAATATTTCGCTTCTGTCACATACATCCACCTAATCCTTATCAAATTTACGTATTACTTGATTTTTTTAAATTTATTCAAAAAAAAAATTTACACATGACAAGAAATATACATTATTTGCGAAAAAACAACAGGTAATTTAATTTGGACACACAATTTTAATGAATCTGGGTTTGTTGCCTTTTATTTGTCGTGTACCCAGTAAACTAGGCTTTTGCCTGTATCTCACTGAGACTGAATATGTTAATTTTAATTTTCTTACATATAAATTTCTAACGCACTATAAGATCAACAATTCAGTGGCCTAAATAATACGACGTCTGTTTTTCAACAGGGGAGTTAGATGTCACAATTCTACCAGCCACGCTCTTTAATATGAGGGTTTCATACGAATGAATGATTATGCCAGATATGTTTTCGTAAATTTTACTCTAAAAAATATAGCTCTAAAACAATATGCCTATGTTTGGAATAGATTACTGACAAATATTACATATTGGTATTCACCGTAAAGTTCCAGGTTGTGGATTCGATTCCCGTTGGTACACAGAATTTTTTAAAAGGTTTCCAGACTGGTTTTTACTGAAGACTTCATCAACATATTTCAGTCTGGTTGAAAGACATTACCACAGGACAGTGAGCCCACCAGAGTGTACTGTATACAAATAAAGTGTAATAATTATTAATAATTACTTTTAGTCTGTGATTTTTATAATATTTTCCATCGATGAAATAATTTTCAACCCCTGATCGAAACGAAGGGAAAGCATTTTCCAAGATCTCTTTATTATGATATTTCACAATTTAAGAATTAAATTCCACTTATTTCTGTATTACAAAATGTAATGCAAACAACAAGAATTTCGTTAGGATATAAAATTAAATTTACATTGCATTTGTACTGAAAAGGTTTCGAATTTTCAAATAAGACTTCTTCAAGTCAGAAATAATGTTACTTGTACCTGGATGTTTTCCCTATGGAAAGGAAAAATATGTAAATTACGTCTACATTCAAACAAATTAGAATATGATACAATTATACAACCAAATCTTAATTATTGTTCAAGCGTTCTTTTCCTGAACAATAAAACTCAATTGACGAAACTTCAAATCGTGCAGAATAAAGGGACAAGGACCATTTTAAAATAAAGTCAACACAGTATTATTATATATTATTTATAGACAAAGCTTTAAAAACTGCGGAGGTTTCAAGACATTGTGTTTTGTTAAGTCAAACATTGTGTATTCCACTTTTTAGAATGGTATAACCCTACCGATTTCAAGGTTTTCAGCTCATCATCCTGATGATGAGGTGAAAACGAACCCGTAGAGTTATACCGGTATATAAAGTGGAATTAACAGTGTTTGACTTAACAAATTACAACAGTAGAATTACATACAAACATACGAAGTACAATAGATAGTATTAAATGTTTGAGAATTATTCTAGATAAGCATAAGAAATTTAATTATAATATCGAATTTATAGTAAAATTCAGAGTTATAGATAAATTTATATAACACCGTTTATAGAGCAAACTCTCCTCAAGAACGTTTTAACTAAGGATTCGAACCAACTTTATATGTTAAGTACTCCCAAAAAAGGATTAAGTTTCAGTGTTTCCTAAAACTACAAACGCCACTGGTATCTCTAACACTAAGAGGTAAACCATTCCACGTCACAGGACCAACAATGGTAAAAGCTCTATCATAATACCCTGCCCTATTGGATTGATTCGGAACAACCAATTTATTAGACGAAGAAGAAATCGACTTTAAAAGTTATACTTCTCTCTGAAGGAACACTCAGACCCACATTCGAAAGATACAATGAAGACATCTCATTAAGGGATTTGAATACAAAGAGACAATGTTTGAAATCAATCCGATCGCGACAATGAAACTTTTTAGAAGCGAACTAATATGACAATATTTATGACTACCATATATCAGTCTAGCAGCTGCATTGACAACAGACTGGCTTGACAACAGACTCGAGAAATCTGTGAATCAGGCAAATCAGAATAAATAGAGGTACAACAATCCAGACGCGACCAAACACTTAAATGTACGAGTATAAGAGTTTTATTTTCCTTGTTGGAAGACATCGAAGTACAAATTTTAACTCTCTAAGTCAATAGAAACCTTAAGAAACAGTATAACCAATTTGTCTATCGAAGAATTGCTTACTATGAAGACTGACACTAAGAAATTCGATGCTATCTTTTGAAAAAATATTAACACCCATAACTGATAAAGCATCCCCATCAAGAAGATATTGTCTACGCGGTGAAACGACCCATAGAAATTCCGTTTTACTTCATAACCAAAAAATGTACGATTTCTCAGTGGAATAAATAAATAATTTCAAAATTTGTCAAGTAATATTTTTGATCATACAAACCGAATAAATTTACGAAAAAACCATCCATTGTATTTTAATGTACATCCATATAAATGGAGAGGTTGGAAAAACTATCGATGAATATCGAATAGAAAGACTTTTTTCCTTTATTAAATATTGAATACTAGAATGTTGAATTATTTTGAACGAGAATTTTATTTTATTCATAATAGTGTATTTATAGTTAAACAAATGGCAAAAATGTAAGATTTATCAGTGAAATTAGATTTTTTTTAAGTAATTGTAGGTCGGTAGATTATTTAGAGAAAATTAAAAATTTCTGACAACTGATCGACAAAGAGAATAAATTCACAAAAACAATCCTTTGTATCGCAATAGCCAGTCATTAAAATAGAGAAGTACCAATAAGGATTGCGATAACTATCGATCAATATCGCAAAGAAAAGAAAACATTTTTTTTCCTTTATTAAATAAATGTGTAAAGGTCATTCCATACTGATATGTTGAATGAAATATTACTTAACTCATTTAAATGCATTCTCACATATTTAACATTTGTTTCGCTGTCATTAATGGCAATCTTAGCAACTTATATTAATAACATAATCTGATATTGAATGATATCATCAAATGATAATAAACTTTAAATAGTTGGCGAATGTATTCGATATATGTAATTAATTATTTAATAAGGCTGTTTTCCCAAGGCCACTTGAAATACTCAATGATGCATTAATATTGCATATATTAATAGTTTCCTAGATAGATAAAAAGCCTAACTCACGAATAAGTGTACAGTAGAGTCCCGACTATTCGACTTTGAATATTCGAAATTCCGGATAATCCGACCATAGTTAATACATACATATAAACCATCACGCTGTTCCCCTGTCGAGATAGCTAGATAGCTCCTGACTACTATCGCGACACACATATTTTACTTTTTCTATTGTATTATTCATCCATACACCTTATACAACTCTCACGATTTTTCAGATTTTTACATTTATTTTCAAAATATCATTTATTTGATCCAACCATACTTTCATAAGTTTTCTTCTACTATGCGTATCCAGAACGTAAGTGTACTGAGGCTCTCACGACCGGATGGATTTTATTTTCGACATGTTGGCTACACTTCCGTGTAGCCTGACCCTTCCCCTCCGCAACGAGACCGGTTCGAGGTCAGTACGTTGAGAAGTGTCGACGCGACAACACGTTTCGTGAAAAATGTCAATCCAATCTCCCGCCAAGTGCGAAATACGCGGCGTCATCCGTTATCTCGTTTGGAAGGAAAACCTCCGGTTGAGGTTTATAATGAGGTGAAAACTGCATATGGTGATAAAGCTATGAATTGTACGAGTGTGTACAAGTGGTGTCGCGAGTTTAAAAACGGTCACATTACCTCCCTGAAGCTGCACATGGGTGGAAAAAGGTTTTCAACCGACGAGGAGGTAAAGGAGGAGGTGGAGAAGTGGACGGAGGGGTTGGCGGGAAACTACTTCGAGGAAGGCATCAAAAAGTTGATACCCCGCTTCACCACCTGCATTGAGAGGAATGGCGACTATGTCGAAAAATAGCTTACATATGTACTACGGTAACCACGTAATTTTTTTGATTAAATAAAAAAAATTGTGACCTACAAAAATTCAGTACACTTACTTTCTGGATATGCCTCGTACAACACCTTCCACTCACAATTGCACAGTATATTTGTTTTGTTACTCTATTTTTTCATTCATTCATTCCACGGGTCTAAACCATCTCATTTAACTTCAATTAACTCAACACATCAACTTTAAGTTCACATTCATTCTTAATCACTTTATTACGTATTCTGCCATACATAGTCAAACTGTAATAACATGTAATGCCGATTTTAAGAACATGTTTTGTAGCTAAGTACACATATGTACTTGAAGAGTTTTACACTTTTTTATTTAAATATTTTGTACTGTATTGTATCCATTTTGTATTATGGACAATTTTTTTGTAAGTTATCATCATTCTTTGATTTTTTTTTTATTTTCGATGTAAGGTACATTACTGCGTGAACAAATATCTGTAAAGGAGGCACATATTTTAAAGTAATAAATCAACACGTTTACAGTTAAATAACTTGTTTCCGGCAGTTCCGTTTTATTCATCATTCTCGATTATCCGACCCTTCCGCAATCCCATTTGGGTCGGAAAATCGAGTATCAACTGTATTTGCAAAACAACATGAAAAAAATGCAAGTCATATTAAATTGAGAAAAAATGTATTAATTTTAAATAAAAAAATGCATCCTTAATGCTTTTCGGAATCCGCATTACTCCCGTGGCCTAGTTGGAAAAACGCATGTCGTACAATCCGAGTGTAGCGGGTTCGATTCCCGTCGGAAATGAATTATTTAAAAAAAAAATGGACGACTTGGAGCACGTTATTACGAATCAAAATAGAAACCTTTAAGTGGAAAAACAAACGTTAAATCTTGTTATCGTTAAAATTTTGGTTTAAATTAACATAATATAATATATCACATCATGCCATTATCCTGTCAGGGTAGGCAGAGAAGACAAAAATCCAGACATTCCTATCTCGCCCATTCCACAGCCATATATGTACTATACTTCATACCAACTTGACTTTCTACGTTTGTTTCACTTTTCCCTGACTTTCTACATTTTCTATTTTTAAAATATCATTCACTTGACTTAACAATACTTTCTTTGGAGTTCCTCTACCACACCTTACACTTAGATGTACGCTATACATTTGTTTTGTTATTCCTTTTTTATTCATTCGTTTTACGTATCCAAACCAGTAACGTAACGTGTTTTATTTCCGATTTGCCGTTCCTCTTTACAATCCCTTCCTTTTTTCTTTGATGATATCTTACTTTTATTTTTACTATGTACATTATTAAGGATACCTATGCATTTGGCCATATTTATTCTTTCAAAAAATTGTTCATGAGTTTCAAACAGGTAAATAATGATTTGAAATATTTTTTGCAACCGAGTTACTTACTACCTTTATATAACATACTTTTGTCTTGTTGGTTGGAACAGAGGGCCCCATCAGACTTTTTAACAAGGAAGTGATCAATAAACCGACTCATTCAAATCAAAACAAAGGTAACATTATATTTTAGCATTCAACCATTGCACATAAAACCAATGATTATTACTAAAACCATCGATATATTAAATTTAATTAAACGATTCCACAATTTCATAATTCCACAAACAGTTCGACCGTTGAATCTCTAATTCAATGGAGTGGGATTCAAATGTTCAATCAAATATGGAATCGGGACATTTGCTGTACCAATATTATGTTTATTAACAGTCAAATTGCCAATTATTGGATTTGAACCAGTGCCCATCTCCAAACGAAGCACTTTTAATGCTGTGTTAATCGTATGAACCGGATAGAATTTAAAATATAGGAACATAATAACAGTGTTTGATTCGTCAAGATCACAACACAAATACTACTAATTTGCATTAATACAATGGACAATAATATAGTTTATTTTTTGTATAATATTGTACTAAATTGGCTGTTTTAAGTAAGATGAAGAAAGGAACTTATTGACTGTTTTAAGTAAGGTGAAGAAAGGAATTTATTGGCTGTTTTAAGTAAGATGAAGAAAGGAACTTATTAGCTGTTTTAAGTAAGATGAAGAAAGGAACTTATTGGCTGTTTTAAGTAAGATGAAGAAAGGAGCTTGAAGATGGTTTGGAGATAATGAATAACTAAGCGAGTACGCAAGTCATGAAAGTTTGCGTGTAAAAAAATGCTGGATTAAATGGACCAGATTTAAAAATATTGTTAAGTAAGAAATATGAATAATAGACAATTGTGCATGAAATGAAAATATTGGCGATCTGTTATCTCTGCTTAGCTCGCAAGGGACACGGCGTCATGATATGTTTGTATTGTCTTCGACTTCCATTGTACACAGTGAAACCTAGCGGCTTATTGTTATGTGTCAACCAAGTAGAAAGTTGTCAAAGATAAGTGAAATCAAGACTGGAAACCTTTTTGAAATAATTTTGGGTTCCAGCGGGAATCGAGGCCGTAACCCAAAGAGACGACCTCCGTGGCCTAGTTGGTATGACACCTGTCTTCCAGCCCGGAGGTTGCGGGTGTCAATCCCGCTGGAACCCAGATTTTTATTAAAAGGATTGCAGTCTGGTTTTCACTTTAGGCTTCTTTACCATCTGTCTGGTTGGTTGGAAGAGATTGCCACATGGTAATAAGTCCGCCAGGTTGTACTGTATACAACGAAAGTGTAATACAATACTGGTTTGATGATAGGCATCTTACCAACTAGGTTATGAAAGTCGTTAAAATGTTTACGTCGTTTTTGTGAAAAAAAAAATACATTCATGACCTGTTCATTTTAGAAGTCATATTCGTTCCACGTGCCTAAACCATTTCAGAGTAAACAATTATAGTTTAGTACAATATAACTCTTGCCATTTGCGAAATAGTATTTCGTCTTTAGTTTCAAATATCATCAAGCGAAATCCGCATAAGATGTCTTTTCACGAATCGTTTCCTTCCTGTTATATCGCTCCTCATTCGTTTTCATGCGTATTTTTAGTAAAATAACGCCTGAAAGACATTTCTCAACCACGGGGAGTAATAAATACAAAGAAAAAATGGTAATCCACGAAGCATTTCATCCGAGGCTTTGGCAAAATGAATTGCAAAACCAAATGGCTTGAAGAAAACTGGATTAAATGAATAAGTAATCAGGTGGAGAGATTACAAGAATAATACAAGAAAAAAGAGACGATGAGAAAAATTACGGGGTTCTGGGTATGACTCACAACAAACAATTATTAATATAACGAACAATCATCATCTTCTTCTTCTTCCCAGTGTCATGTCCGGTTCTCCCAACGTTGAATATCACCTGAGAGTAGACATCTTTGTCCCCGGCGGCCCGAGAAAGATCTCCAACGCCCCTTATGCCAGTCCAATCACGTATATTGCGGAGCTGGGAGATTTGCCTACTGCCAACACCTCTTCAGCCTTATATTTTGCCTTGGATGATCAGGTGCAGTAATTTGTACTTTGCTCCTCTCAGTACATGACCCAAGTAGGACACCTTTCGGATATTAATATTAGTCAGCAACTCTCTTATCAACTTTGGCCCTTTGAAGAACCCTTGTGTTGCTGACCATATCTGTCCAGGGTATCCGTAGCATTCTCCGGTGCATCCACATTTCGAATGCTTCCAGTCTGTTCATACTACCAACTTTGAGGGTCCATGATTCCACTCCATGCAATAACACTGACCAAACAATCATCATACATTCGTAAATGTGA
Organism: Odontocerum albicorne; assembly: GCA_949825065.1. Lineage (NCBI taxonomy): Eukaryota > Metazoa > Arthropoda > Insecta > Trichoptera > Odontoceridae > Odontocerum > Odontocerum albicorne. The sequence goes on along the minus strand of OX463864.1, from coordinate 17,675,886 downwards.
AAATTATTTTGGGAATTCTCCCATACCTAGACTGCACAGTATCGGAAATGAGTACGTTGCGGTCTCGGATGTATTTTAGAGTTAGTTTGCTGACCTATAAGGAGTACCTGAAAAGGCACTTCCGAATATCCGAGCCTTGAAATAGGATCCCGCGTGTCTTTCGAGGACTTTTGAATACCTTTTTTGTACTGCTTTTTATATGCTTATTGTGTTTTTTTTTACCATTTTGTGACTTTTTCCGATTGTTGATTAAACAACACCCCGTTGCAAATTCTCATCAACTTGATAAAAAGTGAGACTCAATTAGATGTATGATACATATGTATCACGTAAATCAAACCCCCTCATACTTAGATGTATGATACATATGTATCACGTTAATCAAACCCCCTCATACTTAGATGTATGATACATATGTATCACATTAATCAAACCCCATCATTCCAGATACCGTATTAGCCCGACTATAAGGCGAGGTTTTTATTTAAAAAGGCGACACGTAAATAGGGGGGGTCGCCTTATATTCGAGTTTTATTTTTCATAATATTATAATGGTGAGGGAAATGTTTTTTTCTCCAAAAAGCAGATAAAAAATAGGGGTCGCCATATAGTCGGGCCAATACGGTATATCAAAAAGTCCATCCCATAATAACCCACACATAAACACCAAAAATAAACCATATTCAAAAGTTCACATAAACATTTTACTACAAGTCATCTCTCCTGCATGCCCAAACACTAAAACTCCTTAAAAACCTGGTTTCCACTTAAGGTTTGTTTAAACACCTTTTCGAATTGCTGAAAGAGATTGATATGTCAATAAACCGATCAGGTTGTACAGTATACAACGAAAGTGTAATACTATACAACGCAACACGCTTCCCATAAGGTTCATCCCTAATAAAAAATTAAGTAACGTAAAGCAGTATCATATATAACAATACTACTTTGCGTTGTCGCCAATCAAACGAGGAGAAAAAAGTCGAGGATAGAAGGCGGGGGCAACAAATATTCCCCCATCCCGATTGCGCGGATTGCCCGGCAGCTCCTGATTAAATGGCTTTAAAATGGGATGAGAATTATGAAATTAAAACAGGGAGGAATATATATTACTAGTAATAAATTAGGAAGGCCGATATAACGAAATTGCTAGTTTGGAAACTCATACTGCTGTTGTTCAGAGAAAAATAAAAAATGAGAATGAGACTGAAAAATAATATAAATAAAATGAAAACCAGAATAAATAAATCAATCGTATAGTACCTTTCAACTTTGTCTAGACTGTGTGCTTGCTGGAGTGCAATAGCTTACACCCAATAAACCAATATACGCACGGGCGTCTTCTCTCTGACGGCTGACACTCAATCTCAATCGAGGTCACAATGCAATATCAGGGGGTCGCGAAAATAAAAATAACTTACATGTAACAAAGGAAAATAACAAATGTATCTTATCGTATGTGTGCAAGTACAACATTTGTTAGGCCATGTGAACATGCATCGACAAGATATTCAGAAAATTTTCTTTCGAATGACGTATAATTTTTACCATTTTGTTTTGACTTAGGGGGGTCGCCAAGTCTTTATTTTATTTTTATTAACTTTCGGGGGATCGCAAGGCTAAAAGGGTTGAGGAAAAAATTGCCTATCGTATTGAATAACAAGTATTTCGTTTTTTTTTGGTGCACAATTGATTTCTATACAATTGTAATAATGTTTTATTCATACGGAACACGTCACCATATCCGAATTAGTGGTTTAAATGTATTAAAGAGAATCTCCGAGAGATAAAATTGCATTCAGCTCCATTAATAGAGCCTTTGAATTTAAAACCACAAGTGGTTTTAAATGCAACATGGAACTAGTTGTTCTTAATCGCATCTATTAGCAATACTTCCACGCGAGAAGCGCCAACAACACTGGAAAGTGTCTTGTGGGTGTGAGTGTTGTTAACAGACGAACAATTTTACCATATTGGGATCTTTTTTTATTTTGTTTTCAGGTAAAATAAGAAACCGAACCAAAAAAACTCAAGTCAAGCTTTTTTGCAACAAAGGAAAACCTGAATCGAAATCATGAAAAATATATACAGTACCCGGCGGTAAGTAATGCACATCGGGCTTAAGAAAGAGACTATCCCTTTGTAGAGCGTCGTCTCTGTCGCACGGACAGTTAGCGCATCGTGCGACAGAGACGACGCTCTACAAAGCGACAGTCTCTTTCTTAAGCCCGGTGTGTATTACTAACCGCCGGGTACTATACGTCTTTCTCTCTCCTATAATAGGTAAGAAAGTTCTTGAATATCTATTGCCACCGTTGGCCGGTTGGCGTCCCTAAAATATTGGACGTAGCTAGGCTAAATTGTCTAAAACAATTTGTTCGAGTCATTCAAAGGGCATCCTACCTTGGCTTGTGGTAAGTAGGATTACTGTTGGTCTTGAGAATGTCTGCGTTGGGCATCGAGGTGGGCAGGGCGTGGTCTCTCTCCAGCTCTGCCTCGTATCCCTCCAGGGGCAAGTGCTTGCCAGGGATTGGTTCAACTGGAATAAAAATAAAAACAACTGTTAAGTACGGATAATAGAAAACACACACTAAATAGGCATGATAATGTAAAAAAAAACATTGTCCAGCAAAGATAATAGATAAATAACTCTTGTTAAGAACGGATAACACAAACAAAAACATTGCTAATCACAGTTAATAGAAAAATAACGCTTGTTCAAAAAAAAAATAGAAAAATAAGTACAGATAACAGATAAAAACACTTGTTAAACTCGGATAATAGAAAAAACATGTTACACATAACATGCGAGTATATACTATAACAAATGCAGAGGGGCAAGATTTTCCTATCGCGTTTACACACATTTATCGCCTCTTCCACGTCTAAACACCTTCTCAAAGAATTCTTACGATTTCTTGTTTCTTGCAAAATATCATTCACTTAATCCAACCATACTTTCCTTGGTATTTCTCTACTACGCTTTCCGATCAAGCAGTTTTACGATTTCTCTGACTTCTTACATATTTTGCTTTCAAAATATCATACACTTGATCCAACCACTATTTTATAATCTTCCTCTATGACACCTTCCACTCACATTCGCATTGTACCTTCTTATTATTTTTTCTTCATTTATTCATTCCACGTGCCCAAACTATCTAAGCCTGCTCTTCTTTATCTTCCTCAACACATCAACTTCATACCATATGAGTTTATTCCGTATTCCGTCGTATATTACCACCGTGTATTCTTCTAAGCGCTCGCGTTTTTGCAGCATTTCTAGTGGTTTTAGTAATTTTTAGAAATTGTTTCAAGACTTGTTTAAACGCATTTCTACAGCATTTATAAACTGTATGTGGATTATCATATGATACTGCCCGGTTTGATTTGTACATGGTTAAGCGTATCTCATTGACATTGTTTCCTATCGCGACATCCCGTTAGAAATCCCTCGTAACTCTTCCACTATATGAGAAAATACTACCTACTCGTATTTAGCAGAATTCTTCAACTTGTTCTAAGTTTTCATTACTCCCTCATGTACGGCATTGAGTATGTATGAATTTAAAAATTCTGTTCTATACTGTTTTATTCACTAAACGTCTTTTAAAAGCCTTCTGGAAGGTTGGAATCAACTCCCTAGCAGTAATACGCCCGCTTTTGTGTAGTACGTAGGCGACAGAGTAGTCTGGTGCCTTCTGGAGTTGAAGCATGAAGATCAACAAATTTCAATATTAACTTAAGGTTTGTAATTTTAAATGATTCAAACTAAAACTCAACACTTGAAACAACAGTTATTTTAAGAATATCTTTGGCGAATTTTGAACGTGGGAAAGATATCAATGACTCCGACTTGTAGCCGTACTCATTTTTGCAGAAAATTCAATATGTGCTTTTTTATGCATTATTCCTAAAACCCTCGAATGAAAAAGGCTAAGGCTAGCAGTAAGAATGGACGAAGAAAGACTGACAAAAAACGTGTAGTATGGTGAAATATCAGACGACAAAAGGAACCAGGGACACTTTAAGCTTAGATTTGAGGGCACCAATAGAAAAAAAACATCTTGTAATTTATCCTCGATATAATACATTGGGAGGAGTAAGCCGAAACCTGTGGAGAAGTATTGCTTAGTCACGACCAGACTTGGCTAGTTAACTTCCATAGGAAGATATTACAAAGGGTGAAGTTATATGAGGCGCTGGAGGGTTCTGTCCATGTTTGACACGGATGTTAGCAGATGAAATATTTAACCAGACGAAACCCACATTTTTTGTCGTATATCACCGGGAATCGAATACTTTCACCTATAAAAACTTTTAAAGAAAGTGAAAACATTTCAGGTTTATTTCGATAGAAATACAACATATTGCAGAGGCTCTCATATCGCAAACTCCGGAAAATTTCAATACATTTTCTTCGATCATGACCACGAGACTCCGAAGCTACCCTCCATTCAAAAGTTTATCTATATATTTATTTATTACCAATGTATAATTAAATGTTTTCAATAGAATAATACATTTTTACGTATAGTACTTATAGGGTACCATAAAATGGGATATAACCTTTAATTTCACACACATACAAAATCTACCTGATTCTTGCGACCAGTGCCAAAAGAGATATTTTTAAATTTTTAATACTTTTGGGAACTATCGGCAATCGAGCCCAATACCCCCGAGTGATATCAAATATCTTAACAAAGCGTCTTAAAATATGAATGTTTCTCATTCTCAAAATAGCTGGAGTATAAAATAACACAATCAAAAAGGTAGTACATTACCCGTTTAACGCAAGTTCTTGATCTCAAACTTAAGCCCCGAGAACTAAGTTTGTTGGTACAAGTCAAGTTCAGATTAAGTTTTGAAGAATAACTCAAGTTGGGTGTGTATATTCCATTGCGATTCAGTAGCATTTCGTAAGATTTAAAATAATGACAGGTTATCATCCATTTTAACTTTGACAGCTGTTGTAAGGGATGGTTGGAAATGTTTAACTGTCAAAATTTAAGCTTGGGATTTCAAACTATTGGCTGAAATATAAGAGAGTATTACAAGAAAAGTTTGTATGTTTATTTTCATAGGTTATATTCCATCGTCGGCAGTCTTGGTCTAACGGTTAGCATTCACACTAAGCAAACGGGCAACACAAGTTCGATTCCTGACGGATTCACATCTGGACTGACTTTACCATAAGACCATTTTATATTTAAATTTATGACTTTCTGTAGTTTATACGCTCTTTATCATAAATTCTTATAGCGTTACAAAGTAACACGAAAAAAGCGCTATACAAAACTCTGTCTAACGAAAGACTGAAATAGATTAAGCATATCGATCGTCTTGTAATTTTGATCTAGTTGCCATATAAACTTTGGATTTGATTTTTCCAGATTGTGTACTTGCCGAAGTGCAACATATTGTACACAATAAAACACACAGACGACTTCTTTTAAAACATCATCGACTTGATCCCACCATATTTTACCACACCTTCCACTAACATTTGAACTGTATATTTATTTTATTGATCTTTCTTCATTCATTCGTTCTACATGTCCAAATTATGTCAGAATACACTCCATCTTACTCAATAAGTCCGCTTTATGTTTACGTTCATCCTTAATCATATAATTTCGTATTATGTCATACATTGTCAACCCATGTATATTCTTTTCAACACACGACGTATTTCTATAGCATTTATTCGGCGCATTATGGTCTGTTTTTACGAACAATTTGTGCTGGTTACTTTATTGCAATTCCAAGTCCACACTTTAATAAATACCTTAATTATTCTCATTAAAAAAATTAATGGCGATATATTAATGATAAATCGACCAGATTTGCAAGTGGCAGTTCGGCTTTTGTACTTTAAATAGTCATTTACGTTATTATACCGTATAAATATAATTAAAGCAAAATGAATTTATTATCACCGTCAATTTTATAATATTCCCAATTAATAAATAATAAAACGTTATTGTATTATTAAATCGCAACTGGTAGAATTTATAATTCACATTTTGTGCGAGTTATAAACGTTAAATATTTTGAACGATATTTTTTGGTAATCGGGTGACCATTCAGTTTAGATAAAATTTCATATTTAGCATAACTTGATAAAAAATTATCTCGACTTCCATACATAAAAAAACACGTACAAAAGTTGAATGCATTTATTTAACATTTCATTGCAAATACAATCTGGGGGATTATTGCCAGGCGGCAAAGTTATATGGTCACAAAAAATATTATTATTCATATTTATGATTTTATAATTATTCATACAAATGATTATTCATATTTATGGACATACGTATTATTGAAAATCGTATTTATCCAGCAGCGAGTAAATCAAGATACAGAAGAACAATGACGATTACAATAAAAACAAACGACTAACGAGTAAACCAAAACCTGAACACGACGTATTCGTGAATCCTCAAAATCTTTATGCTAATTCATTCAAAATTAAGTTACTATTTCACTCTCAACTATTGAAGCAACTATTACATGTATGAGAGTCATCCAGAAAGTAAGGTTACAACATTTATGTAGGATCGAAAAATGCTTGTATTTAATTGAAATTCACAGGATACTTCAAAAATATATTAAACTATTTTTTAACGTGATCGCCGTCGAGATCGAGACATTTCTATAGTCGCGCCACCAGCTTTTGTATGCCAGTGTCATAGACCTCCGCCGCCAGCTCTTTCAGCCACTTCTTCACAGCTTCCTCGACCTCCTGATCGTTGGAAAATTGTTAGGGTGTGTAGTGACACGCCTACGTCTCATCTCCCGTCACCATAGAGTTCAGAAAAGCTTCTCCCTCCTGTGCAAAACGATCCAAAAATTCACGCGTCGCGGTCACGCGATTTTGACGGTGCTCTGGTGTGAGAGAGGAAAACGTACAAAATCTTATAAATCGTAGGAGTTGAATGGACGTAGAAGAATCGAAGGATGCGTGTCGAGATAGGAAAAACTGGTAGTCTGTCTTCTGCCTACCCTTTTAGGAAGCTGACGTGATGGTGTGTATAAATGAACATTTTCAAACATAAAAAAGTATTGCCTGATAGTTACCCTACATTGTCGTTGGAATTAAATTACTCAGGGGGCGAATTAGATATTCAGTAGGAATTAACGCAGGAAAAGTTTCTAAAATACGTAATAAAATTATAACTTCAGAAACAGGCTAAGGTTAAACATAATCTCATTAATTAGTTTAACACTGTTTTAAACTATAATTAACTTTTAAAGAACGTTGACAAGTGTCATTCATTTATCAAATATGGATAAAGATCATAAAACGGACGACGTTAATTTGCAGAAGTACCACTTTAACTCTTTCACGGCTACGGACCACTTAAATGGCCCATACATATTACGTGCCGTCCTGGCGAGCGGCCTTTTAAGTGGCCACTAACTTTGCGTGTCGATATCTCGGCCAAAATTAAATCTTCTTTAAAACTTTTAACCTGAATATAAGACAAAACGTGTCCTCTAGTGACATCTCTTTTAAAATCATCAAAACTTCAAGTACTTGATCCATAAGAAGGATTTAAACAGACCCCTTGCAGGCCGTCGATATTTAAAGCATTTTGAATAATCGCGCCACGCGTTTGGGCGATCCGAAGGTCATGTTTCTAATGACGATTGCTCCCGATCAATATGAAGTATTATGCGTCGATATTTTTTTTGTAAGTACGCGTATTGCGTATTGAATTAATTGCCTTTTTCATTGTTTATGGATTATTGTTTTCTTTGTATAATAAACATACTTTCATTTGTATAATAGTGTTATAAGAATATTTTCTAATATTACGTGTGTATAGTGTCAGCTAAAAAATGCATCGGCGCACAGTTCGACAGTACTCAGATTCGGGATAATGGTGAGTCATATTTTTATGTAGATACAATATAAATTTATTGACTTAAAACACCGCCGCCTGTGGGACACACGAAAGATACTCGAGCCATCGCCGTAAAAAGGTTAAACCCCGATCCATTTTGCCGAAGTATTATTATTCATTTATGAACTTTTCAAAAAATTGGAACTGTCGAACGAAAAAGTTTGATGAAAAGAATTTTTTTTCAATAAGCGCATAACATTTATTAACTGGCCACAAGCACTGCCTTCCTATCTTTACAACATTGAAAAAATAAACTTGAGTGTATATATACTCGTATAATTTTTAGTGCTGGATAAAATGAAAATATTATGCTATTTGAGAGGGTAATGTAATTGTAACTTATTAAACTCTTATTTAATAGTTTGGCATTTTATCAACATTGAAAAAGTTTACTTGAGTGTAGATATATAATTTTTAGTGCTGGATATGTTCGTACTAAATGATTTTTTTTTTTAAATATTATGATATTTGAGAGGGTAATATAATTGTAAGTTATTAAACTCTTATTTAATAGTTTGGCATTTTATCAACATTGAAAAAAATTGCTTGAGTGTAGATATATAATTTTTAGTGCTGGATATGCTCGTACTAAATGATTTTTTTTTAAATATTATGATATTTGAGAGGGTAATATAATTGAAAATTATCAAACTCTTATTTAATAGTTTGGCATTTTATAAACATTGAAAAAATTAACTTACTCAAGTTAATTTAATAATTAACTTACTCAAGTTAAATTAACTTACTCAAGTTAATATTAATAATCTACACTCGTAGATATATAATTTTTAGTGCTGGATATGCTCGTACTAAATGAAATATTATGATATTTGAGAGGGTAATATAATTGAAAATTATTAAACTCTTATTTAATAGTTTGGCATTTTATAAACATTGAAAAAATTAACTTACTCAAGTTAATTTAATAATTAACTTACTCAAGTTAAATTAACTTACTCAAGTTAATATTAATAATCTACACTCGTAGATATATAATTTTTAGTGCTGGATATGCTCGTACTAAATGAAATATTATGATATTTGAGAGGGTAATATAATTGAAAATTATTAAACTCTTATTTAATAGTTTGGCATTTTATCAACATTGAAAAAATTTACTTGAGTGTAGATATATAATTTTTAGTGCTGGATATACTCGTACTAAATGAAAAATGATAAACATTATGATATTTGAGAGGAAATCATAATTCTAAATTATTAGATTCTTAACTGGCATTTTATCAACATTGAAAAAATAAATTTGAGTGTAGATATATAGTTTTTAGTGCAGGATATGCAAGTACTAAATGAAAAATGACAAACCACTATGGTATATTTGAATAGGTAACATATTTTTGACGGTCCATTTTTCAATGTGTTTGGGAGATAAACATTTTTTTTTAATATTAATTTTGATATGTTCATAATTTTTGAAATATTTTAAATGGGATTTCATTTAATGGATAATTTTGAGACTATATAAGTTCAATTATATCAAGTCGAATAAGTCATTAAGTCACGTGGATATCTAGTTCGAAAGACGGGTCTAAAAGATTCGGTCATTTGATGATACACATCCACTGATATCTATTTTTTTAATAAACGGGTCCTACCAACCCATCATGTCAACCAAACAATACGTGTATCATATACCGTTAGATTCTGGAACCAACTTCTAGCTGTTGTAAGACTTGCAACCTCATTGGATTGTTTAAAAAAAATCATTCTATCAATCTTCAATGAGCTATCGTGTCGTTCCCTATTCCCCATTCAATTTTTCTACCCTGATCCCTCCCCTCTTCAAGGCACTGGTGATATTAAAAAATGTTTTGTATACCATATTTTCTATTCGTTCCTTGATTCTCTGCTTTTAATATGTAATTTTATTAGTGTTTTTGTCCTCACTTTTTTCAATGTTTTTTTTAAAGATACTCGTATTTTTTAAATCAATAAAGAAATCTATAATACACACATTTGTAAAAGTCTTTGACTATATTCATATACTAATTTATTACTTAAGAACTAAAGAAATAATATTATTTCTATACTATAACTATAAGCTTACTTGCACTGTATATTTGTTTTGTGGACCTTTCTTCGTTCATTCGTTACAAGTGCCCAAATCATCTCAAGAGTGCTCTTCCTGCTCTTACTCAACACGTCAGCCTTAAGTTCAAATTCATCCCTAATCAGTTCATTGCCTATTCTGAAATACATTGTCACCCCATAATCTTTTTTTTTTTTTTTTTACCTGGCGAGTTTATTGCCATGTGGCAATCTCTTCCAACCAACCAGCAATATGTTTTTATAGGGCCTAAGTGTTAACCAGACTGGAATCCTATTTTTTTTTAAATCTGGATTCCAGCGTTGATCGAACCCGCAACCTCAGGATCGGCAGACAAGTGTCTTACCACCAGGCCACGGAGGTCGTCTTGCCTTTTAATCTTGCCTTTCCTTCGAGAATTTCGAATTTGATTTCAGATGGTACCCAAAAAAATCAAAAGGTTCATCCAAGCCAGGTTAAGAGTTCGTCGATTAATTTATTGTAACATCTCGTCGAGTGGTAGTATCACTAATAATACACACGACTGTAGACAGCGAGCTACGTACCTACTATATCGGTTACAAAGCTCGATTTACGGAACTGAATACATTATTGTGTTTCAAAATTGCACCTTGGCCACTCTGTTCAACATATCCGGATAACCGTGTCGTACTTTTAATTTGGTGTCAACATTCATCCCTTATCTCTTCAGTTCATATTCTGTCATAAATAATCACTCGTGTATTTTTCTCAGTGTACGCATTTCAACATCATTTAAGTTTTTTCAGACAGGTAAAAAAATTAAGTGATGTAAAAAAATAAAATAGTTCATTTCTCTCAGAATATTAATTAATATAAGGCTTTATTTTGTAAGCGACTACTAATAGAATGATACGTTCAGCCTTTAAGTATTTACATTTATTTTAAACAAGAATAAAAAAGAACCTGTAAAACTGTTTTTGTAACCATTACAACTTGGCAGGTTTATTGACATGTGATAATATCTTATAACCAACCGGGAAGGTTTCAAAATAAGCGACTGAAAAAACTCTTAACGTCAAGCCAGTAATATAATGTGTTTAATCCCTAATTTTCCTCTCCTCTTCACCACCCTTGACATTTTCCTTTGATTGATGATATACAACTTTTATTTCTAGTACGAGTATATAATATTGATCATGAATTTTATATTTGTAATTTGTACAGATAAATAATTATTTGAATATTTTTGCGAAGGAAGTTACATCTTCCTTGAATTACTTTTGTCTGGTTGGTTCGAAGAGGCAATCGCTAGATTGTTTTTACAATGAAATGTTAAATAAATAAAGATGTTGATCAACCCTTAATTAAAAACCACTAGAATTTTTAGAATTTTTAATAGAATTTACTTTTGTCTGGTTGGTTCGAAGAGGCAATCGCTAGATTGTTTTTACAATGAAATGTTAAATAAATAAAGATGTTGATCAACCCTTAATTAAGAACCACTAGAATATGCACGTGACTTGTTGTTCATATCCACACGTGTAGGCAATAATACCGCCTCATATTGAGAGGAAACACTCGCACACGTCAAGGATGTGCTAGTATTATTACCAGATAAACTCTTAAACCGGATTATAACTTTTTTTTATACAATACAATTCTTTAGATCCGTCTGAAATCGAACCAAAATCCTCCAGATGGAACACCAACTGAGATTGTGATTTACCAACAAGGTCAAAGAGGACACTGGCAGATTGAACCAGTCAGTCGCCATGGAACGTTGAACTCCTCATAATTGAAGCTTTGGATGCTTCGATGATAAATAACTACATAACATACATACCACCACGACATGTCCCTTTTGGGGTAGGCAGAGAGGACCGTGAGTCAAAATATCATATAAAAACAATATTTCACCTACTTTACATCCATACGCCTTCTCAAACTTCTCTGACATTTAAAATTTCCTTTTTTAAAAATATCGTTCACTTGATACAAACATACTTTGTTTGATATTAATCTATCACGCCTTCTATTCACATTTGCCCTGTATATTTGTTTTGTTACTTTTTCTTCATTCATTGGTTTTATATGCTCAAACCATGTCCAACATACCGTCCTATGCACGCTTTTTTCTCGACTACAACCATGCACCTCGTCATACATGTTCTTCTGTTTCTCACAATTCTTACGTTTCCCTCAGATTAAATAGAAATTTTATGAGGACGATGGCGTAAAACAGTTAAAGAAGAGCTGGTATGAGGAAATGTGGAAATGAGGAAAATTGACTGGCGATTTCGCTCGACACGAAAATCGCATCAGTTTTAAGTGCATCCAATCTCAATTTGAATGTCAAATGCTTTCGACGAATATCATCATAATGCAATTAGCAGCTACCATACGTCAACATACCGTTATACAGAAGAGAGCATTTTTAATTATTAAGTGCATTTATAGTCCGGTGAAATTTCGCAAAATGTATTTGCAAATTTTATTAAGCGCTGTTGTCTCTATGGTTGAAATGTGAAAATATTAAAATATGCACATTGCCAAAAGCCATTTTCATCGTAAATTTATTAAACTACCCGTATTTTGATGAAAATTTTTGTCTATTTGTATAACATCGTATTACGTCTAGTGAAATTTCTAGTATTCATTTAACTAAATCTTTCTCGTGGGATGGACCGATATATATCTTTCAGTATCTTTCAGTTTCAATATTTTATTAAGAGCTTAAAAATCTTCTAAAGATCTGACTTTTGATGACTTAAGATACTGTGTATCATTTTTGCAGACATTATAAAAGATTGGAAATCAAAACATTACGGAAACGTTAAACATATGAAAGATCTTGATACTTTGGTATCACATTAACTGGGTTGCGCACTAACCAGGGCAGTAATAAAATTCCGATTTTTTAATAACATTTTAAATATTTCGAAATATTATAAAAAGAAAATCTACCCCAGATAATCCGCAACTCCAGATAGTGGAGCCTACTGTATCCAAATTAGTCTTGCTGTTTTATAAGGTGAGGTGGGTATTAAAAAAGGTTTTTTAGTATAGTATTATTGAATTCAAAGATATAAAAAATGTAAATACATAGAACTAACAGTACCCGGCGGTAAGTAATAACATAGTTTGTAGAGCGTCGTCTCTGTCATTCATACGCGTGTTCCGTTGCGATTTGTCAGTCGTTACCGGATTGGACTGTTAGCGCATCGTGCGACAGAGACGACGCTCTACAAACGATGTGTATAACTTACTGCCGGGTACTTTACTTAGCTTGTGGTCTACTATTTACTAGCTACTTTAAAATAAAGACAAAGAAGTACTCACTTGCATTAAAAGGAATACTTAGGGGATTTCATGAGAAGAAACAAATATTAAATGATATTGCAGGGGAAGATACAAAGAAAACGAAATGTAGGAAGAAGAAGAAACTCCAAGCAGGAGAACCTTAGAGAGTGGTTCCACTGTAGCACGGTGACATAGGTCAGAGCAGCTGCAGATGAAATTGAGATAGTCAACCTCCAACGTGGAGAGAAACGTTGAGAAGAAGTTTTATTGTGTTATATAAAGGACAGTTCAGTGTCATTTATTGGTGTTTGGGGTGTGGGCTGAAAAATATTTGATATCCTCGCGGCCAGGCTCGTCTTCCATTGGTGGTGGTGTATCTCGGCTGAGAGGATGTTATGGAATGAACCCAGACCTTTTGATAGCTTCTCTTTTAAATGCGTTTTATCCGAGATTATCTCGAAATTTGTATGTGATTTCAGGATATATGTATGTATTATATGTTACTATCAATAAACCTTTATTTCTTTATTTACATGCTTCTTAGCCTACGACAACCTAAGACGGCTAAATAAAGGAAAGATAGCGTCTCTCTTAAATGTATTTTCTTCGACATCATCCTGAGATATGTATCATAGATGTAATTTCAGGATGTGTGTACATGTTACGGTGTTAGCAATAAACCTGTATTTATTTATTTATTGCCACAATAAATAAATATAATCTTATTAGAACTAAAATTTTATAAAATTTACAAAAACAAAACATTTATTAAACTTCATTCAGTAATCGGTATACGGCCATGGTCACATCAACGACGAATTCTCGTTAAATAAACAAAAAAACGAATACAGGCACACATTTTAATGAAAATTTCATAATGCCATTAAAGCCGTAATTCACTAGAGTTAGTAGCCTGATCCCTTTATAGCGCATAAACCCTTCGGCAACTCAACGCTGGACACCCCCCTTCTGCACATTAAAAGCTATAAAACATCGGCTACTGATTTTTTTTGCGAGACGAAAGACAAAAAAAAACAATATTCATGCTCAGTGCGTTTTATGATACGGGGACCGAACGGGTTATAACGCCCCAGTAAGTACGAGTATGATGCAGGGGGTTAAAATATTTTAAATATTATATGTTTTTAGACATTTTTTTATGTTTGAAATATTAAAAGATTAATATTAGATGTAGAAAAATAATTATAAAATCTTAATAAAATGCAAAAAAACACTAATATACGAGTAATACGCGATTTAAAAAAATATAGTTTTAACAGTATTTCAGAAAATATGGAAACACACGTGTAAAAATGCTTAAAGGAGCCGAATAAATGCTATAAAAATGCTTAAAGGAGCCGAATAAATGCTTTAAAAATACTTAAAGGAGCCGAATAAATGCTATAAAAATGCTTAAAGGAGCCGAATAAATGCTATAAAAATGCGTGTATTGAGAAGACATGGGGTACACCATACATGGCATAATACGGAATGAAGTGATAAGGAATGAATGCGAACTTAAGACTTATGTATTGAGTAAGATGAAGAAGAACAGGCTGTTTACAAATGTAGAACGAATGAATGAAAAAAATAATCACAAAACCAATATGCAGTGCAAATAGAATGAACGAATGAATGAAAAAATACTCACAAAACAAATATGCAACGCGTCCTCAGTGAGATACAGGCAAAAGCCTAGTTTACTGGGGATACGACAAATGAAAGGCAACAAACCCAGATCCATTAAAATTGTATGTCCAAATTAAATTACCTGTTGTTTTTTCGCAAATTATGTATATTTCTTGTTATGTATAATAATAAATAAATAAATAATAAAATAAATACAAGAGTAGAAGGCGTGGTAGAGGAAGACCAAGGAAAGCATGGCTGAATCAAGTGAATGATATTTTGAAAGAAGGAATGGTGTAAAACAAAAAATAAAGGTTATTGTATTCAATTTGATATTATTCATTTTGATTTATTTTTGGATAGGAATAATGTATACAATTAGATATTATTCAAAACGATATATTTTTGGATAGGAATAATATATACAATTAGATATTATTCAAGTCGATATATTTTTTGGATAGGAATAATGTATACAAATAGATATTATTCAAGTCGATATATTTTTGGATAGGGACATTGTATCGTGTCTAACGTGATCTAGCATCTATTGTAATTGTGGAAAATTTAAAATAATTTGTATTGAATAATCTATCATATCTATCCAGATTTAATAATAAAAAATGCACAGTGATTGAACATATCTGACAATGCGTTTCTCCCACCCTTCCACGCGCACATGGAGTAGGGCACCCCCTTACATTTATTGGGACTTTCTGTTCACTCTTTTTATTATTATCCTTCCATCCCTGCCACTGTCATTCCTTTATGGCCACCAATTCTCGTAATATAACACACTCTTGCAGATTCATACAACTAGACGATCAAAGATGTGGCCAAGATAAATACCAGCATAATTATTTATTGCACCAACTGAACGTGCAGTACTACAGACATATACCACATAACAAGAGAGTACTACGGACATATACCACATAACATATACCACACAACCTTTATGGGTTTATGGGAATAAATAGTATAGTCAAAATTTACAAAGTATGTGTGAGATAAAAAGGCAAAAACTTATTTAATAGAATATATACCAATAATCCGCAAACTATGGAACGCAAACTACTAGCGACTCGTGTGTGGTACGTGAGTAAGCCAGTGTCAAAATACTGCGATTCCGTGAAATTTCATAATTTATAAAGTATGTGTGAGGTAAAAAGGCAAAGACTTATTTAATAGAATACAGACCAATAATCCGCAAACTATGGAACGCAAACTACTAGCGACTCGTGTGTGGTACGTGAGTAAGCCAGTGTCAAAATACTGCGATTCCGTGGAACTTCATAATTTATAAAGTATGTGTGAGGCCAATGACTTATCTAATAGAATATAGAGCAATAGTCCGCAAACTATGGAACGCGAACCACTAGCGATACGCGTGTGGGGTCTAGTGGTACATGATTAAGCAAGTGTCAAAATACTGAAATTCCATGAAACTTCATAATTTACAACATGTTAAGCCGGGTTTTACCAACGATATTTATCACTGCAACCTAGGGCCACCCTGTTAAAGAATACAATGGATTACATGAATTAATAGGTGATGAGTGTGCACTTAAGCGTGATGCATTGAGTAAGATGAAGAAGACCACTCTGAGATAGTTTGGGCGTGTGAAACGAATGAATGAATGGAGTAAGAAATCAAATATATAACGCAAATGTGAGTGAAAAGCGTGGTAGAAGAAAACCAAGGAAATAATGGTTGGATCAAGTGTATATTTAACAAAAAAAAAAAGGAATTGTTTAGTCAGAGAAATCGTAAAAGCTGCATAAAAAGGTTTCAAAATGTAAAGGAAACGAAAGTGTTTTGTTGCGATAGGCAAATTTGGCGCTCTCTCCTATCTGTCTATCCCGATAGAGAGATGACGTGATGATATGTATGTATTTAGTAGGTGTCTATATGACCCACGTTTTGGTTAAAGACACACATGTTACTAAGTTATTAAGGGAACATGATAGCGTTGAATATTTTCAGCTTAGAATTCCAGATCAGGTTCTTAATACTATATAGTGAAAATATTATTGATACAATTTCGTAACGAAATTTGCATCGTACGATATAGTATATAGGGTACTTAGTATTCGGAACAGGGCTGGAACGTGTGGCGCACAGCGATAATCATCAAATTAAAATAGATAAATGTATCGTTACATGTTATTCCATTCGCGGGGTTGTACCGTATAGGCAACCCGTAGAAATGTGCATTAAAGGTACGGACGGAAGTACAGATTATACGTGCTGTTTCGTAATGGAACTTAATTGTTATGTTTGTTATTTGATAATAAATACAATAAATTATGTTTACCCCACCACCCCATCATAATGTTGGGAACGAATTGGGTTCTCATCCCGAATGATGACCCGATTTTTTTTTTCGAAAACACTTCGTATCTATAAACCAGAAGTACAAATTCGGTACCCTACTGTTATATTTTTTTAGGCGAGAGGAAAATGTATAATTTTATTTATACTAAAGCTTGGAAAGGAAACTTTACATTTTTTTTATTATAATATTAATTGAAGATAATTGTTGTATTTTTTTAACATTGCCTGTTATATGCAATAGCAATTATTGTTTTTAATGTTGTTTTAAATTGCCTATTTTGTGCAGTAGAGCGTATTGTATTTATAACTATTTTTGAGATTGTTTGTTTTATGCAATAGTGCGCATTGTTTTTAATGTTGTTTTAAATTGCCTATTGTGTGCAGTAGAGCGTATTGTATTTATAAATATTTTTGAGATTGCTTGTTGTATGCAATGGTGCGCATTGTTTTTAATGATGTTTTAAATTGCCTATTGTGTGCAGTAGAACATATTGTATTTATAACTATTTTTGAGATTGCTTTTTGTATGCAATAGTGCGCATTGTTTTTAATGTTGTTTTTAATTGCCTATTGTGTGCAGTAGAGCGTATTGTATTAATAACTATTTTTCAGATTGCTTGTTGTATGCAATAGTGCGCATTGTTTTTAACATTACCTATTCTATGTTTTTAACATAACGTATTGTCCTTAAATTGCCTATTATATGCAATAGTACGTATCGTTTATAATATTATTTATAGATTGCCTATTGTATGCAGTAGTGTCAATTGTTTTTTTTTACATTACATGTTGTATGTATTAGTGAATGCATGGACATCAGAAAAGAATGGATGAATAAAATACATGTTTTAAATAAGATGAAGAATGGAGCTTTAAGACGGTTTGGACATGTGGAGAGAATGAATAATGAAATAATGACGCGAATAAGCGAATATACAAGTCAGAAGTGCGAGGGTGCGTGGAAGCGGTAGACTTGGCTGGACTAAATGGACCAAAAAGAAGGTGAACTGAAAAGTATAAATAATAATAGAAGATTGTGCATGACGCGATGTATGAATGTGGAGAAGGCGAAAGTCGTGTCTCTAGAATCTGTTATCCATGCTTACCCCGTAAGAGACATGTCGTGATATGTATGCATAATAATATACATATACATAATATACACTCAGCACGTTTAGAGTTAAATTAGCTAAGGCAATTTTGTCCAATTTTTGGCAATTCAGTCTGGTTAACACTTAGGGTCTATAAATAGATATTTCTGGTTGGTTGGAAGAGATTGCCACATGGCAATAAACTCGCCAGGTTAAAAAATAAAATAACTAAATAAATCTATCCGAGAAATACGAAACTTCTTTACTGACATCACCATCATTATAATAAGTGTATACTTTTTCTTTTTCTTGAATAATGACCGTGAACTCCTATACATGAAGGAGTATAAGCCAGTGTTAAGTGATATGTCAAGTAAAAAACGTGTACTCTTAAGTTTTTACATTTACAATTTAATTTATCAAAACAAAGTAAATTGTAAATGATGTATTGTAGATAGTATAAAGAACAATAGAAAATGATTGAGAATTGTATGAAACAATAAACTTTGAAAACGTGCATAAAAATGAAGAGATTGAAACGAGTATCGAAAAAAACTATACGACATCCGACCACTAGAAAATATGACAGTGTATCGAATTATACTCGGACCGAAGTATAAAATTTTATGAGCCAATTTGAAGTGAAAACTTTTAATGGAGGTCCCTTTTGGGCACAAAAGGAGTTCGCATAATAAGAGATACATATCTTTCAAATTTTTTATTATGAACTGATATATATAAATTATTGCCAGACTTCGAAATAAGGTTTTTATTTTTACTGTATCCGCTGCAGAAATAATATCGAGATTTAATGTTTCGCGTATTGTAATGTCCGTTTAAGAGAGAAATATTATATATTGACTTGATTGTATTCGATATATCACATGAGGGTGAATTAGAGTTTGATAAGTAACATGCGATGTATAACTCTTACTCTAGGCAACTAGAAACTGCTGAAATGCGCATGCTAAGATGGTCGGCTGGTGTGTCCCTAAGAGACAAAATAAAAAGCTCACGCATTCGTGGAAGCCTAGGTGTTACAGACATCCACAGCAAGATGGAGGAGAGGCGGATGGATTGAGATGGTATGGGAACGTTGGACGCAGAGCACCCGATCACATTGTGAACCAGGCAATCTCCATGGATCTTCCTCGAATAACAACCGGAGGAAGACCAAAGAATTCATGGGTGGTGTAAAAAGATAACCTGATGCAGAGGCACGGCCTGGGGGACGTAGTCCGGGACAGAAGAGCATACAACCTGAGGACGAGGAGAGCTGACCCCAAGTCTTCGCAGACAGTGAGTTGGGACGAAGCCAGGGAGAAGAAGAAGTAACATGCGAGTATATGAGATGTGAAAAGAAAGATCAGCGAATGAATGTAGCGGAATCTCAAATTATGATGACAGAAAAGTGTGAAACGAAAAGTAAATGAGATGAATGGACGAGTAATGAAAGAAAGATTAAAGGAAAATCTTCCAAAATAAATTATCTCAAAAAATATTCTATACAAATTACCGATTAAACGTCTGAAACTATTATTCCTAGAATTTTTTTCAATGACAGCCCAAATTTAACTTATTAATTCGTAGGTATAGTATCCCTCAAAATACAATATATAAAAAAAATAGTCATGCGGTCCAGTTGAAGAGCGTGGCCAGGGAGAAAATATTGTCTTAGGTTCCAAAAGTAATTCAATTTCAGTATTGCAGAATATATAGAAAAGCATATATTTTCCCCAATGTATACAAAAGGCTTTAGTTGTGATATATTAGAAGTAATTATTTTGTTATACTTGCTTTTGACAGAGTTTGTTTTCATATTTTGTAAGAATAAGACTTAAGAACTACGAGTTGAGAAGTTAAAATAACGCCTGCATTAATGGAATTCGTAACATCTTTATTTATTTTACACATAACAAGAAATATACATCATTTGTGAAAAAACAACAGGTAATTTAATTTGGACACATAATTTTAATAGATCTGGGTTTGTTGCCTTTCATTTGTCGTGTCCCCAGTAAACTAGGCTTTTGCCCGTAACTCACTGAGGACATATAGCATGAAAAAAACTAATCGACACTTCTTTCCGATTTTTTAATTTATAAAACCCCGTTGCACATTGTACGTTGCACATCCTTCTTCAACACCACATTTCAAATGCAGAAGTATTTGAAGTAGATTATATATTTGAATATTGTAATGAAAATTCATAATTGTTATTGAAATTTTTCAAATACATTTTTTTCTAAATTTAAATAAAAACATCATTAAATTGCTATGGTTGATTGTGACAAAGTACAGTCATCACTACAGTGTAGAACATAGTTGAAGTCAGAGGTGACGATTATGGTGATCTTATTCAGTATGTCCCGTATGCATGTTTGATCAGGAATTCCGATGTACTTCGAACAGTCTATTTGAATGCAATTTGGCCCACACCTACTATGTTAATACCTACTATGCACCGTGCCATAAGCGCTCTATCATTATATGCGAGAGATGCTTTGCAAAATGTCTGTACTGCATCTATTGCACTTTTGGGGTTCAAAATTTACTGAATGGATTAATGACAGGAATTAGTGTTTCATCTAGGAAAATTTATATCAGAGTAAATGTAAAAAGAATTCATGAGTGAATTGTAATTAAAAATAATTCCGCTTTCTACGTTTTTTTTAAAATATGGACGATCACGTTGTTTCCTTATCTGGGAATTGGCAGAGAAGACAGATCGCTAGTCTTTTCTTTTACAAGATGCTCGCAGATCTTTTGTCACAAATTTTCTCAAACAGATCCTCTTTCTGTGTCTCTTATCCTTTACTTCCTTCAAAATATCATTCACTTAACTGTATTTCTTTATATAAAACATTCATAACTCAATCTTTCTACATTTAAATCTCCTAAATCATTGGTATTTCTTTGCGCTGTATGTGTTGCAGACTGTATTATTTTATTGAAATGTTATTTTTTTTGTAAATAGTTCTATTAGATATAAAAAAAAAACCACTTTATTGCAAGTATTTTATTGGCATATACTTTCATTGTATACAGTACAACGTTTATTGCCACGATGCAATCTTTTCCAACTAACCAAAAATATTTTTTTAAAGGTCTGATGTAGAAAACAGTCTGGAAACGAATTTATAAAAAAATGGATATTCTCGTATATTTAGAAATACATATTTGATAAGAACACTACAAAATTACCGAGGGAAGAGGAACTGCACAGAAACCAACGTAGATCTCCCAACATGTGAAAGTAACACAATCGGCTTTAGGTTTAGTGTAGTGTTCATACATAATCATATTTTTTTGTAATTTGTTTTTATCAAACACTGTTTATTCTACTTTTTATAACGGTATAACCTTACCGGTTTCAAGGCTTTCACCCCTTGATCAGAGGAGCACAAACAAGACTTGTTTGTGCTCTCTTAATTATTATGTGAAAACCTTAAAACCGGTAGGGTTATACCGTTATAAAAAGTAGAATAAACAGTGTTTGATAAAATGTCTTTAAACCTCCACAATGTTAATGTCTTAACTATAAATAATATATAAATCATAAATTTGATAAAACCTCCCATAAAATAATGTCTTAAATTTGATAAAACCTCCCATAAAATAAGTGCTTCCTAAAGCTGCGCAAGCCATCTACGAGTATATCAACGCACCGCATACTATCGCAATGGCCACACTGCACGCTACATGACGATTAGTCACCTAGTGAATCTCCTAGCGAACAGAAATATTGGTTAATTTTATTGCGTCACCGTGACTTGACAAGATGGCGGAAGTTTTAATAACAGCTGTGTATAAAAGGGAGCCGTTGTGGAACACATTGAGCAAGTTATACAAAAATGTACCTGTAATAAAATCACTTTGGAATGAAATTGCACAGGAAGTAAATAAAGATGGTAAATTGTAATGAAATTGATTAGTTTTGAGAGTGGCATCGTTTGTTGACTCAACCGCTCCCAAATGTCAAATGAATTTGTGCGAAGCACTTTGGTGTGGCCAAGCATGAAGTCACCTAGTATATGAGTCACATAAAACCTAGCTTACCACCTAACGAAGCACTTTGGGTTGGCCTCGGCCAAACACTTCCAGATACAGACCATTTCGTGCCGTATAACTAACAATATCAAAAGCTCTGTCGTAATACTTTGCCTTCTTGGATCGATTCGGAACAATCTATTTATTCGATGAAAACTAGATGAACCTTCAAGTTCTACTCGTCTCCGAAGGAATAACTCTCAGGTGCATATACGAAATATACAATAATGAAGACATTCCATTAAGATATTTCAATACAAAGAAAGAAATCCCATTAAGATATTTCAATAAAAAGAGAGAAATCCGATTAAGATATTTCAATACAACGAGAGAAATCCCCTTGAGATATTTCAATACAAAGAGAGAAACCCCATTAAGATATTTCAATACAAAGAAAGAAATCACATTAAGATATTTCAATACAAAGAGAGAAATCCCATTAAGATATTTCAATACAAAGAGAGAAATCCCATTAAGATATTTCAATACAAAGAGAGAAATCCCATTAAGATATTTCAATACAAAGAGAGAAATCCCATTAGGATATTTCAATACAAAGAGAGAAAGTTTAAAATCAACCCGTTCGCAACATTCGATGTGTTTTAGAACACGAAAATAAAGATGAAGACATTATGGATTAATGCAATGACAATCATCGAAATATTCTCAGTTGTAATATATTGTCCGTTATAATATCTTAATAACATCTTATTAAGATATTATAACAACGGACACTGTGAAACAGAAAAGGATAAAATTAATATTCGCAACGAGGATTGGCAAGAAAAGCACAAAAATATATTTCACAATAAGATTTTGTTATTTAAAGAAGAAAAGAGGCCGCGAAGGTTGGAGAGAGAATTTTAAGAGGTTGTTCGTTGTCTGGTCCAACATTTGTAATCAAATTAGCAAAACACTGCTCGAGTACTCAGCCTCTATATTTAATTACAATCTGAGACTTTCTTGGAGTGGCCGATGTAAACAAAAACTAAGTAAATGCCTACGTAAAATATTATTTTTTAAAAGAAACTATTTTTGAACTATAATAGTGTGTGGTCAAAGATAAAATATTATTTAACACAAAGTAACTATTTTTTAACTATAGTAGTGTGTGATCAAGGAAAAATATATAAAACAAGTGTTAATTAGCCATAAAACGTCAAATTTTTTTTTAAATCATTCGAATATTAATTATATTGGGTGTTAACATAAGTTGTGTCAGTTTTTTTCCAATTTAAAACTGAGCACCAAAAGTAAAACAAAATGGTAGAGGTTATACGTCATTCGAAAGAAAATTTTCTGCTCTACAAGATATTGTGTTTGCTTTTACGTTACATACGAGTATATTATTTTATTTGTTTACAAGCCTTAAAAGTGGAATGTAAAGTGGACGAAAGTGAGCATTTTCGACACCTCCTTCTGTTCGCGTCCAATCGAGGGAATAAAGCTGCCAAAGCTACTCGCGATATTTGCGAAGTGTACGGTGAAGATGATATGAATTAAAGGACAGCTCATCCATGGTTTTTGCATTTCAAAGACGGTAATTTCGACCTGAAAGACATCAAGCGTTCCGGACGACCAGTGGACTTCGATGAGGACCGCTTAAACCATATAGAGCAGAGATTATTCATGATATAGAGCACAAAATTTTCTTCCGAATGACGTATAACCTTTACCATTTTGTTTTATTTTTGGTGCTCATTTTTAAATTGAAAAAAAAAACGGACACAACTTATGTTAACACCTAATATTTTAATAAGGAACCTTTAGCTATTATAAGTTCTTGTACACGTTTTGGCACGAATTCAATATTTACTAATCCCGAAACCACATGTTAATAACGGCTTCAATCATTTCTGTTTTGTTGTATAGTCTGTTTTCCGTGTCCTGGCATACAAATGGCCAGTAAGATTTCAATCGAATTTGTATTCGACCGTACAAACAATACTCACACATGTCGAGCGCAAGCGTGTATTGTAACCTGGCGAAATAATTAACTAAATTATTTAGCTTTTTCTACGCATACCATCGGGAATCGAACCCGAAACCCTCAGGTGGAAGTTAGGCATCTTACCAACTAGGCCAAGAAGATCGTTTAATAATTAGAGACATGCTCGTGCGTCTCCAAAGTTATTTGTCTAATTTTTCTTAAATACCTGCTTCGACACACCATAGAGAAACGCGTTTCCGCATATTCCAAGATTTTCCTGAATATTATTCCTATAGTTCGGAAATTCTAGGATGAGTCCTGTGACAGCTCACAAATTTGCCCCAATACAACCTTGTAACGATGCTCAGTTATTTTAATTATTTTAGTAACTTTAATATAAGCCTCAATTCTAATAAATAGCAAGTTATTTAGGTAAATACATTACATAAGGTTGTATTGGGGCAAATTTGTGAGCTGTCACAGGACTCATCCTAGAATTTCCTAACTATAGCACGTTACAAATACACGCCTGTTTATACATATACAAATTGCCAACAAGACAAAATAGCGAACCCCTTTTTGATTGATAAACTTTAGTTTAATATATCGCACAATTATTTACGCCACTGCGAATCGTTTTCGGTGCTGCTGTCTGATATACTACATGAAACTGATTGTTGGCTTCTAAAGAAAAATGAAGAATAACTTCTTCATGTCGCAGATATGCGTATGCGATGCGTCACTAGATATGACAAGATCCACAATGTACATATTCGTGGACAATTGTAGTGGCGCCAATATTTGATAAAGCTCGGGAAGCATAACTACGTTGGTATGGGCACGTGCAACGGCGGAATGAAGGGTCTACGCTAGACAGCCACGAATTAGGAACTCCCAAGTAGATACAAAGGGAGACCAATAAAGAGCCTACATAAGAAAGTGGAGGAGAATTTAACGAGACTCGGACTATCATCGAGTTATTGGCGACATCTAGAGAGATGGGGGGAAAATTTCAAGCAGCAGACCCCAAATGGATGGGATAAGGCAAGGGAAAAGAAGATTGCCAAACTAAGTTATCAAGAGCGTCACCACTCGCAAATGAGTCTTGTCGAATCCTGTCGAACGACATTTCCGACATCGATATATTATTCTTCATCATAGAGTTCTCAATGCTTGAGAGTCGTGGTCTTCTGCTATGTCTCGAAACCGGCGAAACCATCTGTCCCCATCCCTCCAAATCCTTGGACACTGAATGCAGCGCTTAAAGATAATTCTATCCACCCTTTATTTGATCCGTCAGTTTGATATATATTATACCTTTTCATCATCAGTGGGTTGGTTTTTCTTCAAGCTGTTCATGAAATGCGCAAGAACCGCCTACAGTGACACATCAAAGAGGTTTCATAAAGCATTGAAAAACATTTAAATATCGAATTCGGTGTTTTTGATGAAGGCAGTCAAACGAAAAAGAGAGACTGCATAAGTTTCTTAATCACTGGAAAGGCTCCGTAATGGAACTAATGAATCCCCTTCATTGTCCCCCATCCCTACGCAAACTCGATTGTCTCGCTAAAGAATAGAAAGGACACCGCTAAAGACGGGCTATAGGATGGACGTTGCGGTATTCATTATGGTTAACCCGTGGAAATCCGAGTATTGATCAAACTTAAAACACTAAAATTTATTTCAATAATAATAAAAGGATAATTTATACAACGCCTTTTTGAGAGAAGAAACTCAAGTTCGAACTCAGGATTCGAACCCATTATTATTATTATCAAGAGAACAAAATTATTATAAAATGCAAAACAAGCTGAGTGTAAGGATACGAAGGTGATGGTTGTGGTAATTAGATTAAGAATCTTTATAATCGGTGAGAAAACCGCAGAAGACGAACTACTAAGACAACTTTGTAGATCTTCTGACATTTGATAGCACCACTTTAGGGTTTCAATAGAGTGAAGTGTACCATGTGTGTATTATTTATCTAAAATTATACATTTTGAAAAGACTTCTCAAAAACGTTTGTCTTAAAGTGCTTCCTAAAGTAGCACACGTGACCCATATTTCTAGCAATTTGAGGCAAACAATGAAATATTCAATTGAAATATTACTCGAGAAAACGAACGTTAACTAAAAATTTAACTAACATGAAATATTACGCTATAATTGTACTGTATTACACTTTCGTTGCATACTACCTGGTGGACTTACTGTAATGTGACAATGTCTTCCAACCAATCAGAAAGATGTTATAGAGGTCTTCAGTGAAACCCAGTCTCGAATCCATTTTTTTAAATGGGTTGCTGCGAGATTTGAACCCGCAACCTCCAGGTTAGGAAACAGGTGTCTTACCAACTAGGCCACAGGGGTCGTCAATAATAATAATATGACT
Organism: Odontocerum albicorne; assembly: GCA_949825065.1. NCBI lineage: Eukaryota > Metazoa > Arthropoda > Insecta > Trichoptera > Odontoceridae > Odontocerum > Odontocerum albicorne. Next base: position 17,649,211 of record OX463864.1, on the reverse strand, counting down.
GTTGCAATAACAAAATAAAAACGTTAAAATGACAATAAATATAGACTAAAACTAATCAATAAAAATACTTTTTTTAAGGGGCAATCCATCCAAATCTAGGATGATTTGAACGACCAAAGTAAAATCATTATGCAATTATATGAAACAATACAATATAATCAATTTTAAAAAAAACAATTTTAGATAATTCAAAGTTTCAACTGATTACGTTTAAAAAAATTTAACAATCGGTCTATAAGTGGAAAAGTTCCACGAAGAAAAAACGAACGCAACATTTATTGGACAAGGTAAAGATATGCATTTTAATAAATCATTTACTACCTTGATCAAAAAGTTTTAGGATTTTATTCATAAAATCGAAAATACAAGTTTATTCATCAAAATCGATATGGCCCCCTTCAAAGTACTCCCCATCGACTGCAACGCACTTACGCCAGCGCTTGATCCAATCCTCGAAACACCGCTGGTACTCAATTTTCGGTATGTATATCAGAGCCGTCTTCGATTTTCGTCGCAGGGAGCCAGTTCAGTAGTCGTGTTGTTTTTTATCAAAAACTCATGGAAATAATGTCTTTCGCGATTTCAATGCGGTCTTTTTTTTGCATGAAATTGAGGTCTTTCGGCACCAGTTTTGCAGCGACACGTCTGAGACCCAAATCATTAACCAAAATGTTTGAGCGGATCCATAAGCGATGTTCAAGTCCTCTGCCAGCTCTCTGATGGTAAATTTGCGGTTTTCGACTGCCACTGCGTTCGTCATCCTCGACCGACTCACGACCACTTCTGAAGCGTTCGTGCCACCGAAAAACACTTATCAAACATTTCCAAGGTCTGCGGGCCGTTAAATCCGTTTTTCACACAAAATTTAATGCAAACTCGTTGATGCACTTTTACAAATGTCAAGCTATGACGCTGAAATTTGAAGGGAAGTGTCAACGATAGATGTGGTAACCTAACAAAAAAAAAGAATTCTAATCGGGTGACTGACATCGCCACACGGTGGCCGGTCCTAATTTTTTTGATCAAGGTAGTATCTCTCGCATAGGAGAACCGAAAAATACACAATCGTTTAAATATACTCTTAATATATTATAATGGAATAATATATACAGCTTCAGGTATACCCATATAGCCAAAAATCTAATAAATCCCAATTCACTTTAAAAATTCGAACAAACAACTAATCATGTCTAGCAGCTACAATGGCGTCCGACGACGACAGCCGAGACACTCTTTGAAAAAAAAACCAAGATCTACATTAAGAACACGAATAATTTTGATAAAACGTTTTTGATTATGCTTTTTCGAAAAATATAAAAGTCAGCATATTATCGTCGCAAAATAAATTCGGAGAGAATAGTGTTTGTAAACGAGATTAAATGATGCGTCGAATGCGCGTTTTACTTTTTCGGCCAAAGGTTACAAGAGAAATAAATTACAATTTAAGTGAAAAATTCTTTAAAAAAAGGTGGAAAGTATGCAATATACGTTATTTGTCGGCCGAACACGAATATACTTTTCTCTCATTTATTTAAATATACATTTTTTACGGGTTTAACTCAATTGTATGAAATAAAAATTACACGAAAAAAAAAAAAGAATCAGTCTAAATATAATGTAATACGCATAACGATACTCAAGCTTTCGTTTGAATTTCCTCAGCTATGATAACAAAGCTACTTAAGGAGTTCAATCCTCAATATATCCGTCGAAATATGGAATATATCCACATCGGAGAACTTATCGAACAGGGTCATTCCGTGTGCGAGAGTGGTGACGCTCTTAACATATCAGATCATGAATACAGCACCGTAAACAATCTGACTTCACGATGGCGTAAATTTTGTCAGATACATTAAACAAGATGAAGAAGAGTACGCTGAGATGGTTTGGGTATATGGAACGAATAAATCAAAAAAGGCTAACAAAACGGATATACACGTATAGTGCTACTGGATTCGTCATGAACGTCTTCCCTTAATTTCAAAGTAAACGTTTCTCTTCTTCGGCCGCTGCTATCTATTGTTGGACTAAGGTTTCTCAATTATTTTCTATCCAGGGTTTGAAGTTGTTCAGATCATGTTACACTTTGGAAATGATCCGACGTTTTGGAGATTTGCCGAATAAATGGTTCAGTATTTAACCGATAAACAAAACGAAAATATACCTAAATTTTGAGATAAATACGGGATATCATGGGTAAAATTTATTTAACTAACTCGCGATACTGTAATCGAGCAATTAAAAAGTTTTCACTCGACAGAAGACGGTTTATATTGTTAGTTATTTTCAGTCAGGGTTGATTGGCCCGATTTATTCATTGTTAAGTACACTTGAAAGAGCCTAATTATTAATTAAATTATTCCTAGATATACATATCTCCAGTACTAACATAAGGATGCGAAACTTTCTGTACGAATTAAACAAAAGCTCCAGACAACACAACGCAGCATTCAAAGGTGCATGCTAGGTTATACCAGAAGAGATCGCAAACGCAGTGAGTGTTAACACCACCCAAACAAAAGTTGATTGTAATTTGTTTCATTAAACACTGTTTATTCTACTTTTAGTAACAGCATAACCCTACCAGTTTCAAGGCTTTCTCCTCATCATTAGGGGAGTTCTTCTTTAAACCTCCACAGTGTTAATGCCTTAACTATAAATAAAAGTTGATGATGTTATAGAAGTTGCAAAAACACTAAAGTGGAAATAGTCTGGGCACGGCACCATTGTTGTGCGTATAAAGTAATCAAGTGGTACCTAATAGGCAGAATAAAGCATGTAAGAGGATCGAAGACATGCAGGTTAGATGAAACACATAAACAAGCAGCGATTATGTGGCAGCAATGCGCAAAGGACAGGATTTCTAGAAAACTTGAAGAGGTCTACATCCTGCAGTGGTTGAATGTGGACTGATGATGAGGATATATCTCCATGCCGTCCTAAATATCAAATCTTAAACTATACGAGTATAATCAAACGTACATTTTATTTCTTAAGTGTTTTTTTTATGTGAATTTATTACTGTACGAGTATCATTCGATTAGTGAGATTTTCAATCTAATACAAGTAAGGATTTAAAAAATCTTGAGTATTTTTCATCAACTTTTTCTATCTTTCATTAAGCGACTTATCCATTCATTGGACAAATTATAATAAAATAACGTGTATATAAATTCAAGTCTGTTTTACATTCAAACCCTAACAGTTTTTAAAATTATTATTAAGGAAGATTGTTAATAAAAAAAAGAAGAGTAAATTTATAGCTAACTAATTTTATCAACAACTAGCAGAGGAATGTACTCCATAATCGTGATGGTTGACCAATATATACACCCCATTGGACAAATGGCCAACGTGTTATTGAATAGGTGTGATTTGTGGAGTGGAGTCCCATTAGCTGGAATGTGGCGGAGTATGGAGAGAGCTGGACGAATTATGGGGAGGTTGGGTGGAACGATATGGACATTGGCGCAACTGTGAGCCATGAAGGCACCCTGCTAAAATAATTATACCAATATCCCATGAGAAAATATCTTCAAAGGTTCCTTCCGGATAAAAAAAACTGTCATTTAAATTTGTAACTTATTATTACGTAAGGTCAAAGTCAATAACATCAAGTTCAAACAGTTTAATATGAAAAAGTGTGTAGGGCAAGGGTGCATTATCTCTGTTGATTTGTTTAACATATATGGATAATATATTATGAGAAGAGCACATGAGGATTTGGTCGACGGTATTACGTTGATGGAACAAAGCTCTCAAATGTGAGATACACGGATACCACGACTTTGATTGACACATCAGAAGAAATAGCCACGTTCTTTCAAAAGGTGGAACACGAGACAAGCTCCTGGGATATCAATAAGTCAAAAACCAAGTTGATGATAATATAGCACAATAACAAACTGCCACCAAATAATGTGACTCATGGTCTGGAAGACTACTGACTTCCTTTATTTAAACTTTAGTATTACCAACAATAGAACATGCGAACCTGAGGTGATTAGAAAAACTGGAATGGCGATGAATGTGATTTCAAAGCTGGAAAAGCCGAACCATCACGACACATCCGATTTTTCAGACACTTTGCGGTCTAGGAGAAAATATTGTGGCTACTTAAAACGTGGGAAGACGACGCGCAAGAGGAAGAGCCCCTATTCGTTGGACTAACCAAGTGAGGGGTGCAATAGGACGACTAAGAACGTGCTCACATGCACAAGTACGTTCTTATGGTGAAGTTACCAAAGTTGTACAATAACCATGATCAATTTCATTGTATAATGTTTCGTTGTATATAGAGTACAACTTGGCGTTTTTTTGCCATGTAACAATTTTTAATATGCTAAATATGCTAAAGTGACCTTAAATTAAAACTGGACTGAAAAGCGTTTTGAAAAAAATTAATACTAAGGGGTCGTCGTAAGTATCATCTCGTCTCGTTCTACAAGTGAGCCCATGTGATTTCTATATCTCAAGATCTATCCATAAAATTCTCAAAAAATCCAATTCTTGTTCTATGTAAGCGTTGTTCCGCTAAAAACGAATCAAAGTTCTTTACCACTATAAAATAAGTCTTCGACAATTACGTCAGTCTGCTTGGTGAAGTTTGGTAATATTTTGTGGAATACATACATATATTGAACTTAAATATACATATTAATATTAAATAACTTTAAACAATGGCTTTGTAATTTATTATTACTACTGTTTTTTGTATCTCCTGTACATGTTAACTTCAGATAAAGTTTTGTATTTTTTGTCAACAATTTTAAGTACTTGTATAACTTGTCATATGTTCATTTGTATACAAAAGACACTGTTGTGTCGTTAATTAAATAAATAAAAATATATTGCGGGATCATTGTCGTGTGGCAATCTCTTACAACCAACCATAAAATGTTAAAGAGGTCTTGAGTAAAATCAAGACTAAAGCCCCTTTTAAAAAAATGGGTATCAACGAGAATGGACCCAGCAATCACCGGGTCGGAAAACAAGCGTTATATCAACTAAGCCACGTAGGTCGTTGTGTAACCATTGTTTGAGACTTGATTTGTAATGTGAACTTTCAAAGTTTACAAGACCATGGAAAATATTAGTAAGGCCACGAGAGAATTCGGTCCATGTTACAATTTGTGAGATACACCAATGTTCTGGGGCTTCGCACCCAGTTAGTCTTTCCACTACCCTAGTATTTACACGCTTCGACCTCAGGGCCGCGACAGGAGGCCCCGTGTAACGAGCCCCCATCCGTTACGGTCTCACTAAGCCGGCCTGCATCAATCTTGGGATGCCGCCCCCGTGCCAGGGCCGTGTCGTTGGAGGGGCGCCGCCCCATTTGTATGGAGGCGCTTGGCGGTGTTAGTTGGCGGAACCCAATTTGGCAGTGACCACAGTTTTGCGGTCAGGAATTTGGGGATCGTGAACCTTTTAAAGCTAAAAATGTTGATTATATGGTTTGACTGGTTAGAAATTTCAGTAAATTTTAAATAATTTTCTTGTAATATTAGTATGGTTTGTATTTTACTGTACGATGCTTTCGTTATATAGAGCATATTGTTAATTGCCATGTGTCAATCTCTTACAACCAACCAGAAATATGTGAAAAAGGTTAAGTGAAAACCAGACTAGAATCATTTCGTAATAAAATTGGGTACCAGAGAGAATCGAATCTGTAACGTTCTAAGATTTTATTTCCATTCTAGTCAGAAGACAGGAGTTTACCAATTAGGCTTTGGAGACCGTCAATTATATATTCGAGGCAAGTAAAATACCGCAGAGTTCGAACTCTCAACCTTCTGCACAGGTTGTCCGAGAGTCCTGCATTAAGGGTACAAATTAAAATAATAAATTAAATGCCTTATAACGCTACTGTGAGATCGGATAACAAGAAACACGCATCAGTATAAGTGGTACTTGCATTTCAGTAGTTGAGTAATAGAACGTACAAAATATGGAAAAGAGATGGGGTAAGTTGAATGCAGCTAAACTTATTCTAAATGTAAGTGCGCAGGAATAAAATAAATGGGAAACATAATGAGTTGACACTCAAATGTGAAAAAAATGGAAAAGAGAAGGGGTAAGTTGAATGCAACTAAACTTATTCTAAATGTAAGTGCGCAGGAATAAAATAAATGGGAAACATAATGAGTTGACACTCAAATGTGAAAAAAATGGAAAAGAGAAGGGGTAAGTTGAATGCAACTAAACTTATTCTAAATGTAAGTGCGCAGGAATAAAATAAATGGGAAACATAATGAGTTGACACTCAAATGTGAAAAAAATGGAAAAGAGAAGGGGTAAGTTGAATGCAACTAAACTTATTCTAAATGTAAGTGCGCAGGAATAAAATAAATGGGAAACATAATGAGTTGACACATAAATGTGAAAAAAATCTACACAATAACATAACTAAAATTAAATTTACAGAACTTAAAAACGCCCAGCCCTAGGATTAAATATGTTTACCAAACCAAACAATAAACCTAATAAAACGTTTATAGTTTACACAAAACCCTTTTTGGCTAAAGAAAGAAAAAATCCCAAGGGTTTGTTTTTAAAGCTCTTTTAACTAAATTGGTCTCTTTAATATTGCTTTATTTACATCTAAGTTGGATCAAGATAGTACTGTAGTGACAGCATTTTATGAGGTCTGGTTAATCAAAAGCTGCTGGTACCAAATATGTCAGGATAGTCGGCTCATATACATTTTTTTTGTTAGTTTTAAGCTTTAGATTGTAAAAATATTTGGCTTTGTATGCAATGCATTGAGTACAGTTTGACAATACTTTTGTAAAACGAAACAAATTGTGTATATTTTCACATTTAAGTGTCAAATCATTGTGATTTAAAACAGAGTTCTACAATATATGGTAAATACCAAATCAATTAATAAAATAAATGGACAGAGGGCATAAGTATGAAAAGTACGAATGCCAATGGTTCTCCACCACAGTCCTAAACTTTAAGGCGTACCGTATAAATAGGCATGTACGCGCGGGATAAAAGGGTTCATCACACCCTCCTGCTCCTAGTCCTGGCTCCTGCATGTAACACAAAATAACCATCTTTACGTGAGGACTTCGTAGATTGGAATTGAAAGTTTTTGTGGGCAGCAGGGACGTTTGTTACCACCCATTATTCTGCGCGTAGCAAAAACCAGGGCAAAAAGTTCCACGACCCCTGCTTTGTTAAAAGGTCTAGCGAAAAAATACCCTTTTCATATAATATCTGAGTACAAAAGATTTCTGCGATGTCTTTTGTGTCGATTTTGTATGAAGATTCTTCTCATATAAATAAAGCAATGGTTCTCTAGATTTATTATTTATTAAATTAATTTATTTCTGAAGCGCCATTTTAGGATCCAATTATCACTCCAATAATGTATACAATTAAGAAGCCTTTTGGAAGCTTCCACACCGTTAGTCAACTCTTTGAATATCGTGTAATATTGACTCATGATAATTATTGTATTTTAAAGCTTTCATGCAGAAACTTCTGTGAAAATCTCTTGCAAACAACAAGAAAGATGTTAAAGAGGCATCGAGTGAAGACCAGACTGGAGTCAGATGCGGGGAAGTACTTAAGGTAATGGTCGCAGCCACCACCTACCCTTATACGAAATATTTATTTTGTAATAATTTTAATATGTCAATAATAGTGGGTTTGAATCCTAAGTAAGAGCGCTCTTATGCTTGGTCTCTAAACTGCACCATTTAATGAATACTGAGTAAGAGCGCTCTTATGCTTGGTCTCTAAACGGCACCATTTAATAAATCCTGAGTTAAAGCGCTCTTTTGCCTGGTCTCTACATGGCGCCATTTAATGAATCCTGAGTTAAAGCGCTTTTATGCCTGGTCTATAAACGGCGCCATTTAATGAATCCTGAGTTAGAGTGCTCTTATGCCCGGTCTCTAACGGCGCCATTTAATAAATCCTGAGTTAGAGCGCTCTTATGCCCGGTCTGTAAACGGCGCCATTTAATGAATCCTGAGTTAGAGCGCTCTTATGCCCGGTCTGTAAACGGCGCCATTTAATGAATCCTGAGTTAGGGCGCTCTTATGCCTGGTCTCTAAACGGCGCCATTTAATTTGTACATTTATTATTACTATCTTGATATCGGCAGATCATAAGGATTGTCCATGCTCAAAAAGAAAATTAAATTTTTCCCGTAGATACTGCGGACACCTTGAATGGTTCAATAATCAAATAGAGTTGATAGAACTTGGTGATTTTTTCTTTATCTGGAGTTGAATACGACATTTGGAAATATCCACTTAACATATATTTCAAATATATTTTCTAGAATTATCATCGAGAAGAAATAAAATACAAACTCTACAAAAACACATAACATGCATGGTAACTGATAAAATATTCAGCATCCCTACGTTAGGAGAAGAACATATTTTGCTCGAAGGCAATACGCCTATCTGGTCCCCATGACATGAAATGCCGAATTCGATAAAGGTAAAAGGTGCAAACAATTCAGGCAGTGGATCGCAGCGTGGTTGATGTTATAACAGTAGTTTGAGTACTTGAGCTTGCAGGAGTAAGTTGTAACGGAAATTTGTATTAACTTCTAAATGTTTTGTATTTTTATAGGTGTATGGAGGATATTGCGAGATGAGCTATTGACTTCTTAGTAATGATGAAATACACCAAAGGTTGACTCACGTGGTACATACTTATAATTACAGTGAAACCCCGTTTTTACGTGCCAGAATTCACGTTTCCCCGCTATTTGCGTTAAATTTTTCCAATCCCGTTTTTTTTTAGTACATTTAGTACCCGCTTTTACGTTTTTATTTCCCGCAATTTACGTTTGAAATATTTAAAATGCAAATCAATTTATAAATAAATTTAATTAAATGCGCGACGATTTAAAATATTTGAAATGAATATTAGGAAGCATAAATATGTTTTCTATTTATAGACACCTGCACCTGCACCGCTCATGGTCAAGGTTACACGAGTCCTGTAATACGAGACAATTGGTGGGAAGTTTAGCGAATCAGAGGCAGGCAGACTGTATATGTATTTGGTCAGTCTATGCTCGTGTTTTAAACGTGTCGGTCGTGTAAACACAATTTCAATAGTCGTGTGTCAATTTACATTTTTTAAATTTCTTTTAATTTTTCGTTGAATCCCTTCAAATAATGTCTCAGCGAAGAAAAATATTATCGATTCAAGAGAAAAGGAAAATTCTCGAAAAAGTGAATAAACATGTTGTTTCACGTGTTTTGCTCGTGCGTGATTTAGGGATACCCATTACCACTTTGGCTACGATAATAAAAAATCGTGAATCGATTGAAAAAAGTTTTCCGATTTGCGTGATTATCTAAATAAAAAATAATTTTCAATTTTACATTTTTTTTTTCTAGCCCCGAATCTACGTTTTCCTTCCAATTACGGGTTTTTTTATCAGTCCCTTCAAAAACGTAAAAACGGGGTTTCACTGTAGGTTTCATAACTTTTTTTATAGACAATTTGTTTTATAGGCAATCCACCCAAACTAGGATGATTTGTGTCATCAAAATTAAGTCATAATGCAATTATATGAGTCAATATATTATACTTTTTTTTTAAATTACAATTCTAGAACATTTAAAGTTTTAGCTGATTAAGCTTCAAAGATTTTACAATCAACCTATAAGTGGAAAAGTTCAACGAAGAAAGAAGAAACGCAACATTCATTGGACGCGGCAAAGATACGGCATTTAGTAAATCAAATCTGTCTCGCAAAGGACAACCAAAAAATACATGGTCTATAGTTTGATCATTTAGACCACATTCGCTGCCGGGATTCTCCACAATACATAGTCTATAGTTTGATTATTCAGACCACATTCGCTGCCGGAATTCTCCACAATACATGGTCTATAGTTTGATCATTCAGACCACATTTGCTGCCGGGATTCTCCACAATACATGGTCTATAGTTTGATCATTCAGACCACATTCGCTGCCGGGATTCTCCAAAATACATGGTCTATAGTTTGATCATTCAGACCACATTCGCTGCCGAGATTCTCCACAATACATGGTCTATAGTTTGATCATTCAGACCACATTCGCTGCCGGGATTCTCCACAATACATGGTCTATAGTTTGATCATTCAGACCACATTCGCTGCCGGGATTCTCCACAATACATGGTCTATAGTTTGATCATTCAGACCACATTCGCTGCCGGGATTCTCCACAATACATGGTCTATAGTTTGATCATTCAGACCACATTCGCTGCCGGGATTCTCCACAATACATGGTCTATAGTTTGATCATTCAGACCACATTCGCTGCCGAGATTCTCCACAATACATGGTCTATAGTTTGATCATTCGGACCACATTCGCTGCCGGGATTCTCCACAATACATGGTCTATAGTTTGATCATTCAGACCACATTCGCTGCCGGGATTCTCCACAATACATGGTCTATAGTTTGATCATTCAGACCACATTCGCTGCCGAGATTCTCCACAATACATGGTCTATAGTTTGATCATTCGGACCACATTCGCTGCCGGGATTCTCCACAATACATGGTCTATAGTTTGATCATTCAGACCACATTCGCTGCCGGGATTCTCCACAATACATGGTCTATAGTTTGATCATTCAGACCACATTCGTTGCCGGGATTCTCCACAATACAATTGATGATAATATTAGAATATTACAGCAATATTAAATCACTTATAAATAATGAGTAAAAAGCATCAACCTTTTTTTTCATATTTATATGGCCTCAGTACGTGCATGCATACTATCACGCCATTTCCCTGTCGGAGTAGGCAGATATAACAGAGCGCCAGACTTTCCTATCTTGGTAGACATCCTTCGGACCTTTTACATTCAAACGACTTCTACAATTTATCTGACTTTCTACGTTTCCTTCTTTCAGAAAACATTTAACTTGATCCAATCATGCTTTCCTTGGTCTTCCGTTCACACGTTTTGCACTCACATTTACACTGTATCTGTTTTGTAAGTCTTTCTTCATTAATTCATTCGTTTTCCACATGTCCAACCCCTATCAGCGTGTTCCTCTTCATTTTATTTTATCACGTCAATCTTAAGTTCACATTCATCCCTTATCACTTTCTTCCGTATTATGTAATACATTGTCACTCAATTTATTCTTCTCAACGCATGCATTTCTGCAGCATTTATTCGACCTCTATCAGTTTTTTCCACCTCCACCTTTCACTCCCATACATCAAAGTTGGCACAAAATACTAGAGTGCACTATCATCTCAGAAGATTTTGATACTCTCCGGTTCGATAATATATATTTTAGTACCCCATCGACTTTGTTTCCTATCGATACAGGCCGTTCGATATCCCTCTTAAATTTTCCTTAATCTGTGAAAATACTACCAAATAGTCCTCAGTAAAATATAGGTAAAAGCCTAGTTTACTCGGGACAAATGAAAGGCAACAAAGTCAGATCCATATAAACCGAGGGCTTACTTTAAATAAACTGTTTTTTTGTTTCTCTTATTTTTCATTTGCCATCTACGAGGCCTGATAAAAAAAAACAACGAAAATGTTCATATTTATCAAAAAGTATTTATTGATTATTAATATTAATATTTTCCCCTTGAAAGTAGCCCCCCATAGAATAAAATACACGGCAATTACTAAGCACAATATCCTCATTTTTTCTACATATGTGCATTCATCGGTGGTTGATATGCAAAGACGCCCATCCCTCTTGTCATCACGGCTTTTCACGGCTCTCTTGAGAACGTTTATACCATTGTAATTTATTTTTATCAAACACTGTTTATTCCACTTTTTTGTGACGGTATAACACTACCGGTTTCAAGACTTTCACCTCATCTTCAGGGAAGCGCAAACAAGATAAATTACAATGTCTTTAAACCTTCACAACGTTAATGCCTTAACTATAAACAACATTTTTTATAACATTCATAAATTCTTGGTTTCGGCAAAGCATCCTCGCCAAAAGCATTGTCCAACATTTACACCACAACGCAAATTCTTCGTCCGATCATTTTTTAAATTAAAAAAAATCGCAAACTTGCCAAAAAGCGTTTTAAATACTTTCCTGTCAAACACAAATCGCACATTCAATATGGCTGAAAATTTAAATTTACATCACAGCCAGTGTCGCCAAACGTGAGGAAAGATGGGCTCAATAAAAAACAGGACACTGAATTAAAAAAAAAATCGTTATTCTTGATTTCCATGTAAATATAAATATAATTACTTGACAAAAATAAACAAAAAAATCTTCGTATAAGTCGTAAGACGGGAAAATATTAGAAAATTCTGCAAATAATAGAATCCCTCAAAGGGATTACGATCCTCTCAGCAAAGAGGAAAAACGATTGAAAAATAATTTACGTACAAAAGTCAATTCGTAAACAGTTACTTATGTAAAAATCTATAATATACTGTTGTCTACAAGTATATTATCCCTTCTATTCATGGTGCGATCCCCTAAAGTCTACGGGATTAGTTTGTTGTGAAAACCAATAGATAGACTATCTAGAGTGAACACATTTGTTATCCTTAATAACAAGCGAACGAGCTTCAGCTTAGCAGCGTGCATAGGGGATGGCGAGAGACGCCTCGGGGATGCAAAATACACAATCTGTCTTCAACAAATTGCAATTCACCGGGATGGTCAATTGTTGGATCTGATTTAAATCGACTTCCATTGAATCTAGATTGAGAGTGATTGGAGCAATTGTTGTTCTACATAAATTGTTCTGAATCCCTCACATAAATAAATGCCATGATGCCTTGTCCCATTGGGATAGGTAAAGAACACAATTGATGATCTCATTGGCTTATCTCGGACGTCTGTCTTCCAGTCCGAAGGTTGAGGGCTTGATTCCTGTTAGAACCCATTAACAAAAGATTCCAGTCTGGCTTTTACATAAGACCTCTTAAATCTTCCAGGTTAGTTGGAAAAGATTGTCACGTGACAATAAGTTACAAAGAAAATCATATAAATGTACACGCTTTCCCATACATAGCTTTTGTCTCCTTCTATTTCTCTTCTTTTTCTCATGCTTTCACTTTCTTTTTAGGTTAAAATTATCCAATAATCTCTTTCCATTCTCTACGGCGTCTACCTTTCCTCGCATTTAATTTAAGTTTTTCGCAACTCATCCACTCAATGTGTCCAAAGCATCAACATTCTACTCTCAACTTTTCCAATAATATCCATCCGTAATTAAAAAGCAGTTTTTTTTTATTTGTTCTATTATTTATTTCTCTCCACACACATACTATCACGCCGTTTCCCTGTCGCAGTAGGCAGAGAGGAAAGAGTACCACACGTTTCTACCGCGACACATCTATCGCCTCGTCTTAATCCAAACACTTTTTTTACAACTCCTACGATGTCTCTGACTTTCTTTGATTTCTTGTTTCAGAAAATCATTCATTTGATTTTATCATACTTTCGTTGGTCTTCCTCTACCACACCTTACATTAACGTATGCACTGTATATTAATTGTGTTAGTCTTTCTTCATTCATTCGTTTTACATGCCCAAAGGAATGAAATAATAATAAAAAATCAGCTTAAAGTATCAACCTGTTGTTGATGTTTATATGTCTTTAATAAGATTCTTTCTTCTTGGTTGATTCCTAAAATTTGAGGTGCGTGATTTCTTCGATTCATCTGCCCCACTCTGACCATGTCGATTAACCAGTCGGAGTGCTGCCATCACAGACGACTTTGTTGCGTTCCTGATTTGGTGGTTTATCTCTTCAAGTTATATCTTAACACAGTCCGTTTGTACTAGATCTTCCAGATTATCATCTCCTCTGTAAAAAAAACCTAGTTATGATAAATGACAAGCAATGAACCCAAATCCTTATTATTTGATAGTGTCCACATTAAATCTTGTTTTTTTTTTGTCTGTTTTGGTTTTTCAAATATTATATAAAAATCAAGGTGGGCAACGCAAGAGATAGAATGACGTACTACATGAGATGTTTAAAAACATTAATGCTCTGCACAACTGGAAGCAAACAGCAGCAGAACATAGCGTAAAGCTCTTCTTAGTTATCAGCAAACAAATGGAGAAAGGAGACGCAGACAAACAGCAAGTACTGAAGCTCATTGTCTTATATGCAACAGGATATGCATATCACAACTTAGCTTACATAGTCTTCTCCGGTGGCACCAACGTCAAGTACCCTGATCCCCCATTTTGTATTGTGCCTTCTACTATACTTGTCACGGATAATGAATGGGCTTTCATTCATATTACGAGGGTAGTCCCAAAAGTACCCGACCTAACAAAGAAAACAAAAAATTTGGAAAAAAATATTTTTATTTCTCAACAGTCTCCTTTCAGCTCGACACACTTTTCCGTTGCGCACAGCTTTCTCATGTCCAAATTTTCAGTCAATATGCAATGTACAGCACTTTTTGAAATACCTACCATGTCTGCTAGCTCGCGTACTTTCAATCGACGGTCATCCAATACCATTTTGTGGATTTCCTTTACCATTTCTGGCGTGGTCACCTCATTTGGTCGACCACTGCGATGTTCGTCTTGGCAGCTCGTACGTACTGTTGTAAACGAAGAAGCAGACTCCCCCAGAGTAGAATCTAGCTCGGCTTTGATATTGGTTGGACTTAGACCTTTCAAATGAAAGTATTGTATCACATAACGATGACCAATTTTTTCAATGTTTACAAATTCACTGATAGCGTTCACTATTGATGGCTGCCAAACAAATACTAAACAACGTAGCGTCTTAAAACTAGAAACTTAAGCTTTATAAGTTTAGTTCTTCCTACCATAGTAATTTTTTAAAGCAACAACCGCCATCTATACGTCAGGTCGGGTACTTCTGGGACCACCCTCGTAATCTATATTTTCATAAATTTGTATTATGTATTCAAAGTATATACTAATCATGAAAAATAAATAAATTAAAACGTCTGATTTTGACAAGTACTGAAATGAGTGACTGAATAAATGTTTAAAATAATAAATGCGAGTCTAAAACAAACTTAATTAACGAAATGGGAAGTGTCAATTTCTAAAGAATCACCGCAAAAAGCGCCACCACGTAAAGTGTGGCAAAAGCAGTCAACAACACCTCCCCGGTATTATATCCTAATATTTGTGTTTTAACCGCAAGCAACCCTTCTTGTTCAAATTAAACCGAGTGTATTGAGGCCTCCTTCGAGTATTGACAAGAGTCTTAACACATTTCAGCAGAAATAAACCTAGATAAAATAACGAAACAGGAGAAATTCGACTTTATGACGTTGGCACTACGCCATACTGTCGACTGAACAAAATGGCGCCGTTTCCGGTTGAAGTTATGAATTTGGCGCCAATTAATAATGTGGCCAGTTTAGAAAATGGCATAGGCCGATAAATTTTCTTCGGTATTCCTTCAATAAAACAATCCGTCTTTATTGAACATTTCAATAATTTTACGAGTATATATATATAGGAATGGTATTAACACAAATATTTTTTTTTCTACGTGGTAAACAAGTCAAGAATAATTTTAAAAACACACTTTACAAATTAAAAATAGTCTTTGTGATAGAAAAATGTGAAAAAAAAATTATAAGCAATAAATGCGAGAAAAGATTCAAGATTGAAGCCAGTTGAATAATTCAACTCTTTGGGTAGTATTTTCTTAAAATATGAAAAGTTAAGAGGATAAGGAGGAATATCGAATGGCGTGTAGCGATAAGAAACAAAATCAATGGGGTAATAAAACATATTAACTCGAAATGGACAGTGTCGAAGATGATGACAGGCCACTAAAGTATTTGAGTACCAACTTTGATGTATTGGAGTGAACGTGGACGTATAAAAAGGCTAAAATGAGCTGAATAAATGCTGTAAAAATGCAAGCATTTAGAAAAATACATGGGGTGACAATGTATGATATAATACGGAATTAAGTGTTAAGGGATTAATATGAACTTAAGACTGATATGTTGAGTAAGATGAAGGAGACTACTACGATATGGTTAAGTCATGTAGAATGAATGAATGAATGTAGAAAGACTAACAAAACTTAGAGATTTTAATACAATTCTGTTCGAATATATATTTTTTTGTCCTCCATTGACTTTGTTGCCTAACGCTCGATATCCCGCTTAACTCTTCAATCATCTGAGAATTGACTACCCAAATAGCAGAATTCCTCAACTTGCTTAGTTCCCTAATCATTGTACATAATCTATTTTTTTTTTAATTTAGTTTAAGAAATAACTATAAACTAATTTTAATCAAACAGCAGAATTCCTCAACTTGCTAATTCCCTAATTATTGTAGACAATCTACATTTTTACATTTTTACTTTGTTTAAGAAATAACTAAACACTAATTTTAATCAAATAGCAGAATTCCTCAACTTGCTAATTCCCTAATTATTGTCGACAATCTACATTTTAAAATTTTATTTAATTTAAGAAATAACTATAAACTAATTTTAATCAAACAGCAGAATTCCTCAACTTGCTAATTCCCTAATTATTGTAGACAATCTGCATTTAAAAAAAATTATTTAGTTTAAGAAATAACTATAAACTAATTTTAATCAAACAGCAGAATTCCTCAACTTGCTAATTCCCTAATTATTGTAGACAATCTGCATTTAAAAAAAATTATTTAGTTTAAGAAATAACTATAAACTAATTTTAATCAAATAGCAGAATTCCTCAACTTGCTAATTCCCTACTTATTGTAGACAATCTACATTTTTTAAATTTTATTTAGTTTAAGAAATAACTATACACTAATTTTAATCAAATAGCAGAATTCCTCAACTTGCTAATTCCCTAATTATTGTAGACAATCTACAGTTTTTAAATTTTATTTAGTTTAAGAAATAACTATAAACTAATTTTAATCAACCAGTAGAATTCCTCAACTTGCTAATTCCCTAATTATTGTAGACAATCTACATTTTTTAAATTTTATTTAGTTTAAGAAATAACTATAAATTAGTTTTAATCAAATAGCAGAATTCCTCAACTTGTTAATTCCCTAATTATTGTAGACAATCTACATTTTCTTATTTTAATTAGTTTAAGGAATAACTAAAAACTTATTTTAAACTGATTAAGTTATCGTACATCTCTTATTTTACATGCGAGAACCTATATTTATACAGTTTTTGTAGCTTCAACAATACTTATATAATCTATCCTTAACGTATAAAACACAAAGACAACGAAAATAAATTTGTCATTCAGTTTTTTGGAAGGCAAAAGTTATGGCGAATTCTCGTTGGGTAATAATGAATAGATCTCGGGTTAACTTAAGTAACCTAAATATATATATATATAGAGACATCAAAGACATGCCCAAACCTTATCATCTAACATTTCTCTCGTATATCCACCCTTTAACACTTTATTCCGTATTCTGCCATACATTCTCACCCCATATAGTTTTATAAGAGCACACATTTCAATGGTTTTTTTTAATCGATATAATTTAAATTGAAAAAGAATCAACTCGGAACCACCGTGTATCCGAAATCAGCGTACCCAAAAGGGAGTACGGTTGGCCGGATTAAAATGAAAAATGGTTTCAACTATTAAATAAGTCTGCCTCAGGGAATTTATTATTTGACGATATCGGGTATAATAATTTATAAATGACTAATCCCGCGACGAGGGGCGACATTTACAAAGACGTATTCTTATGACAAATAGTTTTATTTTCAGCTATGACAACTTCCAGAACTTTTCAGAAAAGCACTTTAAAACAAATTCCAAGCCGAAATATTATTTGTGAGGAATAATAATGACCTGTCAATTTCCTGCGACTTCGTTTCTTTCCTCAAAACTTTAATTTTATCAAAAGTTTCCGCTTTAACTTTATGGAATTCCATACAAGAATATTTGAGAATTTAAGTTTAAAAAAAAACTGATTATGATTTAACCTCATTTAAATAGTGTGTAGAGTGATCCTTGGACTTAATAGAACAAGGAGCGGTGGCCTAGTTGGTGAGAAGCCTGTATTCCAACCCGGGGTAGCGAATTCGATTACTGTTGCCTTCCGGTGGGACACCACCTATAATAGGCCGTATGGACATCTCTTAATCGCATATGCACCCCTCGTGGATAGATTAAAAGAAAATCTCTTCAGATGAAGGATTGGCACAGAAGACCCGCTACTATGCATGTGTGGTGACATTCAATCAATGTCGCACCTGATGGTTTACCAACTGTGAAGAAGACCTGCTGAAAGGAAGTCCCAATGTCATCACTGCTGCATCTTTCTGAGATATAACATAGATCGATTGGAAAGACACTTAAGTTTCGTTGATTCCGTGTATGAACAAATAAATTTATAAGTTGCTCAGTTAGATATTTTTGTATCGCGAGGGTAACAACTAAGAAGTGTATAATAAAACGAACGTAAATCAGTACGTATAGGTAAAATAATAAACAACAGATCAGCTTATAACAACCAGATCCCTATGAAGATGAAAGAAACTCAATTATGGAGTTAATTATCCTGATTCTCAGTCCACATCCCAGCAGCTATTTGAGAGGTAATCCACATTCAGACAGAAGGAGCACGGGTGAGAGAATACGAAGGGGTGAAAGAGGAAGCGGTGGATCGAGCAAACAGAATGCCTCCAGCGATCAACCCTCGTGTTTACTTTCATCTGGGGTAGCTCTTGTGTTAGGGTAGAAAGAATTTGTGGTGATTGTTTCACACTCGTCTGCAATTTGAAATGTGCAATTCGGTAAAATATGCACAAGTTCATTAAATAAATATCAACATCTGTTATATAAAGAACACAAATCTAAAATATGACTTGAAATTGAGTTTCATGGTGATAGGTAAACCTGCATGATCGAGTATGATTGTCAACTATTCTGATTGTAATAGTTTATTGTGTGCAAATTATTACATTTCAGCAATCGCAGTCTCGACACATCAAACGTAAAGTTCCGATGGCAAGGAAATCAAAGTTTCGCGACGATCGGCAGATTTAATCTGATGCAGCTTTTCGTCAGGTGCTATTTTATTTATTTAACATTTTTATTGCAAATACAATCTGATTATTAATTAATTATTAATTAAATATTAATTATTAATTAATAATTAATTAATTAAATATTAATCATTCAAATGATTATCCATCCCCACGAAATCTATAAACATACACATGAGCACATGCCCACGAAGACCACAAAGACGGACAATCACCCGATTCTTATATAAAGTGAGATATCATCAATCAAAAGGAAAGGAACGGATGGTGGAGAGGAAAGGAAAAGAAAAATCAGGAATGAAACACGTTATTTCACTGACTAGAAACGAAGAGTTTTTTCAGTCGCTTCTTAAAGCATGCCAAGGACGGAGCGAGTCTTATATTGGTTTGTAACTGATTCCAGAGTCTCACTGCATGGACTGTAAAGGAAGACGTAAAGAAAGAGGAGCGCTGAACTGGAAATGCCAATAAACAATCTCTGTTTGAGCGTAGCGCTAATCCATGATTGGAAAGAGGCTGAAAATTTTCGGCGAGATAAGAGGGCTTAATAGCGCTCTAAGAATTTACGATAACCAGTGCATAAGTTTTTCAATTTAGTTCAATCCCCCCCTCCCTCTCACGCTATTATGGGAGACAAAATAAGTCCTCATCCAGTGCGATCTACAATACAAGATTGAAATTTTTATATTTTTTATGAGCGCAACGTCACGTAGTGACGAATAAGGAACTACCCAAAGAGACTCCTGTGAGTCCTTCAACTTTTATAATCTACTCGATAAAAAAAAACATTAAAAAAGCATATTGTAAACGAAGAAATCAAATAAAAATATATGAAAAGTAAGCAAAATTATAAACAAATTTAGAATCAATCAAGAAAGTCACCGCACATTAACGTTTAGCTGGAGGACTATCTAAAATAGACCATCTTTCACTCATCTTCGGTGACTGATGGAGGAAAGTACTCAAGGTCTCCTCGTTGATGACACGTGTTATTATTTCTCTTATACTCGCCGTTCGTTGCCTCAGCAGTGAGGTTATGAACCCATACGTTCTGCCTTCGTCTTGATGTAGATTTCGGATCTGTTGTTGCGAAAATCATTCGCCGAAGGCAGATCACTAACTGTCTCTCCACCTTTTAGGCAGCCTTCCTAATTGTGCGATGTCCTGCGGAGATCTCCAATGCCGCTATGCACGAGAGTCTTTGTCCGTTCAAATTATATGGTAACGTCAGTATCTCCTCTTCATGCTCCATATGATGATATCCTCCATGTTGAAGGTCTGTAGAATGTGAAAGTTTCTGACTATCTCCAAAAGATTTTTCTGCGATAGTTTGTAGTTCTCATCTTCGATGTTTGAAGAAGACGATACAAATTCGTACATTCAGCTTTCTACAAAAACTGAAATATTATAAATTGTGTTTTGCGCGATGAAACAAGAACAGGTTTATGTTTACAATTAATTAAATTTATGTATATGATTTATGGGTTGAGTCACTTTTGCGTATATGTGTCAAAATATAAGGGGTGATTTTTTGTGGCAGGTTCAAAATGCTACCCCTTTTTTGTGAGTCGGATACACAAAGAATAAAAAAAATTATACACAAGGACCCAACAAGGCATAAGAAAATTAAATTACCGCATATGTCGTGTTTATTTCTGAATATTTTGTACGATGATATGTGAGAGATATTAAAGAAATATTTTAATTGATATAAAACATATATTTCGGGGGAGGATTGTATTTTTAGATGACAAAATGTGTTTGTAGTAGATAAAACAGGAGTGATGAGACATCAACGTAAATGAAGGGGTTAAATTAAATTAAATAAAAACAAGTTTAAAGGTAAAAATTATATTTCAGTCATTAAAAGCGGTCAGAAAATTTCTGAACTTAAATTCTAAATTGGCGAAGCATAAATGTAGAATAAAAATCGAAAATAAAATACTATTAAAAATATTTAAATAAACAAAGAAAAAAATTAAAAACGAAAAGAAATGAACTATATGTTTCTGCAGTAGAAATGAGAGGACCGAGAAGAATACATGGAGTGATACTGTATGATAGAATACGGAATGAAGTGATAAGGGATGAATATGACCTTAAGGCTAAGTGGTGAGTAAGATGAAGAGTACTCTAAAAAAGTTTGAGTATGTAGAATTAATGAACGAAGAAAGACGAATATACAGTGCAAATGTGAGTGAAAAGTATGGTTGAAGTAAATGATTTTTGTAAAAGGTTAAAAGTCACAGAAATCGTAGCAGTTGTATGAATGAGAACGTGTATGGGTGTAGAAAAGGCGAAATATGTGAGTTCACAATAGAGAGTTTGGTGTTCACTTCTATCTGCCTACTTCGACCGAGAAACGGCGGTAAGTACGTATGTAATATATGCATTTAGTCTTGTTTGTACTCCCCTGAAGATGAGGTGAAAGCCTTGAAACCGGTAGGGTAATACCGTCATAAAAAAGTGGAATAAACAGTGTTTGTTAAAAATAAATTACAATGTATTTAAACCTCCACAACGTTAATGCCTTAACTATAAACAACATATGTAATATATTTATTTTTAAATATCCACGGATTATTGTATGTCTGGATTGACTTTTGATAGTAATTATAATAAAACTACAATTTATACAGCGCCGTTTAGAGAGCAGACTATCTTCAAATGTTCTTACTCGGGAATCAAACGATTATTTAAAGATTAAAAATAAAACAAAAAAAAAAGTTGACTGTAATGACAGGAAGGTGGCTGCTGCGGCCGTTAGGTTCGTTACTTCCCCGCATCGTTATGATAAGTATGTGGGTGTATGTATACAAGATGATTGTATTTATTTAGGGGTAGGCTTCGTGTTGGTTGTCATATCTTAATTCCACCCCTCAAGTGGCAAACAATATCAGTGCTATTTGTTTTCCATATTGTAAGTCTACTTCAAATATCGGTATAATTTAATGGTTCATAAATCTCATCACATAACGTGATACACGCGCGAGTATTTTCATTTCCAATCACAAATATTGGAATTTGTCTTTGGGAACAAATATTTACCTTAAAGTGAAACTGAAAATAAATTCAATCGATTCGTTCCCACGGGATTAAACGAAATGAAATCTTAGATGATAATGTAAAGTAGGCGGCGAGGCGAGGCTCCAAGCCATAATTAATTATACCGAGCAGTAATCAGTAATGGCAACAGAATACCAGCCAGGTACTCGTATTTATACAGCAACCGAGGAGGAGGCTGCTCCCGTCAGAGCCTTCTGAAGGAATTGCGAGGCACAAAAGCTATATACGAATACTCCCCTCCTGATACTAATTTCTAATAACAACAATATTCTCATATGTATTGACTGGGAGTATCGTGACACTTTCGGGACCGGGTAAGAAAGTGAATAACTTATCATCATCATCATAACCAAAGTCAATGAGGCACGAAAACATATACTTGTGCTTCTTTGGCGGTCTCCTACAAATCCATACATCTTAATTTATTTGTATTATTTAAAGTTAATGCATTAATACTGTGGAGATTTAAAAAAAATGTTAATTGTTTAATCAAACACCATTTATTCCACTTTATAGCTCATATAAAATGGACTTAACAGTATTTGATAAAACCAATACATCTTATTATATTTTATTATAATATTTGGTCTTTTATCGAGCATTAAAAAAGGTTACAAGGGAAACATTCAAATTAGAATGTTGGGCAAAAATGGAATACTTAGCAACAGTGGTGTGTATAAACTTTTATGTACTGACTGATAATTTATATATAGGAAAGACAGGAAGATCCTTTGAAAAGAGATTTCGTGAACACAAATACGCCTTAACAAATCCTCTAATTTATTCTGAAATGGCTAATCATTGTCACCGTGAAAACCATACTTTTTCTATCGATGATGCAAAATTCTTACATATCAGTATTAACGGAAATAAGTTGGGCAGATTAGAGGCCCTAGAAATTTCTCAGTCAGTACACCGAGGCGAATATCTGGTAAACACATACCATATATCTCAAAAATCTCTCCGCTGCTGGCCGAGATCGTCCCATGCCTCCCTCAGCCCCCACTCCCCAACCCGAATGTCCCCAACCGTTGAGGCGGGTACCAGTTCGCACAGAATTTAGTCTTGTTTGTGCTCCCACGAAGATGAGGTGAAAGCATTGAAACCGGTAAGGTTATACCGTTACAAAAAGTGGAATAAACAGTGTTTGATAAAATAAATCACAATGGGCATGAATATACGAGTAAAAACAACTTGTCACAATTTTTATAAACATTTCCACGAATCATATCGAAGCACACGCATACCACTTACAACAAATATGAGACAGATCAAGGCTCAGGTAATCCAAGGCCTTAAACACACTAAAAAAAGCATAGATATGATTAATCCACTCCAATAAACAAAAAAAAAATACAAACTCGTATACTCAAACCACACTGTCTCAAAACCTGCTAAGATGACAGTACTTCAGTACAAAGTTTGTTATATAAAAAGACTGGAAAAAGGCGAATTAATGCTTTAGAAATATAAGCACTGAGAACAATACATGGGATGACAATGTATGACAGTATACGGAATGGAGTAATAAGGAATGCATGTGAAATTAAGGCTGATGCATTG
This sequence comes from Odontocerum albicorne, assembly GCA_949825065.1. NCBI lineage: Eukaryota > Metazoa > Arthropoda > Insecta > Trichoptera > Odontoceridae > Odontocerum > Odontocerum albicorne. Next base: position 17,625,594 of record OX463864.1, on the reverse strand, counting down.
GGCAAGATGAAGAAGAGTATTATAGTACAACCTGGATGCAATACAACTAGTTCAACCTTAAGATAAAGGTATAAAAAATAATAATGCTCGTGAGTTTACTGAGGAAAATTGGTAAGTCAACATTTTAGGCTATGAGAAGACTTCTGGAAGCTCTTTAACGGATAGTTAGAGAGATTGAGTAAATTTAGACATCAATAGGGGCTATGGAAATAAAAGTTATATTATTTTCAAGTATTCGCACTTTTTGCTTATCGTAGTTTATAATAATTATACACGAATGGTTAAAATTTAGATTTTGGCACCTGACTGGTTTATTACCACGTGGTAATCTCTTCCAACCAGTCACAATGGTGTTAAACAAGCTTTAAGTGACAACTATACTGAAACGATATTTTTTTAAAATCAGGGTGACAACGGGATTCGCGGTTGTACATAATATTATTAATTTGCCTCGGGACGGACAAAATGAGATGATATAATTGTTAATGTGTGGACCACACAAAATTCTGATAAAATAAAAAAAAAACGAGTTGCGATTTGAAATTTTGTATTTTAAATTTAAAGTACAGTTCCCACAGTGTTGAAGGGTTTATCTTGAAATATGACACCCTGCCAACCGCCTCTATATCTCGGGGATCAGAGCCGTAAACTCCTATTTATAATATCAAATATCATACATTTATTCAATAAATATCGCTGTTTATCTTGTCCATATTATGATCAGAGTCTACACATTGATATTCTAAGCTAGTCTGCTGAGATTCACTGCGGGATGGGTGAAACAGTGACAGTTTGTTTACCCGAAAAAAGGTGAAATGATAGATTGCGATAATTATCGTGCTTCTTATTTTTTTATTTGTTTATTATCAACAATATGACATTTGCAATTCAAAAAGTTTTAATTAAAAGGCTGAAAAAACACTAAATAATCTAGTCAGTAAAATAACGTGTTTCATTCCTTATTTTTTTTCTTTTCCTTTCCTCTCCACCATCCCTTCCTTTTCCTTTAATTGATGATATCTCACTTTATATGAAAAATAATGTTCGGGTGATTGTTTGTCTTTGTGGGGTTTGTGGGCATATGCTCATATGTTTATGGATTTCGTGGGGATGGATAGACATTTGAATGATTTATGCGACCATGTAACTTGCTTCATTTTCATTTGTCTGGTTGGTTGGAAGAGATAACCGCCTGGCAATAAACCCACCAGATTGTATTTGCAATAAAAGTGTTAAATAAATAAAAGGAAAATAAAAGAGTACAAATGCATAACAATGTATGTAAAGCCAGCATTGTGTGGATATAGACAACCGCTACGCTAGGCAAGGCCTGAAGAAATAAGAAATTTCATAGAATTGCATTTTTTATGTCTTCCGCTCGGTAATATGAAATTAATAAATACGTATCATCGGCCCATTTCCCTATCGGGGCAGGCAAGTCTGATCTCGACATAGATTTCGCCTCTTCGAATTAAAACACATCATAATCAAATTACACTAAAAATAAAAATCACACTTAAACAAAAGCCAAACTAAAACACATCATAATCAAATTACACCAAAATAGAGCATTTAAACTAAAAACACCCAATTCCTCAAAATGTCGCTGGACCAAATTGATCAGATTTTGAAACAAGGTAAAGTGAAAAATATTCATAATAATAAATTATTGTGCAAGATGAGATGTATGAATGTAGAAGATGCAAAATTTGTATGCTTGGATAGAAAATATTGGAGATATGTTCTCTCTGTCTACCCCGCAAGAGGCACGGCGTGATTATATGTATGTACGAGTTTAATGTTAATAACTTTTATGGCTTTAGGTTATTTACTAAATAATTTGGGAGCAAATATGCGAAATAATTTTAAAATCATTTGTTTTGTTTGTGTTCATTTTTCCCCGTGTTGTTTTAAATACAAAAAAAAAGTTTCGTTCAACCAAATTCTACCTATTTTTTGTAAGAGATTACTGAAAACTGACAATGTCCATTATAATCAAACTATCATTGGCCCAAAGAATTGGTAGAGCCCGTCAGTCAGTGTCCACACTGTTGATGGTGTGTGCTCAGAGTATCGGTCCGATTTAAGGACACCTTACTCATTAATCGGACTTATAAAACAGACGTGGGATATTTGATGGAGATTTGACTGGGGTTGTGAGGAGAAAAACATAGTCGAGTGGCAAGGGTAAAACTTTTCTATGTATTAATGTTATAAATATACATATACGTTATATATAAATATACTTAAATTATTATATGTCACACGCGTTTATATGTACAATACATACAGAACAAAAGGATAGATATACACACGCAAATATATAATAGATATCTTATAAAATATTACGAAGATTGGAGGGGGAGGACCACGATGTGACTTAATAAAATATATATTTCAAATGATAAATAAAAGTCAGTGTCCAGTGGGCATTTAGTAATATCAAAAGATTCCCTAACTTAGTATTAAGAAAGCGACGAGAGTAGAATATGGTAGATACCTCGGATGTGGACATATTTGATTCAACGCTGGCAGGGTTTAGGAAGATGGTGGCTGAAATGGTGGAAGAATGAGTGTTTTATTTTGTCTTCATCCATATAATTAACTTCATTTTCAATGATCAGTTAAAATGGCTGAATTGTGCATGAGATAATTGTTTAGTGTCACGTCACTAGTAACGTATCACATCTCTTGTCAAGTGTCACATCACTAGAAGACACGGCAGCCATATTGTCTCGTCACTGGTCTATTGTCATAACCATGTTCTTAAATGTATCTTATTTAATCTGAACAATCCTTCATTATAAATAACCTAACATAACAATAAACATTCGTCATTAAGATTTCAATCGTTTGTATCATTTAGAAATAATCCGTTTTGTATGTATTGATTGATTTATTTCCTGAACGTGTTATTTCAAATATAAAAAAAAATGTTGCGTTTTTCCTTAGGCAAATTTTTAGTTTTTTCCTATTTTTTTTTCAGTTTTTTCGTAAGAAATTACGGAAAAAACGAGAACATTATCTAGATAATTAAAACATCATTGGCATGCCCAACAAGTTGGAGAGCCTGCCCGTCAGTATACATAGAGAAAATGAAGCCAAGAAGAAAGCCATAGAGAAAACTAAGCAGCTGTAGAGCGAGCGACGCTCTGAATAAATGCATCGCTAATGTAGTCGGGACTTAAAGCGCCTACTTTAGTGTGAAGAAAATTCCAGAGACAAATTTGTGGCCAATTTTATGAGGAATATTTTGAAAAATCGGTAAAGTTTTTCCTGGATTTTTAATTATTTAATGATCTATTTTTAATTCATACATACATACAGACCCTATTATTTTCAATTCTTTAATGGTCTATTTTTAATTCATACATACATACAGACCCTATTATTTTCAATTCTTTAATGGTCTATTTTTAATTCATACATACATACAGACCGTATTATTTTTGGTATTTGTTAACCCTTTCGTGGCTGATGGGAATACGGTTTCTCACTTTCGAAATTGCTCTAAAAAGATCAGTAGGAATTACGTTTCTCAAGTTTATTCATTCCTGCCATCTAGTGTCATTATTGGGTATTACGATAAAACATTAACCTACTTTATCGGTTGATCTTGTAACTGGCAGTTGAATTCTAAATAACACGTGTTGTTTTGTTTGGCGTTTCGTGCGTCAGATACGTTGATTTTGTGACGAAACTTGAAAATTTTCAAGTAAATAAGGATTTTGACGATTGATTTGAGTTCTTTAGACATTTTTTTCACTGTATGATATATACATAGCTGGTGATTTGATCTGAATTTCAAGGTAAGTGGGAAGCGGCCTTCCCACGAAGCTAAATAAAGGTTATGTTTCAAAATATGTGATGAATGTTTTTTCTTGTAGATGGCTAATAAATGGAATTTGAATAACCCCAACCACATGAAAAAAACGATGGAGTTTTTATTTTCACTTCCCGATGTTGAAGAAATGTCAGACATAGAAATTGACGATGGTGCACAAGAGGAATTGAATGCACTTGATAACGTGACAATTTCGCAACCGGATATATCGATGAATGCAGAAGAGGATTAATTATAATGTTAATTTTAATGTTTTTTTACTTAAAATAAATTATATTCTTAAAAAAAAAAAGTTTTTCTTTCTTACGCACACTGAGTATTCTACCAAGTATCAGTGGGAAGTATAGATCCCATTAGTTTTTTTATAAGTTCCGATCGATTTTTTTTAAATATTTTTTTTTTTTTTTCATATTTCTTTATAAATATTAATGATTAGTAAATGCGAAAAAAAAAATTATCTAAAGAAAAATAAAATTTGAGCCCGAAAGGGTTAATAAATATACTGCAGTTGGATACCAGTTTTTTTAAAGCTCCGATTCTCAACAAATCAAAGATGAATGGGGCCGAAAACTGAATGGGTATGTTACAAATAAATAAAACTGAATGGGTATGTTACAAATAAATAAAACTGAATGGGTATGTTACAAATAAATAAGAAATAAATCCCCTCCTCCTTCAATATGTTTTACCAAACCTCTACCCTCTTATTACGAGTATACCAAGAAATTTATAAAAAATTGCAATACTTATCGTAAGTCAGGCCCTTAAATAATTTGTGAAGTATATATTTCGCCGTTTTCTTACCTGAAAAGAAAGAAAAGAAATAATTAGTAAAATAATCGAGAAAAAGCTTATATGACCTGGAAAAACATGGCTGAACACAATTCTGATCAATAAAAAAAAAAACATTTTTACTCGTATCTTTAATGGTAGGTATTATAACGAAAAAGAACCAGTTTTATTTTAATTAACCATAAATATAGACGACCTCCGTGGCCTGGTGGTAAGACACTTGTCTGCCGATCCGGAGGTTGCGGGTTCGATCCCCGCTGGAACCCAGATTTTTTGAAATAGGATTCCAGTCTGGTTAACACTTTAGGCCTATAAAAACATCTTTCTAGTTGGTTGGAAGAGATTGCCACATGGCAGTAAACTCGCCAGGTTAAACAAAAAATATTTTGACAATTTAAAAAAAAATCTTTTCATACAGTGAAACATACAATATTTTTATATTTTAAAATGATAATATGATTTTATTTGCTTTGGACTTAAGCATCCCGATCGGAGCACACCGACATGTTTCCTACATATTTCGCTTTTTTTTTAAAGAATAGGTATGAAAAATCATTAGATATCCTTTTACCCTCAAATACTAGGTGGGAAAAAATGCCTGTGCCATTCGAGGGGAGAAGCATAACGTGGGGTTCGAACTAGTCACCTTCTGCACGAAAGTCTAGTGCGTTACCGCGCGGCCATGCACCTCGTGTGTTACACTTGTGTTGAATACAGTAAAACCTGGTGGGATAATTGTCATGTGGCAATCTATTCCAATCAACCGGAAATATGTTAAAAAGGCCTTAAGTGAAAAACCAGAATAATAACGTTGTAAAAAATAAAATTGGTACTATCGAGAATCAATTCCACAACCTCCAAGACAAAAGTTTTTTCCAACTAGGTTACGGAAGTCGTAGAGGACAATCATGTGAAATTGAGGTAAAATATGTAAGGAAATAGAAGAATACACATTCCTGTTTTTTTTTTATCAACGAAAAAATCCAATATTCTGTTAAGATAAAAAAAATCTTATTAAAAACAAAGAGGTTGTAGAAAAAACGGCTTTCATTATCTTAAAATTAGTGAAAATAAGTGAAGACAATTTCGTTGGAATAAAAAAGTACAAAAAAAAACCAAACGCACCCTAAGTGAGGCATTATATTGTTTGAATTTTCCAAAAAGTGCTCTAAACAATATTGGATGTAGAATTTATAACATTTTCAACCCCTTGTTCTTGGAATATAATTTTTCGTAAAACCCTCTACCATAATAATGTAAGGAATTCATGTGAACAGATGAATATTTTATTACGAGGCGTTTTTTTTTTTACAAAAAACAGCGATGTTCATTTCTCTACGATACTCGTAATACGCCAAGGAGAACGAAATGAGACAAATACAGAAGAAAAAAAATGTTGGAGTCATCCATAAATGTATTAGGTGTACAAATAAGTTTCCGCCGTTTTTTATAAAAAAATGGGCATTTATTGTGAAAGAACGGAACCTCATGTTTTATTCGAAGTAGTACCCATCGCTTGCCACTACTTTTCCCCATCTTTCTGTCAGCATACGAATACCGCGTCAGTCATCATCATCATCTTTTGAGGCTATCCACGAATCGACTCAATTTTTGGTATCTTCATATGATGTGAAGTGCTGCTCAGACAGGCCATGCGTCATCGATCAAAACAAGTGGTAATCAGAAGGAGCAATGTCTGGTGAATACAGCGGGTGGGGTAAAACTTCTCAATTGAGTGTTTCCAAATAGGTTTTGACCGGTGCCGCAACATGTGGACTAGCATTATCATGCAGGAGAATAATTTTGTCGTGTCTGGCGTAGTAGTGGGCGCGCTTTTCCTCGAGTGCTCGACTCAATCTCATCAATTATGTTCGGTAGACAGCCCCAGCAATGGTTTCATTCGGTTTGAGCAACTCATAATACACGACACCAAGCTGATCCCACCAAATACACAACAAGAGTTTTTTTCCATGAATATTTGGCTTAGCCGTAGATGTTGAAGCATGACCAGGGGATCCCCATGATTTCTTCCTTTTTGGATTATCATAATGGATGCATTTTTCATCACCAGTGACTATATGGTGCAGAAAACCCTTTCGTTTATGCCTGGCAAGCAGCATTTCACATGTGGAAAATTGGCATTCAAAGTTTCTCCGTGTCAGTTCATATGAATCCCAATTTCTTTGTTTTTGAATCATTCCCAATGATTTCAACCCATGTGAAATTGCTTGTTGAGTCACTCCTAATGTAAGTGCAAGTTCTTCTTGCGTTTGGCACGAATCTTGATCCAATAATACTTCCAATTCCGCGTCTTCGTACACTTTCGGCCTTCCGCTACGTTCTTTGTCTTCGATGTCAAATTCACCGTTCTTAAACTTTTGAAACCACTCACGACAACTTCTCTCACTTAAGGCAGCCTCACCATATGCTTCTACAAGCAATCGATGCGCCTCAGCTGCAGATTTCTTCAAATTGAAGAAGTAAATCAAAAGTTCCCGCAAATGACGCTTATTCGGCTCAAAACTTGACATTTTCGAACACAAAAAAATGTTATACTGATAAAAATTCACTAATATTTCAAGGTCATGTTGTTGACAGATGTCCAACCTTACGATAATGACATTTTACATCTGACAATTTTAACCATAACTTACTGGTGGCGCCAACTTTTGTCAAACGGCGGTGACTTATTTGTACACCCAATATAAAAAAATATATATTATTCAAGTGACTTGCTTGGATGATCAGAGAGAGCAAGAGAGTAAACTCTCTTCATGAGCGTTCTAACCAAGGATTCGAAACCATTTATTATTGACAGATTTAAAAAATAACAAAATATATATATACGAGTATAAGTTGAGTGAAATGATAGGAATGTAGTGGCTTTCTTAAGAGAGTAAACTCTCCTCATGAGCGTTCTTAACCAAGGATTCGAAACCACTTATTATTGACAGATTTAAAAAATTACAAAATAAATATATACGAGTATAAGTTGAGTGAAGGGATAGGAACGTAGTGGCTGCGGCCATTACAATAGGTACTTGCACGCGCCTGCGTATGATCAGAAAAAATATATTTGGTAAGAAACCGTAGAAAACTTACCAAGGGATTAAGAACTACAAAAAACTTGTAGATCTTCAGATATGTAATAGGAACACATTTGCCTTTAGGTTTTACTACCAGTATGTCTCAAACACGATGTCCTCGGGCACCATGCGTCAAGCCAACAGATTTAAAAAAATCGGCCCGCCGAAACTGATTTTTTAAACTATAACATACGGAATGGGGTGATTCAGGATGAATGTGAACTTAAGGCTGATGTTTTGAGTAAGATTAAAAAGAGCACGCTGGGATGAAGAAAAGCAAGTTTATTACGTTTTCCATCTTTGTTTTGTTGCGAATCCAAGAGTTTCGTTAACGGTCTCCTGAGAATGTGTATGGGTATTGAAATCGCAAGAGTTATATTGTGTTGTATAACACTTTCATTGTACAACCTGGCAGGCTTATTGCCATGTGGCAAAATCTTCCAACGAACCAGAAAGATGTTAAAGAGGCATTACGTGAAAACCAGACTGGACTCCTATTAAAAAATATCTGGGTTCCAACGGGAATCGAATCCGCAGCCTCCAGGTTGGGAGACAAGCGTCTTACCAACTAGGCCACGGAGGTCGCCGAGAAGTTGAATGAATGTAGAAGAGGTGAAGGATGTATGTCGACATAGAAAAGTCTAGTGCTCTGTCATTTCTGCCTGCCCCGATAGGGAAATGGCGTGATTGTATATATGTAAATATAAAATGGAAAAAAATTATAACAAAGTTATTGTATATTTTATTTCTAGTTAAGGCATTAACACTTGGAGGTTTAAATACATTGTAATTTGTTTTTATCAAACACTGTTTATACCATTTTATGTAAAGGCTTACCCCTATCGGTTTCAAGGTTTTCACAATCAAAGGAGCACAAACAAGACTCTTGAAGAAGAGTATACCTTTACATAAAGTGAGTTACACAAAGTTCACTTTACATAGAGTTATACCTTTACATAAAGTGGAATAAACAGTGTTTGATAAAAAAAATTACAATATAACAAAGTTATTTTGAAGTAGATTAATTTATCGCGTATTCGCTTTTTTTTAAATATTGAAAACATTCGGCCTAAAGCCAAATAGTTTATGTGACCACGCAAAATGAGTTTGACATGTCTGCTTTAATGGGTTAATAATAGTCTTGTAAATTTTAAACAGTTGTGATATCGTCCATCTCTGTTTCAACATAAAAAATAAAATTATCCTTTCAGTAGATTTTTATTCCGATAAAAAATTATGTCAACACATTAAGTCCCGTTGGCATTATTTTCAAAAGAAACGAAAAAAATAAGAGATCCGGATAACGTACACACAACAAATTTTGTTTATTATTCACATCGAAAGTATCATTATTATTCTGTTTTTTTTTGTCTAAAATTAGATACCTACAATTCACGATAAGCAAATTTTTCTTTTTCCTTCGCCATTTATGTTTCGGGAATATTTTTTGCATTTACATAAAACACCACTTATCTGCTGTTGCTTCGTTGGCAAAGCCCGTACGCGAAACATTAAATTTCATAAATAATTGATAGTTGCCAAGCGTTGGAAGGGGTTGAAAAACGAATGCCTCTGAAAAATATATCGTGAGGAACGGACATTTTTCAGGAATGCTTGAATCTTTTTTTAGCCATAGTTCAACTGCCTTTAATGGTGTTGCATATTATTAAAAAAGGGGGTCAATACACGCGAGAGATCAAGTAAAACCATTAATTTCTCATCTTAATATCTATAGTCTATATCGGTTCTTGTGTAGGAAGTAGGCACATATGAAAGGGAGTCAATACACGCGATAGATCTGTAGTCTATATCGGCTCTTGTGTAGGAAGTAGGCACATATGAAAGGGAGTCAATACACGCGAGACATCAAGTAAAACCATTAATTTCTCATCTTAATATCTGTAGTCTATATCGGCTCTTGTGTAGGAAGTAGGCACATATGAAAGGGAGTCAATACACGCGAGAGATCAAGTAAAACCATTAATTTCGCATCTTAATATCTGTAGTCTATATCGGCTCTTGTGTAGGAAGTAGGCACATATGAAAGGGAGTCAATACACGCGAGAGATCTGTAGTCTATATCGGCGCTTGTGTAGGAAGTAGGCACATATGAAAGGGAGTCAATACACGCGAGACATCAAGTAAAACCATTAATTTCTCATCTTAATATCTGTAGTCTATATCGGGTCTTGTGTAGGAAGTAGGCACATATGAAAGGGAGTCAATACACGCGAGAGATCAAGTAAAACCATCAATTTCTCATCTTAATATCTGTTGTCTATATCAGCTCTTGTGTAGGAAGTAGGCACATATGAAAGGGAGTCAATACACGCGAGAGATCAAGTAAAACCATCAATTTCTCATCTTAATATCTGTAGTCTATATCAGCTCTTGTGTAGGAAGTAGGCACATATGAAAGGGAGTCAATACACGCGAGAGATCTGTAGTCTATATCGGCTCTTGTGTAGGAAGTAGGCACATATGAAAGGGAGTCAATACACGCGAGACATCAAGTAAAACCATTAATTTCTCATCTTAATATCTGTAGTCTATATCGGGTCTTGTGTAGGAAGTAGGCACATATGAAAGGGAGTCAATACACGCGAGAGATCAAGTAAAACCATTAATTTCGCATCTTAATATCTGTAGTCTATATCAGCTCTTGTGTAGGAAGTAGGCACATATGAAAGAGGTAACCATACTTTGATCGAACTCTTGATCAGACTCGATAAATTTTATCAAAATTGAGAATTTAACGCGAAATCCTCGGTTGCAAGACGAGCGTTTCACAAACTAGGCCACGGAAGACGCCAATTAAGTAGAAACAATATTGTATAAGTTCAAAGGCTTTCGCGGTTATTTTTTCTTTGATTTACGCTGGAAAATAATTTTATTTAAACTTCATTACAGCAATCTAGAGGACTTTAAGCCAATTGGCAATCTCTTACAATTGATTTATAAATAAATGAAGTTACGTTGGTCGCAAAAATTCAGTATTAATTTTTATTTCGTCTTATTTTTTTTTCTTTTTTTTTATCATAATTAAATATGTTTTTTGTTTTCATTGTAATGTGTTTGAGTATTTTATTTTCCTTTTAAGCGTTGTACTGATTGCGCTGCATGTCTTTTGAATTTAGCTACTAACTTTTTGCTCTCCTTTATTAATATAAATAACGTAATATAAACAAAACATTAAGGACAATACCTTGCCTCTGGAGTTGAGTAACCCTGCATCAATATGTATGAAGCTTTTAATTCTGCAAAGCAACTTGCATCTCGTTCTACTAATGAGGCCATGTGTTTTCTATATCTCAATATCTATCCATAAAATTCCCACAAAATTCTCCGATTATTAAATTATTTTTAAACGATGACTGTAATTTATTATTACTACTGCTTTTTGTATCTTCACGTTAGTTTAAGATAAAGTTGTATTATTTGTCAATAATTGTAAGTACTTGTATAACCTGTCACATGTTCATTTGTATATAAAGACACTGTTGTGCCGTTAATTAAATAAATAAATAAATAAATTGTGCTGATGTTTTCAAGTGTTTACTATGGTTTGTAAAGGACACTTAAATGTCGTATATTTTTCCAATAAATAACAATAAAAGTGAGACATTATAAATCTATGGAAGAATGTATGGACGGTGGAGAAGAAACGCAAATCTAATAATTTTATAAAGACGACGAATTTATAGTTTTCATTATATGCATTTAATCATTTTACTGGTTGGTTGAAATAAATCGTCACTGTGCATTTAGTGTTATGTAATATGACCGAAGAAAAAAGGTTTCCAGAAAAGCAGTGCAGGCGAGTGGAAAATACTTTTCTATAATAAATGTTTAAAAATTTCCTTTGAACAAAAACTATAAACTGCTGTTTGAAAATATCCTGTTTACACATGAAGAAATGTCTAAAGTAGAGATTCATTAAAAAGAATATTTTTCAAATGTGGTAAAAGTTGCGGAAACGGATGCCCTTCCCTTTGCGTTCCTTCGGCGATGGGAAAAATGTAAAAAAAATAACTCAGACATGAGATTTTTTTAAATTCTACAAAGGAGGAATATTATTATGAGAGATGTTTGCATAACCACGTATGGTTTATGGTTTACATTTTATTTCTGGGGCATACTGCATTTTTTATGAGAATTCGTAGAATAGTTTATATGTAACTCTTTCCAAACTTTTCTCTATGGATTTTTATTCTTATTCATATGTCTCTTAAGTTAGACCTGTATTGTATTTTATAAGATTTTCGCAATATACATTACGATCAAGTGAGTTTATTCCCGCCATGTGGAAATCCCTTTCAACTACTATCGGGAAGATGTGACAAAGGCCTGAAGTGAAAACCAGACTGATTTCTTTAAAAAAAAACTGAGATACAACGGGAATCAAACCCGTAACATTAAGATCGGAAGACAGGCGTCGTACTAACTTGGCTTTGGAGGCCGTAACTTCTTATAGAATAATAACTTCTTATAAAACTTAAATCACTTTCAAATACGTCTGAGATAAATGGAGGGTGAAGAAGAAATGACCGAGAGAAGAATGGAAGGACATGTTAAGTGAAAACCAGACTGGAACACTTTTTTAAATCATAGAGATAGTCTAGGACCTGTGGTCTGAAAAGTTTTTAGTATTACTTCTCCTGAGATGTTGACTCTTAACTACCCTTTTGGATGTGGTCTTGTGAGACGACTGCTAGGTAGAGTGGAGGTGGAATGTAAGTGTTATTCTTGCTTCTCACATAGCTTTGCCAGTAGTTTTATAAATAAAAAAGGTATACCATATATGAATAATTTATAGATGATAAAACTAGACTAGAAATTATACAAAGAAGCACACAGAGTAAATGCGTACGCTAGCAAAAATATGTGGTATATGAATTCAATTCATAGGACAAATTTAAATAGGGACAATTGAGAGCAAACTCTCCTCAAGGGCGCTTTAACTCGGAATACGAAACCACTATTACTAAACAAATCACATCTTATGGCTATAGCAGCAGAACGACCAAGTATAACTCTCTCTTTGTATAAGTAGAACCTTGCGGGATTATTGCCATTCGGCAATATCTTCCAATCAACCAGAAATATGTTTATCATATGAGGCCTTAAGAAAAAGCCAGACTAATTTTATTTTTATATAAAAAGCTGGATTGTAACGGGAATGGAATCCGCAACTTCATTTTAAAAAGACAGGCGTCTTACCAACGACGTCGCGAAGGTCATTAATGTATGACAGAATAAAAAATATAATTATTACGGATGAATACGAGTTAGGTAGGTTGCAAAATTGCAAATTTATGTGTTTTGAACATGTACGAAAGACTGACAAAATTATTTTATAATGCGAGCATGAGTGGCAGTGCGGGGTAAAAAAGACAGAGAAAAGTAAAGATAAACCAAGAGACTGAAATTTTAAAAGTAGAAAAGGTAATGAAAAATATATAAAGAGGGAATGTGTGGATGTGGAGAAGTCGAACGATGTATGTCATAATAGGAGAGCGTGGTGCTCTGTCATCTCTGCCTGCTCCAACAGAGGACATGTAAGACGGCATTTTACAAGAAATAGATAAGAACAGCAACTTTTGTCATAAAAAGGTCATCTTAACGACCCCGCCCATCGATATGTACTCGTACATATATAAATGGTTGAATTAAAATAAGCACTAAGAACCAAAAAAAACAAAACAAAAAAAACTAAGTATGCAGTTTCGTTCTATGTCATGTATAATTAAACTGCATACTTAGTTTTTCTTTGGTACTTTGTGCCTATTTTAATTCAACCATTCATATTATCTAACACGACACGACCCACAATATTCCGGATGTTTTTAGTTCAGGGAATAATTAAAACTAGTTGCAACCCGTGAAATATTCACGGAAATAAAACAAATGATACATTTTTGAAATACCGAATGGAGCAAGATCAGTCTTAAGTTTTTTGGGTTCATTAATGTTCAAAGTTTAAAATAAAAAAGGTACATCTTGATTGATGAATTATTTAATTCTCAAAAATCTCTTTATACACGATGTTTTGTGTATAAACATTACTGTTGTTCAATTTAAATCGTTGATAAAGTTTTCCTTGAAGGCTTGTTTCAGATATTGTATATTGACTTGAATGTTTTCGCGTTTCCGACATCTTGAAAAAACCACATATAATTAATTGTCTGCATTAAAAAAAAGAGCATAAGATAAATAAACACAAGTAATTATAAGGTTCAATATAATAGGAAATAAATGAATTATTTAATGAATTACAATTCAAAATAAATTGGCATCGTCCCCTTTTACACCGGTTCGTTCAGTATAATTTCAATCTGTTTCGAAGTAGTAAACACAAGTAATTATAAGGTTCAATATAATAGGAAATAAATGAATTATTTAATGAATTACAATTCAAAATAAATTGGCATCGTCCCCTTTTACACCGGTTCGTTCAGTATAATTTCAATCTGTTTCGAAGTAGTAAACACAAGTAATTATAAGGTTCAATATAATAGGAAATAAATGAATTATTTAATGAATTACAATTCAAAATAAATTGGCATCGTCCCCTTTTACACCGTTTGGTTCGTTCAGTATAATTTCAATACGTTTCAAAGTATTTCTCTCTCGCTCTCTTGTATTCAAAATTCAATTCTTGTATTTTTTTGGCGACCACCGTACGGGTTTTGGCCTATTTATATTATAATAGATATATAATTTTAGTCAAGTCTACAGTATTGTATAACACTGCTAATATTTCAATGTTAAACTTAATATTGGTTTTCTAATATTTTGTATCACAAAGGTCATTTCATCGCGGAAATAAAAGAAAACAAAAAATGCGAAGAATGGGAGAATGTCTTATCAAATAATGGAAAAAAATATATAATTTATTAATCATAATGTAATAAACCGTTTCGACATACAATGACCTTGTCAAAATAATAAGTTTCAGGTGAGAGATCAAGAGAAACAATGGTATTCTATTTATTAGTGTTTTTTTTATATTGTACAATTCCCAGGTAAAAGACAAGATATTTACGGACTGGGCCACAATAATGACGACTAGGTCTTGAAATATAAAAATGATGTTGAGAAAGGATTTCTATTGTATTATACTCGTACATGATTCGCTTGGGCGCTGTTTTATGACAGTGGGCTGAGACTTTTACAACAAACATTGTTTCGGTCATTCCCCAGGAAGACCTTAAATAATATGGAAAGAAAGCTGAGAGTCAATATCTCAAAAGAGGCAGGGGTGATGCAATGAAAATGAATAAAAACTTGAACCTAGATAGAAGCTGCGCGGTTATTCTCTAGTGGCGAGAAGAACCCGTGCGCTTTCGTAACGGTTGAGACTCTGTTTTAAGCCAAGCGGTATCCAGCGCCCATTCACTTATGGCGAAGATGACAAACCAACCCTTAAGATGAAAACTGTAAAGTTCTCGAAACGTCGGCATCAAAAGCTAATCAATGCAGTATGATACTATGAAAGGATTTGAACAAACGACACCCTTCACTGGTTGTGACAATTATTCTGTTAAAAATTACCAGCCATAAGGAAAACATTATATTTGCTACATACGAACGTCTGTCACTCCACATTATCCTTTCTCTGGGACTAGATTTAGCAGATATTACCTTCGAGTATATTATTGCTCGTATAATTTTATGGTAGAAAGATATTGGTGGCAGCATCAGGATATATCGGGCTGAGAATCATCTCATTTCATGTCCAGAAGTTTATACTTCTCCTTTGATTGAACATGTACGAGTATATTAATTGATTTCAAACTTTGTATTCAAGTCCCTGAGAAAATAATCGAATACTGTAGAAATGCGTGCACTTAGAAGAATATATGGGGTCACAATGTATGCCAGAATACGGAATGAAGTGATTAGAGATGAATGCGAACTTATGGCTGATGTGTTGAGTAAGTTAAAGAAGAGCATTCCGTGATGGTTTGCGTGCGTGGAAGAAAATAATAAGGAAAGACTAACACAACAAATATACAGTGCAAATATGAGTAGAAGGCGTGTAAGAGGACCAAAAAATAATGGTTGGGTTAAGTAAATGGCATTTTTAAATAAGGAAAATTAAGAAGTACAAGAAAACGTTGGAGCCGTATGAGGTGTATGGATGTGGAAAAGGCGAAACATTTGTCGAGGTAGGAAAACCTGGCACTCTGTCTTCTATGCCGATCTCATAGAAATAAGGTGATGGTATGTACGGATGTAACTGAGAAAATAAGTATTTTTTGTCGTATGAGAAGGTGTATGTATGTGGAGGAGGCAAATAATGTGTGTCGAGATGGAAAAGTCTGACACTGTCTTCTCTGCCGGCACCGATAGGATCAAGTGAATCATAGAAGTTTTATGAGTAGGTGTGTCGATGTGGAGGAGGCTAAGGACGTGAGTCGAGATGGAAAAGTCTGGCACTCTGTTCTAATATGCCTACCCCGATAGAGAAAAGGCGTGATCGTATTTAGATTAATCACATAAATTTTTCTTTTCACACTTTTTTATTTTATTTATACGCGACTAGAAATTCTATAAATACACCATTTGCGAAAAAACAACAGGTAATTTCATTTGGAAACAATTTTAAGCAATCTGGGTTTGTTGCCACAGTAAACTAGGCGTTTGCCTGTATCTCACTGAGGATACTTTGCCTCTATCACCATGATTTTACACTTTGCCTCGATTGTCAGAACTTGACAATACATTTAAGAATTTTCCTATTGTTCAATAAATTAACGTTTTTCAAACGTTGAAAAAATAATACTGAACTCGACAAATTGACATAGAATAGTATGGCACTTATCCCGCGATAAAACGGAGTGTGTCTGGATTCCTTTTCAATAAAATGTTTCTTCAAGAATAATAACATCGGAGTGTATCGTAAAATGGTATCATTGCTTTGATAACATTTTATGATGTACGGAAAATAAGGATACCTACATTTTGTACTTAAATTATTTTCACAAGGAAAAAAAGCAGTAGGTACAAACTGTTTGAGAGTTATGCTAAAATGTTTCTTCTGAGAAATGAACTTAAGAAAGAAGTTGGTAAACCAATTTGATTACACATACTTTTTTTTTGCTTCCAACGAATATTCACTTAAAGCTTGCTTTTGAAAAATATAAATTTTCAATTTAAATATATTTTCAGAGATAGAGAAAAGACGCATAGAATATAATCTAAGGCTTCAGTTGAATTTTTTCACAGAGGGAAAGGTGACAAGGATGAGAAATAGAAGAACGTCAACATTTTCTATAATATGAGAAATACAAGTATGAGAAACAGAAGAACGTCAACATTTTCTATAATACGATAAATACAAGTATGAGAAACAGAAGAACGTCAAAATTTTCTATAATACGATAAATACAAGTATGAGAAACAGAAGAACGTCAACATTTCTATAATATGAGAAATACAAGTATGAGAAACAGAAGAACGTCAACATTTCTATAATATGAGAAATACAAGTACCGAACAAGCTATCCATCACTTGTACAAGTATGAGAAATAGAAGAACGTCAACATTTTCTATAATATGAGAAATACAAGTATGAGAAACAGAAGAACGTCAACATTTCTATAATATGAGAAATACAAGTATGAGAAACAGAAGAACGTCAACATTTTCTATAATACGATAAATACAAGTATGAGAAACAGAAGAATGTCAACATTTCTATAATATGAGAAATACAAGTATGAGAAACAGAAGAACGTCAACATTTTCTATAATACGATAAATACAAGTATGAGAAACAGAAGAACGTCAAAATTTTCTATAATACGATAAATACAAGTATGAGAAACAGAAGAACGTCAACATTTCTATAATATGAGAAATACAAGTATGAGAAACAGAAGAACGTCAACATTTCTATAATATGAGAAATACAAGTACCGAACAAGCTATCCATCACTTGTACAAGTATGAGAAATAGAAGAACGTCAACATTTTCTATAATATGAGAAATACAAGTATGAGAAACAGAAGAACGTCAACATTTCTATAATATGAGAAATACAAGTATGAGAAACAGAAGAACGTCAACATTTTCTATAATACGATAAATACAAGTATGAGAAACAGAAGAACGTCAACATTTCTATAATATGAGAAATACAAGTATGAGAAACAGAAGAACGTCAACATTTTCTATAATACGATAAATACAAGTATGAGAAACAGAAGAACGTCAACATTTCTATAATATGAGAAATACAAGTACCGAACAAGCTATCCATCACTTGTACAAGTATGAGAAATAGAAGAACGTCAACATTTTCTATAATACGATAAATACAAGTATGAGAAACAGAAGAACGTCAACATTTTCTATAATATGAGAAATACAAGTATGAGAAACAGAAGAACGTCAACATTTCTATAATATGAGAAATACAAGTATGAGAAATAGAAGAACGTCAACATTTTCTATAATACGATAAATACAAGTATGAGAAACAGAAGAACGTCAACATTTCTATAATATGAGAAATACAAGTATGAGAAACAGAAGAACGTAAATACGAGTATTTCTATAATATGAGAAATACAAGTATGACAAACAGAAGAACGTCAACATTTCTACAATATAAGAAATATAAGTATGAGAAATAGAAGAGCTTGAACATTTCTATAGTATGATAAGCTTGAGCATTTATAGAGTATAAGAAATAGAAGAGCTTGAACATTTCTAGAGTATGATAAGCTTAAACATTTCTCGAGTATGATAAATAGATGAGCTTAACATTGCTCGAGTATGAGAAATAGAAGAGTTTGAACATTTCTAGAATATGATAAACTTGAACATTTATAGAGTATAAGAAATACAATAGAAGAGCTTGAACATTTCTCAAACATAAAAAATAGATGACCTTGAACATTTCTAGAGTATGAGAAATAGAAGAGCTTGAAAATTTCTAGAGTATGATAATCTTGAACATTTATAGAATATAAGAAATAAAAGAGCTTGAACATTTCTAGATCATGAGAAATAGATGAGCTTGAAATTTCTCGAGTATGAGAAATAAAAGAGATTGTACATTGCTACAGTATGATAAATACAAGTATCAGTAAGAGAACTTGAACATACTGAGTTTGACGTAAACATGTCCAGTTTTTAGGTGTGACCTAATTGACAAGAAGCTTGCGTTCCACGCGAGGTTTTGAGTTCGATTCCTGAGTTTTCAAGCTTTTCTCGGTAGATTTTACTTCATATTTTTCCCTCTCTTAAGTTATACCTGTATTGCATTGAACTTTCGCCGTATACATTATAACCTAACGAGCTTGTTGCTATGTGATATCCTCTTACAACTAACCAGAAATATGTTTAAGAGATCTTAGATTAAAACCTGACAGGAACATTTTTGAAACAAAAAAAATGGTTACCAACGGAAATTGAACGCGTGACCCCCGGTACAGGTTTGTAACTGGGTCACTAAGGTCGTCAAAAAAAAGTCAACAAAGAAAATAACTTAACTTAATATCTTGGGCATATTGTATTGGGTGTTAACATAAGTTGTGCCCGTTTTTTTCCAAATTTAAAAATGAGCACCAAAAGTAAACCAAAATGGTAAAGGTTATACGTCATTCAAAAGAAAATTTTCTGCTCTACAAGATTTGGGTTTGCTTTTACGTCACATATATTATTTTATTTGATTCCAAGCCTTCAAAATGGAATGTCAACTAGACGAAAGTGAGCATTTTCGACACCTTCTGTTCGCGTTCAATCGAGGGAATAAAGCTGTTCGCAATATTTGCGAAGTGTACGGTGAAGATGCTTTGAATAAAAGAACATCTCGTCGATGGTTTTCCTTCAATAATGACGTCGAATTGCGGACATGGTTGGACGAATTCCTCGAGTCAAGACCGGATGGTTTTTATCGCACAGGCACTGAAAAACTTGTAGAACGTTGGCAAGAAGTTGTAAATAATGAAGGACAATACATTATTGACTAATTTGTTGTAATTTTTTTTGTTGTGTCCTCTTGTTCTTTTCATTTGGAAACAAAAACGGACACAACTTATGTTAACACTCAATATTATATTTCCAGTATATAATATGTAAGGTATATGAAAAAAACCTAACAAAACATCTCAGTTCATATATACCACACATACAAAATTAACAAAAGAGAGATTTTCGAGTAAAGTAGATTTAATGCTTCCATTTTCATAAATATAAGAAAAGAAAATGAAGAATGGAGCAGACGAAATGAGAAAAATCCCATTACGTTTAATTATTTTGTCATTTCGACTGTTCATAAGAGGCAACAGATTTCTAAGAATTGCTGAATAGGACTACAAAGAACTGATCAGACGATAATCATTCTTACTGCGTGTTGAGTACTTCTCAGTATTTATTTCTATTAAGTTTGAAGAAAGCTTGACTTTAGAATGTAAGCCTTGTTGACAAGATAATTTTATCTAAATTTTGTTCAACGGCAGATAATTTAATTCTTGATCGAACCCCAATTCTTGAATCTTAAATCTATTCAACAGAGTGGGATTATGATAAAGCTTTTGCTGTTGATGGTCCTGTGAAGTGGATGGTCTAACTCTGAATGTTTGAAATATGGGTGCCAGGAATCATTTGAAGATACCTTTTTGGGAGATTTTAACAAAATTTATTATGGTATATGTACACTACACCTAAAGCTGAAAGTGTAACGATCACATATCGGAAGTCCTATAAAGGTTTCTTTGAGGTTCGTCTTTCCTTGGTAAGTTTCCTGCGGTTTTCTCTCTTTAACCAAATAATTGTTAATTATAAGTTTTACATAGATTTAAGGACAAATAACTGTTTATGGTGTAGGGTACCCACGTCCCTAAAATATTGTCAACATGCAGGGTCAACGACCGATGAATCAACCTCTGGATATGGACAATTGTCACATACCAGAACGTCAACACTGTTTACATGCAAATAATATTTACATCGCATTCCAAGGTAGAAAGAGAACATATCACGCCGTCTCGCCGTTTCGACAATAAATATCCTACCCACTGTATTATCCGCAGCGCTTCCGACCACCTCAGCACGCGCAGGAGTGAGATCGAGATATACCGCGGACGCAGTCACGCGTCCCGTTCTGAAATTCTATATATACCTACTTATCGTTGAATAAAGGGCACTTGTTATTATTCGCTTGACCATTCATTTCTGTTTATTATTTACCGACTGTTCACTCTCACTTCCCGCATTCCTGAATCGACGTATTTTATTTTAAATACAAAACAAATCATCATCATCACGACGTACGACTAAAGCATACCGCTAAATTGATGACCCCGAACGAAAAGGAACACAGAATTCGACTAAAGCGAATACAGAGATGTCAACATCAACATCATCAGCACGTCCTACTAGGACACACGCTAAAATGGCAACGAATCTTGTTGTTTCAAACCAAAAATATTTTTAATACAAAAACACAAATTAACAAAATTCGAATAGAAAATGAAATCCAAAATGTCATCTAAATGTTAAAATACAGATAACTAGATAATCATACCGAGTTGAAGAGATCTTTTTAACTAGAAAATAATTTCATTGGTTAAAAAGTGCCTCGTGTCACTATTTAATCAATTAAAAGATCTAGAAACGTTGTCAATATATGATACACACTTTATTATTTCCCAGTTTTATTATTTTTTTTATCTTATTCGAATAAACGGTCGTGAGACCTTCAGTTCAATAATAAACGAAATGGTATATGGTAGCGTGGTAATACATGGACTTATGTGCGGAAGGTCGCTGGTTTCAACCGCGTGCTGTGCTACTTCCCTCGAATGACACAGGCATTTTTTTCGCCTAATATTCGAGGGTATAAGAATATTATAGACTTCGGTCATATATATTATTTCAACAAAGGAAAAAAATATGTCGGTGTGCTCCGATCGCCTCAATTCGGCGTGTCATCGGATCCAGATGCAGCGGTGTGACGTGAGTTTGTTAGTGTCACTTATTAAAAAAAAAACGACTTCGAGGTCTAGCAACGATGTAGGCGATACAAAATCAAGAAAAATAAATTTAATACATTAATAAGACATCAGTAAGTAATAAAAATTTAACGATTCGATAAATCCTAACGAAATATTCGCAAAAATACTTGACAAGAAAAATATTCATCTAAATCAATTTATACAGGTTCAAGGAGATTTTGTATAGGTCTATCGAGTGTCTATAATGATTTCCCATCTTAAGTGGATAAATGATTGACATAAATATCGATTAACGTTAATAAAGAACTGTTTTATCGATTTTGTTGAATTTCTCGAATCAGAATGAAATATTCCCAGCAACCAGAAGAGAAATGTCTCAAATTTCGAGAGGAGAAAACTGAAATGGATTGAAATATGTAAGTAGTAGATATATGGTGGATCGTTCAGGAGAGATTGATTATCAGTGAAGCATTTGACAGTAGTATCTTCTGAAAGTTCCATAAATATCCCGTTAGAGAAGTCTGAGGGTTGCACATGCCGTTCGGGGGTTGTAAAATGGAAACCGCAAAAGAATGAACACAGCGATGTTATGGTGGGCGTGTGACCGACATTTTGATATGCTATCGAAAGAAAATCCAGTGTTGAATTGAGGTCCAAAATTATAAAATATTTTAAAGAAAAAGGTGTAACATTTTATATTTTTCATTATTCTGACAATGGAGCACTAAAAATAATACTCGAATAGGACAGTATCAAAATTTATATTATTGATTAATTACAACAGCATAAAACGTAGAGGCGAAATAAGACTGAAAAGAACAGAATAAATGCGTACATTGAGAAAAATGTATGGGGTAACAAAGTATGGCACAATACGGAATGTGAAGTGATTAGGGATAAATGTGAACTTAAAGCTGATGTGTTAGTGAGATGAAAACAAGCACTGAAACATGGTTGGGGCACGTAGAACAAAGGAAGGAAGAAATACTAACAAAACATACAGTGCACATGTGAGTGAAAGGCGTGGTAGAGGTATAACAACGAAATTATGGTTGTATCTTGTTCAAGGACGTAGCCGTAACTTCCTTCAAGCCGCGGAGTGCAGGGATAGATGGAGAGGAGTCGTCGGAGGCTATCGTGGAAGTCACGATGCACGAGTCACGAGCAACACGACAGAATGACGACTTCAACATACGCTTGGTCTTTCCATTGCTAATTAATTATTTCCACCTAGAATTCTGCCACCTGGACAACACTGGACATTTCCCGAATCAAGTTCTCTTCGGTCTAAGATATCGGGCTCTTTGGGCATTGCAGGAAGTATCGCGTAATATTTCCCATTTTTCCAAGTTGTCCTTGTTTCTCTCAATTTCTCTTCAGATTTTGTTAAGAGATTTCCAGGACCTCCAGAGCACTTCAGAGTCAGGTGGTAATGCCTTTCTCTACAAGCAGAATCCATTCAAAATCGGCATACATCTACATTATAATGATTTAAAGAAATATAAGTTCAAATGTAACGATATATTCCACCCGTATCGGCAACATCCGATCTTTATCGTATCAGTCCAGAAAGATGCAACTGTGTCAATAAATCGTCCATATCCACGTGGCCACGTAGGCGATTAAGAATCTCTATAAGGTCCATTGTAGACGGTTTCCCACCAACAGGCACTCCAACGGCTGCATCCATGTCAACAGGGGTTCAAATCTAGCACTGAAAGAATCATCACGATCACTATCTGGAGAGCCTTCAAGGGGCCATAAAACTCCTATGAGACCTCAGTCTTGGCTGTGATGGTATTTGGCCATACATAAAATGTTTGTGATCACTTGGTTGTTTGTGTTTCTCATGTCTGGAGTACACTAGTAAGTATGTAAACATTTCCCATAAGGGTTGATGCAATATCGAAATATACATAAAGCGATACTCGTCAAAACAAAATAGAAATATCCCTTCGAACCGGTCCTGCTGGAATGAGAATGTAAAAGGGATAGGAGAAAACGAAAACGATTTGGTGTCGTAAAGCGTACGCAAAAGAACGAGAAACGGGGAGAAAGTGAATTTTGGAGTGACAGTACGTTGAACCGATGCAAGGGAAAAGCGAATTCCAAAAATGTAAACTCTGACCTCTTTTGGAGACTGAATATCCAGACACGTACAAATATATGGTTGTCCTCATGGGATTGAAAGTGGAAAAGTAAATTTTCCTTTTTTGACATTGCTACTCCTATTTGCTCACCGCAAGAAGAAAATGTTACAAATGCACTTTGGATACATTTTGGATATTGTAAAGCAGAAATACGATTATATGTCTGGGGATTAAAAAAAAAATAAACGAATTGAGATTTTGAAAGCGGAAGAATTTTAGACACCCAACAAGATTCATCTGATAGGCAAATTTTCATCAAAATAGTTTTATGAGGCACTTCAGCATGCACATACTCGTTGTCAAGATAGTTGAAAGTCACAATTTCGTTGATAATAAGATAAAAATTCGCCAAAACGGATATATTGAGAAGTACCACACGAATAAATTAAATGAAGAAGTCAAATTATATATACATATCACCACGCAATTTCTCTATCGGGATAGACAGAGTGGACAGAGCGCCCGACTTTCATATCTCGACACACATCCTTAGCTTCTTCTACATCAGTACACCCATATATATATAACTTCTACGATTCCTTCTTTCAGAATATCATTCACTTGATCCAATCATATTTTCCTAGGTCTTCCTCACATATACGTCTTCCACTCACATTTGGACTGTATATATGTTTTGTATATCTTTCTTCAGTCATTCATTCCACATGCTCAAACGATCTCATCGTGCTATTCATCATCTTACCAAAAACATCATCAATGATACGTCATATAATAATAAGAAAGAATATAAAAATGGATGAAGTCTACTATCCTCCAGACTTTTGACATCGGTAATTTTACCTTAGATATTCCGAATTTATTTTGATGGTTAACTAAACATTTCGGCTTTAACTTTGTTAAACTCCATAAAATAATATTTTACAATAAATAACTTTATTTCATTAATAACATTAATCCCCGCTGCACGTGTTTCTACCTCCTAACCCAAGGATCCCTTCAAGTGGAATATTACAGAAATTCCGATAGGAGGTAGAAACACGTGTAGCGGAGATTAATGCAGTTCAGCTACATTAATCCCTGCTACCCGTAGAGCTTCGGGATAGAAGGTAGAAACATGTGTAGCGGGGATTAATGTAATTAGAGGAATAACAAAGTAATTGATTGTCAAATATTCTTATTTGGATGTATTCAAAAACAAGTGCGCCAGGAGAGGTCTCACTGTACTAATAACATTTACTAGGGTACGTTTTCTCCGTGGCTTAGTTGGTAATACGCCTGTCTCCCAACCCGGAAGTTGAGGGTTCAAATCCCGCTGGAACTCAGATTTTTTAAAAAGGATTCCATTCTGATTTTCATTTAACTCTACAATGCGCGATTTTTTTAATTTCAAAAATAAAAATATATTTATGCATTAAATATGTACTGGAACATAAAAAATAAAATAATTTTTATTTTTTTTATTTTATATATTTAAAAAAAAAGAGTAAGGTTCATATATGAATCACTGCGCATTTGTAAGTTAATTATATGATATAATGATATAAATGAAATTACATATTTTACTTCACTTATTTTACACATATGTACTAAAGAATAAAAGAAGAAAAAAATAAGATTACCTTGATCACCAATAATATAGTAAAGTAATTTGATTTCAAACTGGAACAAATCACAAAAGTCATCTACGCGCAATAAGTCAAACTTCAACTGCCAAATTGACCGGTAAAACAGTTTTCTATAAAAACTATGTGGTTTTAAAGCATGGAGATTATTGTATCACATTTGTAACAGCGCATGAGTCGTTGATTATACCACTCAACACAAAAATATTTAGAAAAACTTTGGTTGATTCATATGTGCATCATTGCGCACTGTAGGGTTAAGGCCTCTTTAACATCTTTCTGGTTGGAAGACATTACCACATGAAAATAAGCCCGCTAGGTTGTACTGTATACAACACAAGTGTAACACACGAGGTGCATGGCAACGCACTTACGCACTGGACTTTCGTGCGGAAAGTCACTGCTTCGAACCCCGCCCTATGCATCTTCCCTCGAATGGCACAGGGAATTTTTTCCACCTAGTATTTAAGGAACAAAGGATATATGTATATGACCTCGGCCATACCTATTCTTTCAAAAAAAGAGAAAAAGAAATACACCGAATTATACTTGCTCACATTTTAAAGTTATAAGCACCGCCGTTATTTTTAATTATTTAAAAGTCAATGTGTTATTTGAGTTATGAAAAACATCTACACATAAAATTCATAGTCAATAAATTTCCATTTTAAACGATACGAGGTTGAAAATAGTACCCAGGAGAAAAACCAATCACTGCATTCTATCCAATAAAGTTTCTTTTTACAGCAAGAACAAAAATATACTTCGATGAGGGGAGTCCGACAGGGCGATCTCATCTCACTCCTGTCGGCCGAAGTGTATATAATCATGTTTTCATTATACTGCAGACAAAAGTGAAGGTGTTACGATATACGAGCTCAACTCAACCCTACTCTTCCTAAGGTTGAGCTGTATAGTTCAGGTCGATTCCGCCACCAATCACACTGTTATGGGGTACAAAATACTCGTAAGTCTTCATCCAGCGCGATCAAAACTAGAGGATCGAAACATTATTTTTTTAAGGACGCAAAGTCACTTAGTGACGAAGACGGAACTGCCAAAACGGACTCATTCTCCGGCGGCGACACAACTCATTGTGAAAAGAATAGTAGTGACAACAGATTTAAAGTCTGACTGTACGAGTAAATATACTTAGATAAACCAGCTTAATGTTTGGAGTTCAAACAGTCTAGTAAGTTGCCAGTACCTTCGCAGAAAACTTCGAATTCAACAAAATTATCATTTGACGCCAATGAATCCGAAAATGTACCGATGTATGATAAGGCTGAATAGAGATTATTATCGCAGTACAACAAAATGTGATCTGCGAATTGATGCACATAGCCACAAATAAATAAAAGGGTAAAGGTACAAGATTGATACTAAACTATTTACCATTAAAGCTCCCATGGCCAAGCACAGATTGGGCAGCTTAATAGTTTGGATACACCCACTGCAAGTCGAGTCTATTCTTCTGTCTAGTCTCAAATTTCTTCAATATTTCATAAGTATCAGCGCTTCGACAGTATACGAGTACAATAGAACAAGGAAGAAACAAAATATCGCCATTTCATTCGAAAACCAGGATTAATAACATGTTCATAAAAACTTTCTAATGTTTGGCGACCTCCGAACCTAGTAAGTTAGTCTTCTTTTTTGACGTCGTCCTTTACTATACATGCAGTGAGACTCTCAAACCGTCTTTCGCACGCTTTAAGAAGCAACTGAAAAAGCTCTTAATTTCAATTCAGTAATATAACGTGTTTAATACCTGATTTTTCTTTCATCTCCACCATTTCTTCCTTTTCCTGAGATTGATGATATCTCACTTTTAATATGTATATTAATTTGTTCATAAATATTGTAAAGATGAATAATCATTAATATATTATTAACGATCGTGTAACTTCCTTAAGTTACTTTTGTCTGGTTGAATGGAAGATATTGCTACCTGGCAATAAGCCCGCCAGATTGTTTCTTTTTACAATCAAGTGTCAAATAAACTTTACAGTCCGTTGTAAGAGATTGCCACACGAAAACTAACACGCCAGGATGTACTGTATACAACGAAAGTATAATAAAATACAACTTTGATCAAGAAATCTCAAAATAAGAAATCAAAACATATTCAATCGCAGGCCGTCAGGCCTGCGATTGAATATGTTTTGATATATCTTATATATCCTATATATCCTATCTTCTTGATTTTGATATATCCTATTTTCCTGTTAGTATGAGATTTTTATCACGTCTCCGCCAATACACGACGTACGTTGTTTTTAAAGGCGTAGAAAAAGGCGCAGTCTGCTTCAGTCGGAGTGTGATCGCTAATTGATCCAATTAACGCCACCCTGTCAACAACACATAAATTCCATGACCCTAATCAGTTGTTTGTACATAATAAATAGATGCAAACAGATTCAATAGGTTAATGGACCCATTGGTGTGTAATATATTTAATCTGGAAAGTTATGAAACATTTGTCTATTCGCACGGAAATAAAGCTTTTGACCAAGCTTTATGAAAAATAAGTGAAATGTAATATTTTTTATGCCCTGCGATTTTTTCTGCAGCACCCGAGGAGCCCAGTGTTTTATATCGAAGAGGACTTCGTAGGATGTCCAGTGCTGTTCTGGTGACAGAATTCTGGACGGAAGCAGTATACGAGTAAGTACTTTTGACACGTAAAAAAGCTCTCTTTATACAAATCAATACGCCGTATCCCTTGCGGGATAGACAGATACAAAAAATCACCACACTTTTATATCCAATCATACAACTTTCGCCTCCTCCACATTCATATAATTCGCCATGCACAATCTTCTATTATTCTTACTTTTCACTTTAACCTACTTTCAAAACTTTATCCAGTTGATTCATCCACGGTTTCCTCGGTCTATCTCCTCTAGCACCTTTCATTTCCGACTTGTATACTCGCTCATCATTAATTTGCTCTACACATCCAAAGTCCCTTTCTTCAACTTACTTAAAACATCCATTATATACTATGCGTATCCAGAAAGTAAGTGTACTGAGGCTCTCACGACCGGATGGATTTTATTTTCGACATGTTGGCTACACTTCCGTGTAGCCTGACCCTTCCCATCAGCAACGAGACCGGTTCGAGGTCAGTACGTTGAGAAATGTCGACGCGACAACACGTTTCGTGAAAAATGTCAATCCAATCTCCCGCCAAGTGCGAAATACGCGGCGTCATCCGTTATCTCGTTTGGAAGGGAAAACCTCCGGTCGAGGTTTATAATGAGGTGAAAACTGCATATGGTGATAAAGCTATGAATCGTACGAGTGTGTACAAGTGGTGTCGCGAGTTTAAAAACGGTCACGTCACACCTCTTCACCCTCCGCCAAAAAGTTCAAAATCACAATTTCAGCCAAGAAAATCATGGCATCCGTGTTTTGGGACTGTTAAGGCATAATTTTAATTGAATATATGCCTCAAGGGGAGACCATCAACTCTGCAAGATACTGTGAGACCCTAAAAAAATTGCGGAGGGCGATTCAGAACAAGAGGAGAGGCATGCTGACAAAGGGAGTCTGCCTGCTGCACTACAATGCCAGACCACACACGGCCAACGCCACGAAGGAACTGTTCGCCTCGTTTAAATGGGATGTCCTGAACCATCCCGAGCATTCCCCTGACCAAGCACCTTCAGATTACTATCTCTTTACCTCCCTGAAGCTGCACATGGGTGGAAAAAGGTTTTCAACCGACGAGGAGGTAAAAGAGAAGGTGGATAAGTGGACGGAGGGGTTGGCGGGAAACTACTTCGAGGAAGGCATCAAAAAGTTGATACCCCGCTTCACCACCTGCATTGAGAGGAATGGCGACTATGTCGAAAAATAGCTTACATATGTACTGCGGTAACCACGTAATTTTTTTGTTTAAATAAAAAAAATTGTAACCTACAAAAATTCAGTACACTTAGTTTCTGGATATGCCTCGTATATGAAATAATTTTTGATATCTTCATTCCGTCTCGTCACTTAACATTTTTTTCTAACAGATGCACCTCCACAGCGTTTACCTAACTTTTATCCTTCTGCAAAGTCTAAGCTTCACCATATTTCTTATCAATTACCACCCACTCGTCGTCTTGTTTTAAACAACATAAAAAATATAACATCTCTCTTCTCTACACAATAGAGCCAAGATCTACACCAAGAAGGACAAGGATACTTACGAGTTTTATATATGTTTTTAGTAAATATATAATTATTAATTAATTAAATCGAAAAAAACATAAAATTAACGAATTAAGCTATAGTCCAATGAGATTCCTATAAATTTAGGGATAAAATAAATAAAAAACTTTTCTGTGTAGATTCTCAAAACGTGTTAGATGCGTTGAAAAGGGTTGAATATTTAAACACTCCGCAGGGGTAAGTTTCAAATGAGGGGCATATCCTTGCTATCGCGTAGTGGAAATGCGTGTTTTTTGTTTATTTCTTTTCCAAAACCATCACCATTTTTTCAACAAAGAATATGCGGTATTCAAATGCACGAGTATGAAAAAGTTAGATATGACCGGATGAGGTATTTACTGTTCGTTAGAATCGGATGTTATAAACAGAGTAAAAATTAATTAAGACGAGACCTAGTTGTAACGACGTATGTCTTCTGATTCGGTGATAGCGGATTCGATTACCGTTGTTACCCGATTTTTCATAAAAATGGTGTTCAGTCTGATTAATCTTGATGCCTCTTAAACATATTTCTAGTTGTTTAGAAGATATTGCAATCGCAAATAAAGTTTGTGCTGTATACGACAAAAGTGCAATGCAATTAAAAAAATAATCTTGAGACCGTTTTGTCACATTAAAAAGAGATTTGAAAAATTTAGAAAACAAATACATGTCTGTATGAATTGAATGACGTACGACGAACATGTATGCTGAGGAGAGAATCGATGTGTAAAATAGTAGTTGGCGAAATTTTAACTGTAGTAAATTTTTGTGTGTATACGAAGGTGTAGAAATTTGTCCTTTTCGCATACCCCAAAAGATATTCGCGTTATGTTATGTACTACATTCTTTTACTTGGAAACGACACCATAAAATCCTTGAGCAATTAACAAAAATTGCAATGTATTATTTACAGTAAAGGCACTAGCACTGTGGAAGTTAAAATAAATTGTTCTTTGTTTGGTCAAACACTGTTAATTCCACTTTATACAACGGTATAATAACCCTACCGGTTTCAAGGTATTCCCCTCATCATCAGAGGAGCACAGACAAGATTCTTGAAACCTGTAGGGTTTTATCGAGTAAACAGTTTTCAAAAAGGAATTTAATGCTTTTACTAACATACCATCACACGGTCTTCCTATTAAGATAGGTAGAGGCGACTGAGGGCTGAAGATTGAGTGGATTCGATCAAAAATCAAGCATACTAAAGTGATGCAGTCTGGAAAATTTAAAGGAATGGAATACATACAAAACATCACGCCATTTACGTGCCGGGGTTGGCAGAGCGGACAAAGCGCCAGACTTTCCTATCTCTACACATACAACTCCTACGATTTCTTGGACTGTATAGTATACGTTACTTTCTTTCGAAATATCATTCACTAGAGCCAACCATACTTTCCATGGCCTTCATCTAACACGCTTTCCACCCAGAATTGCATTATATATTTCTTTGGTTAGTCGTAAAATATTCTTTTTACATGTTCAAACCATCTCAGTGTACTTTCTTCATCTTAACATATCTTAAGTTAACATTCATCCCTAATAACCACTTAATTCCGTATTATGTCACACATTATCACCTCATGTATGACAGGATGGAGAAATCTTGTTTAAAAATGATCAAAAGGCTAATAGAAAGGTAAGGATAACTATGGTACTTAAAAAAATTGGCAAATATATATATTTCCGGGTATGCAAAAAAGTCAATGTGAACTACCAAATATAAATATCAAAGTTGAAAAAGTTAATATAAATAAAGTTCATTTACTTAACGTATCACACATGATTGGTTCAAATCGTCCGCAAATGATTTGATTTGAATCCCAACTCACCTGAAAATAAAGAAAAAAAAAAATAAGTTTCAATAAAAAATCAGATTTCATTATAACAGATGGTTTGAGCTGACAATAAAAAATATATTTGTTTGTACAGTGAAATGTAGTGTTCTTTATAATCATTTTAAAATAAGAACTTCAGAATACGAGTAAAGATAGCATATTTTTTGAGATAGCATATTTATTAATATGTTGTTTATAGTTAATGCATTAACGTTGTGGAGGTTTAAAGACATTGTAATTTATTAATATGTTTATTTGTTTAATTCACGACACAACAGTGTCTTTTAGATAATATGGAAACAATATACACATATGTAAGACAAGTTACATAGTTCAAATACTTGAAATTATTGACAGAATTACAAAAAAAAATCTACAGTAATTTAAATAATAACAAAGCCTTGAAAAGAAGGCAGTATATTCGACACGTTAGCTATCTTTTGATAAAAAATATATTCGATAAATGGCCGATAACCGAGAAAATCATAACACTATATTTAAAAAAAGCCTATTTGGAAAAATTTATTCAGTTTAATACAAGGTACAGCTTTTGATATTCGATATTTTATCAAAAGCTTTAGGGTGTTGTCTGAAACTGGTATATTCACTAATAGGATAAGCAATTATTTTACAAAGAAGGATAAATTAAGTTTAAAGTTATATATAATGTATGATAGAAGTGTATTGTATAAGGAGAATGGGGATATTTAAAAAGTATTCGGCTGTTGTTTATTTTTATAATAACATTAAAATAAAATGAAATTAACAGGAGTCAATAAACTAGAAGATGGAAAGTAAAGAAATAAACAGAACGATTATAACATATAGGAAACAAATAAAGTTACAGATATTTCCACGCCAAATTTGACAATCGTCTACCAAACTCGATTACTGCGATATCGTTCACAGATCCCAGGAGAAACAGGGCGGTAGGGGGATGTTGACAACGTGGCAGAATCGGCAGACGGCGGTACAATACACGGGGATGCTGGACAAATCCCAGGAGAGCAGGAGGTATTGAGAGGTCTGATCGGGGCCTTGCACCAGGGAACATCAACATATCAAAGCTTGATCCAGCTGAGGGAGTTGGGATTACAGATACACAAACTAGCGTTTAAGAGGGAATATTGAGTTGAAAGTGATAGTACATACGAAAAGTGCGCGTTTTAGGTTAATAATAACAAAATGACAATTTATACAACGCTATTTAGACAGGATACCCTTCTCAAAGGTGATCTACTCTTCATTATTGAAATAACGTATTGTTTGCATTACATTTTCGCTGTATATAATGCAACGTAGCAGATTTACTGCCATGTTGCAATCTACAAAAAGCCTTGTGTGAAATTTTGACAGAAATCCTTATTTTTATTCAAAACAATCTGGGTTCCAAAGGCAATCGAACCCACGGATTGGAAGACAGATTTCTCACCAACTAGGCTACGTAGGTCTTCTATTTAAAATACTACAAAAACATAAAATAAGTTGAGTTTTTGGATAGGAAGATGGCCATTTCTTCCACGTTTTTCGTTTCTCACGTCAAAATCACCACTTTTGAATTTTTTAAACCACTTAATGCACTGTGATTTACCAAGAGCGTGCTCACCGTAAGCTTCGACAAGCATTCGATGCGATTCTGCAGCAGTTTTCTTCAAATGGTAACAGAAAATCAATGCCGTCCGCAAATCATAGTTTTCAGGCACGAAAACAGACATGTTCAACGCTATGAAAACATATGTAGTTGTATTAAACTTGTATTGTTGCGAATTAAAAGTCTTTGACAAATTTAAACACAAGAAAAAGGCACCAATGACGCGGTTTGATAGTCACTACATTGACAACTAGAGCCATATATGAGCAAATTCCGGTTTCATATTTATAGACTTGGTATATTCACAAATGGAGGACTTTTTGCTTTATAATATTTTCAATGGTTATTTTTACGTTGACGTTAGCAAATTACTCGCATATTTTCGGATAAAGGAGCATAGTTAACGGTTTTTTTTTACTTTTATAATACATTAAACGAGTTTTAATTTCTAGGTAATAATAACTAAAGAGAAACGCAATTAATTTGTGACAATCCAACGATAATTACATTTCGCAGGATGGCCAACCAAAAAGTCACGCTTCGAGAGATTGCCTGTAGTTATCTGTCACAGTCTGATGGAACTGACGGGGACACTGGACAAAGGGGTCTTGGAGATAGGAGAGAAATAATTTATAATTGACCATTCTTTTGAAATTGTATAAGTGCATAGACGCATACTAGATACATTGGTTTTTAATGAGAAAATGGAAGTTTATAATGACAATTTACGAGTATAATTGTGACTGCATAACCTAGAATTATTTTGATTATATCAAATGGGTAAGATGGCAGCGGATCGAATATAGAACAGAATTTTACAGTTTCAAAGAACTCAAACCAAGAAGGCATCTAAGTAAGGCGTGGATCGAACGGATAAAAGAGCTATCGACGAGACTTGGTATAACTGTAAGGAGGTTTTAGTTCTATTGAGGCGAAAATAGGAATTATCGAAACTGTCGTCCAAATCACTTTGCACCTGATACAAAGGACATTACCAAATGGGTAAGATGACAGCGGATCGAATACATAACGGAATTTATCGAATACAGAACCAAATTCTACAAGTTTTAAAGGACTCAGGCCAAGAAGGCGTCTAAGTAAGGCGTGGATCGAACGGATAAAAGAGTTATCGACGAGACTTGGTATAACTGGAAGGAGGTTTTGGTTCTATTGAGCTGAAAATAGGAATTACTGGAAACTTTCGTCCAAATCACTTTACACCTGATACAAAGGACATGGCCAAAAATATAGACAAAGAACAACTAAGTTTAAATAGTAACTTGTTCGCTAGGTATGATGCATTTTCGAAAAATTTGTGCGCTAGGTATGATGCATTTTCCAAAAATAAAATACGAGTATATTTTAGAAATAAAATCCGGTTGGAACCTAGATTTAAAAAAAGGATTCTAGTCTAGTTTGGCCTTTTTAACACCTTTTTAGTTGGTTGTAAGATATTACTACATTGCAATAATCCTTACTTGTATATAACATATAATAATACTTGTTTATAACGAAAGTGTAAAAACATATAATACAATTGAAAAAAATCTTCACATGATTTGGAAATATCGAGCGAATGAATTTTCTAAGATTTACAAATAAGAAAGATAAAAAACAGTAGATCACGCATTCGTGTGGATAAGTTAAAAAATGTTTGTGTTGATAGAAAGGTGTGCAGATTGTTCCTCTGTGCATAATACAAAACGGTGTATGGTATGATAATAATATGTTATTTATTTATTTATTTAACACTTTTATTGCAATACAATCTGGCGGGCTTATTGCCAGGCGGCAATCTCTTCCAACCAACCAGGCAAAAGTAAATGAAGCAAGTTACGTGGTCGCATAAATCATTCAAATGACTATCCATCCTCACGAAATTCATAAACATATACGTGAGAACATGCCCACGAACCCCACAAAGACGGACAATCATCCGAACATTATTTTTCATATAAAGCGAGATATCATCAATCAAAAGGAAAGGAAGTGATAGTGGAGAGGAAATAAAAAGAAAAATCAGGAATGAAACACGCTATTTTACTGACTAGAAATTAAGAGTTTTTTCAGTCGCTTCTTAAAGCGTTATATACTCGTATGTAATATCAAATTCGACATGGTTTAGAGTCAAGAAAAAGGATAAATATAAAAGATACAACGTTAAAAATTACCGAAATGGATATAAAAATTGCCATGAAAAAATGTAAAACTAAGAAATCTTGCGTAAGACATAAACAACCCTTCGAATTTCCATAGGGAATATACCGGAATATAAGACAAACCCCCATTGGAAGCTCCTTACCTCTATCGATCCTTTCCTATAAATATACTCGTACCTCTCTAGTATGGGGTATGTAGAAGAGCTATGGTATAAGGTTACTTTGCAAGGATTTTATCGGGCATTAGCGAAAACATTATTGGAAATTGAACCTCGCCTTATAAACTTGATAGGGCAAGTGTAATAGTGGGTACTTGGTTAAGTGAGACAGGTGCAGGGCCGCTATTAGAAAAATGACACCTTTAAAATAAATTTCGAGACCTTCATTATACACGAGTACATACAAACCATCACGCAGCTTCTCCGTTGGAGGAGGCAGATAAGACTGATTGGCAGATTTACCTATGTTATATCGACACACGTATTTCGCATCTTCCACTTACATTCCTTCTTTCAAAATATTAACTTATACCTAAGTTTTCTTGGTCTTCCTCTACCACGGGTTGTACTTGGATTTCCACTGTATATTTGTTTAATTAAACTTTATTCATTCAGGGCGGAGGGGCATGACTCTCAGCAATGAGCAAGTGATGAAGAAATTATATAAATCATAAATTTTTAGAAACTCCAATCACGTTGTAAAGTGTTTTAAACAAACAATGTTGTTGATGTTGACACAAAATTTTGTCAACGTTTCTTGACAGCGGCAATAGCTTTAGCAGTTATCAAAAGTTTTTTGGAATAAATATATCTTTTCAAACACGGTAAAAATAGGTTCGAAAATATTATCTTCTAGATCTATTAACTAGAGTCGGTCCCGTCTTTTAGTAAAATGAGATACGACGAGGCTGAACACTAAAGACGTGACTACTTAGAGTGGAAATCAGTTTTTTTCTTAATATAACCGTGCTATAAATTGTGATCAAGGTGCGAGGGAGAAATATCCTTAAATTAAAGGGGTACTCGAACTAAACAATGTAAGAAATCTTGTGATTATACATAGTAATAATATGGGGGTAAACATAAATAAAAAATAAGCTTTATAATAAGTAGGTACCAAAAATGAAACTGACAAAATATGCCCCAAATTGCGGTTCTTTATAAAGTTTATGACAATTTTATGGAAGAATTCTATGGAGGGTAAGGTGAACTAATGCCTCCATTCTCGAAGAACTTGGAATCACACCTATGAAAATATGCCCAGTTAAGTCTCTTGACTTCGCAATATTTATGTATGGCGCAGATACGTACACTCGGAAAGCAAATGACAAACATGTAGAATAGATGCATTTGAAATGTGGTTCTGGAAAAAGATGTTACGAACACCATGGACAACAAGACGAACTAAGCCTCTATTCTCGAAAAAACGAAAATCGACAAAGCCTCTATTCTCGAAAAAAAAACGAAAATCGAGAAATTGTCGACAGTATGTCTACGATGAGTGCTTAGATTCTTTAGGCACTTTGCTTGTAGTCACAGGAAACGTGCAAGGATGACGCATAACAGGGTGATCAATTATATTCAGGCACTTTGCTTGTAGTCACAGGAAACGTGCAAGGATGACGCACAACAGGGTGATCAATTATATTCCAATTATATTCAGGCACTTTGCTTGTAGTCACAGGAAACGTGCAAGGACGACGCACAACAGGGTGATCAATTATATTAAATTTCGAAAACAGAGTAATTTAATTTATCAGCTTTTACCATTTACCAGCCCGTGAAAAATTACGAGATGTAAATTGATAATTTCCTCTTCAGTTTCTTGATGTTGTTGCACTTGCCGAAAATTCCGCATTTGTTGAGCTTGTATATAGTAGGTATAACGCGATGCTCATTGGCATCTTCTGCTTGTATCACGCTTTTCTTGCATCCGCTTTTGCGCATATATTCAGCGCGTTTTTCTTCTTTAATTTGGTTTCATTCCTATTTAATCAAACCGTAACTGCCAAAATAATTTACTTATTTGAAGACAATACTACCAATTTTATTTGACAAAATCGTAAGTATGACATTGATTAAATATTTTAACTATTAAACCAAAACGATGACATCAATTGTCACACTAGGACGTACTGACAACCGATAATACATTTTGTAATTTGATTTATCGATGATGCCAAATTCTTACATATCAGTAGTAACGGAAATAAATTGGACAAATTAGAGGCCCTAGAAATTCCAGTGCATCGGGATGAACATCAGGCAAACACATATATTCCAAGAATCACGCCGCTGCTCGCCAAGGTTGTCTCCTCTCTCCCTTCACTCACAGGTTCCAACCGGAATGTTAACCGTTAGAAGCGTGTATATCGGTACCAGTTCGAACAGAATTCAGTCTTGTTTGAGTTCCCCTGATGATGAGGTGAAAGCCTTGAAACCGGTAGGGTTATATCATTACAAAAAGTGGAATAAACAGTGTTTGATGAAATAAATTACAATGTCTTTAAACTTTCACTATGTTAATACCTTAACTATAAACACGATATTATATTGTTAAATAAAATTAGCACGGTACAGTTCAAAATTACTGAGTTAGTAATTCCGATATATTGGAGAGTGTGGCCGGGAGAACACATTGTATTTGGCCCGATTCGTTAAACCTTCGATCTTGAGTAGGCATGAAAAACTTCGAATACAGCAAAACCTTTGACACTACTAGATCGGAGTAGCAAAATTAATAATATAATAAGCTAAGAAAACCTTTGACACTACTAGATCGGAGTAGCAAAATTTATAATATAATAAGCTAAGAAAACCTTTGACACTACTAGATCGGAGTAGCAAAATTAATAATATAATAAGCTAAGAAAACCTTTGACACTACTAGATCGGAGTAGCAAAATTTACAATATAATAAGCTAAGAAAAAATTTAAATTCAAATAAAAAATGGTCTAAGACTAAAACCAGTCCAGAAACGAATACGCCTGGAATCGAACTTAGGATGCCCATTTGCTTAGGGTTAATGCTAACCGTTAGACCACGACCGTCAGCGGTGATTAGGTAGTGAAGATTATGGGTTAAATTCAATAAAATATTTTATTAACATCAAACATGTACACATTTATTTTATTATTGCACAAAAAAAAAAATAATAAAAAAAGGGTCTTGGTCAAGCGGGTAGAAAATCTAATTTTACAACATAACGATAACGTTTCACAATCGGAAAAGAATCCCAAAGATCTGGGTTCAAATCCCACAGGGATCAAAATTGTGTTCCGCTGGAGACGATACAAATATTTCGGGTCCAATTTTGTGGATTTGAGATGGGATTTTCAATTTGGTCCATGGAATTTTTATGGAAAACATCCAAGAATATCATCAGAAGTGACGATGTAACGGGCAGGAATATTTGATTTTTGAAAAGACTCAAATATCCAAAATGTTTAAAAAAAAAACTGATAACACTTCTATGAAGTGAGATTTTTTTCTCCAGATACATTTGAAAAAAGTCCTATATTCAGAATGGGTGTAAAAAGGTTTTTATCTCTTTTATGGGAAGGCTAAGAAAAAGAGTATCCGATAGCCAAAACACAGAGAGTTCGATAAAGAAAGAAAAAAAAACATTTTAGTTCAAATAAAATGTAATCTCGTTACATATGCCTATAACCAAAGAGTGTGTCCCTTTGAGAATTGAACCGAGCAAGATAAAAGTCCTCGATGCTATCCATTATATTGTATTTTCTTTTTGTATTACTTCATAATGAAGACTGTCCTTTTCAATTGTCAAATATTATTAAAGATTTCCCATAGGCTGTATTTTTTCACATTTTCGGTTAAAACTTCTTACAACGTGTCTATATTTATGAATTGATCAAAGGTTTTGACTTTTAACGCCAAATATCAGGGAACATTTGACGACGTCCGTGGCCTAGTTAGTAAGAGACTTGTCTTCCAGCCCGTAGGTTGCGGGTTCGATACCCATTGGAACCTAGTATTAAAAAAAAAACAAAGGTCGCACAAAACTCAAACGATTTCTCAGACTTTAAGATTTCCTTCTTTCATAATATAATTTACTTGATCTAACCTTACTGTCATTGGTTTTCATCTACCACGCCTTTAATTCATATTTGCACGGTATTTTTTAGTATTTCTTCATTCATTCGTTCTACATAGCCAAACCATCTCATAATGATATTTTTCATCTAACTCAATACGTCATCCTTAAGGTCACATTCAACCACAATCACTTCATTCCGTATTCTGTCATACATTCTCAGTGCACGCATTTCTACAGCATTTATTCAGCTCTATTCAACATTTTCCTACGTCCACGTTTCACTCTCATATATCAAAATTGGTACTTAAATAATGAAATGACGATAATTTTTAAAAAACTATTAATTTTCGAAAACACTCGTATACACATATCTAAACGATAACATTTAAAATTATGTATATATAATATAACAAATATAAATGAAAAATGAAAAGATAATAAAAAAAACTCAATTTTCGAAAAAAAACACGTATACACATTTATCTAAAACAAATAGAAAACATTTTAAATTATGTATACATATATAATATAAATAGAAATGAAAATTGAGAAGATAATTTTAAAAAAAAACTATTAATTTTCGAAAAAAACTCGTATACACATATATCTAAAAAAACAAATGGAAAACATTTAAAATTATATATTCATAATATAACAAATAGAAATGAAATGTGAGAAGATAATTTTTAAAAAACTATTAATTTTCGAAAAAACTCGTATACACATATATCTAAAAAAAAAACAAATGGAAACATTTAAAATTATATATACATAATATAACAAATAGAAATGAAAATTGAGAAGATAATTTAAAAAATAAACTATTAATTTTCGAAAAAACTCGTGTACACATATATCTAAAAAAAAACAAATGGAAAATATTTAAACCAAATCAATCCGCCGAGAATATTTCTATTCATAAAGCCAATAGGAAAATACATATCGGTCTAGAAAATTAGCCTAGGAAAATTTATTGTTTTTGCAAGACACAAAAGAGTGATATATTTTCTCGCAACCCGGAAGAAAAATACAGAAGATATATTGTCAGAAGGAACCGCGTGAGATGTTTCTATATATTAAATCTAAAAATGTAAGAAAGTATTTCAGACACGAATGAAAAAATTCGGAATACGAAGAATATTCTGTTCCAAAAACTGCTTTGAGAAATGAACCTTATGCAGGAAATTTTTGTTTTCAAATGATTTTTATTCACGGTTGGTTCGTTTTATTGACTGTTCGAATTTAGTGGGTTAAACTTTAGAAATTTATTATTTTTCTTCGTTTTTTTTTATTTCTGGCCTTCTTCCGTTATTCTTTGAAGTCGAATATCTTACGTATATATCAACCAAAATAAGCTGTTCGGATACTTGAGTTATCCAGATTGTGGGGGAATACAATGCATGATAGAATATACGAATTAAAAGAAGGTACAGTGTTTCATATGAAAAAAGGAGCTTGGAGATGTTTGCTCTCTAAACGGCGCTATATATTAGGTGTTAACATAAGTTGTGTCCGTTTTTTTCCAATTTAAAAATGAGCACCGAAAGTAAAACAAAATGGTAAAGGTTATACGTCATTCGAAAGAAAATTGTCTGCTCTACAAGATACTGCGTTTGCTTTTACATTACATATATTATTTTATTTGACTACAAGCCTTCAAAATGGAATGTCAAGTAGACGAAAGTGAGCATTTTCGACTGCTCGAAAACTGCTCGCGATATTTGCGAAAGGTACGGTGGAGATGCTATGAATGAAAGTACAGCTCGTCGATGGTTTTTGCGTTTCAAAGACGGTAATTTTGACCTGAGCGTTCCGGACGATCATGAATAATATGGTTTAAGCGGTCCTCATCGAAGTCTACTGGTCGTCCGGAACGCTCCATGTCTTTCAAACAGATACTTACATCTTGTTCATTCATATTATATTAAACCATGGTTTCAAAGGGATAGATTGGTGGATTGATTTATATCAAGAGCCCTTATTTTCACAATTTATACGAGTATCACAATCCAACGCCCATCGGTGCCAAGTATCGTGTTTAATTTTATTTAAAAGATCAGTTACTTAGGCTGTGAAAAATCAGATGATAGGGGACAATCGGTAGAACACGCCCTTTATTATTATTATTATTGATAAATTCATCACTTTTTACAACTAGTTTGGTTATAGATGATTTTTTTAAAAGCAGTTTAAAAAAATATTATTACATTTAAAAATCTGTTTGATGCGTGATTTTTTTATCTTTCAAACAACCAATTTACACGCAGTGGCCGAAGCGTTATTTTTCCATATTTTCGCCTTATTTTAATATTGAATGTAAGGAAAAAGGTCAAATCGACAACGATATCTACTGCCAAGGAATACAATGGAGGTCTCGGGGCCTGGCTATGTAATGATAATATTTGATGGGGATCGTGACAAATGGCGCGTGAAATTTGAAAACAATACAAATTTAATATAAATTAAATTCGAGCCAATGGATCTTGCCTCGTGTGTCGTCGATATCTCCCTATGGGAGCAGCTGTTGATTTTTTCATGAAAAAAAAATTAAACATCGATAGTATCGACGTGCAAAGACCAAACTATTGGGTTGATGCAAAAGTAATGACCGTTTTTTACATATACAATTAAACATTTTTTTTTAGATTTGTATTATTTATTTAATCAATCATATAATTTCCATCCGTTCTTATAACCTTCTCCCATCTTTCTATCAACTTATTAATACCATTAGTGTAAAATTCCGTGGATTTGGATGCGAAAAATGTAGTAAGGGAAGTTTTTACCTGCTC
The DNA here is from genome assembly GCA_949825065.1 of Odontocerum albicorne. Lineage (NCBI taxonomy): Eukaryota > Metazoa > Arthropoda > Insecta > Trichoptera > Odontoceridae > Odontocerum > Odontocerum albicorne. Next base: position 17,583,518 of record OX463864.1, on the reverse strand, counting down.
TATTGTATCAAATTTTTTATCATTTAAAAATTTTTGCAGTGATCGGAATAAATGAAAATCGGAAGGAGCAAGATCTGGAGAATACGGTGGATGCTTGATAACATCCCAATTCAACTCATTTAGCTTGTGTTGGGTCATCATAGCCACATGTGGTCGCGCGTTGTCATGATGAAACACTACCCCTTTTCTGTTTACCAATTCTGGTCTATCCTTTTGAAGGGCGATGTTCAATTTGGATAATTGCTGACAATATCGTTCTGTTGTAATTGTCTGATTGCTTTCCAAGAGTTCAAAATACAAAATAGGGAAAAATTAGTGAAAAATTAGTGAAAAACAATTAGTGAAAAATCCCCAGATCGGAATTTTGTAAACCATCTTCGTACCTGTCGAACTTTGATGACATCTGCTCCATACACTTCGCAAATATTTTTGGTTGCCACACTCGCGGTATTGTCTTTACGGAATTCATAAAGTAAACAATGACGTAAATGCACTTTATCGACCGACATTTTGAAAAAATACAAGGGCTCTTCACTGTACTCTGGCCAGGCCAAAACTAAATAGAAAGTAGAAGGAAAGCATCTTTTATACAATGGAATCATTTAAAAGAAGATACAATTCATCATTTCTTATCAGGGAATTTTTTTACCTGGGATCATAAAAAACGGTCATAACTTTTGCATCAACCCAATAGTTTATCTCAGTTAACGCGAGTTGCCTGGAAAACCTTTTCAATATTAATCAAAAGCACTGACGTTAAAATAAGAATTAAGAAGAGTACAAAGGTTGACAAAATAAATTCAGGTCATTCTATTATATATTTTTGAAGTGAGCTATTAAAAACATCACCACTCGCACACGGAACGACCTTGTTGAATGAATTTTCTGATATCGATATCTTCTACATTTCGGTGGATAAATTGAAGATTGAACTCCAAAAAACTTTCGTAGATATAACTGGACCACTTCCCATGAAATCAAAGGTAATATTGTTTCTGTTGTCATTACGCTATTAGACTTTGAATAATTTAATTTAATTTGATATAATCGGATTAAACATGTATCTAATATAAACATTTTACTAAGACTATTTGGTAAGACACATGTCTTCTACCCGGGGGTTTCCGAATCGATTCCCGATGCTACCCAAACAAAAAACATTGTCAACTTGCTTTAAGAGTTTTTTTGGTAACGTAAGTATTTCAAACGCGCGCGACAGCGAACTGTCAGCTACTTCAGTTCAAAGATGTAACGATGTTGAGGAGACGAAATATGTATGTTTTAATAAAAAAAAATGGTGCTCTGTTCTCTCTGACTTCGTTGACATGGAAAAGACGTGATTAGTAAACGAATGCCATGAAAAAAATTTTTTTTACAGAATTATATTTCATTGATAAATTGACAACATCATAAGCAAGTTATTTTTCTCAAGGAAGTTATTTAACTTGTATCTTATAAAAGTTTTGACTTCTCGAAATTGAAAGAACTAGGCGGAATTTCATTGAATCATCTCGTGCGGCTTTTAATAAAATGAGAAGCGTATTCTGCGATGATAATCTAAACTTGAAACTTCGACAACGGTTAGTCAAATGCTACGTTCGGTCTGTGTTACTACATGGATTGGAATCATGGACCCTCAAAGTTGGTAGTATGAACAGACTGGAAGCATTCGAAATGTGGATACACCGGAGAATGCTACGGATACCCTGGACGGATATGCTCAGGAACACAAGGGTTCTTCAAAGAGCCAAAGTTGATAGAGTTGCTGACTAATATTAAAATCCGAAAGGTGTCCTACTTGGGTCATGTACTTAGAGGAGCAAAGTACAAATTATTGCACCTGATCATCCAAGGCAAAATAGAAGGCCGAAGAGGTGTTGGCAGGAGGCAAATCTCCTGGCTTCGCAATATAGGTGATTGGACTGGTGATAATGGGCGTTGGAGATCTTTTGCGGGCTGCCGGGGACAAAGATGTCTTCTCTCAGGTGATATTCAACGTTGGGGGGACCTGACATGACACTGGGAAGAAGAAGGCGGAGTTTCACATATCGTGCGAATTGCTAGTTGAGAGATTACAAAATGTTTCGGATATAAATATATTAAAATGGTTGTCACGTAGAAAAATTGCATAATCAAAGATTTACAAAAAATAATCTGTACACGTAGTATAAAAGGTACGAAAACGTGGCACATACAAATTAATCAAATTATGAATAGAATAAAAAACGAAAATCCTTTATTATAATAGGAATTAAGCATGACAAGGTGACATAGACGTGGTAGAAGCGAAATATGTGTGCTAGGATAGAATGGAGATTTGTTCTTTCTGCCTACCCCAATAAGGCGTAATGATGATCCGTAGCCTTGTTGTTAGAGTATAAAGTATTGATGAGTAAAAAAAAACATTTCAGTAACTGAAAGATAAAATAAAGATTTATTCAAAAGGAATCGGTGGCGTCATTTGTCTTACATTAATGGCATCAGACATGGCGTGATGGTGATACTAATTTCAGAACCGAAAGATTTATAAGCGCAAATCTTCTTAAGGTTTACCTGTGCGATCTTTATAGAACTTATGAAGCGTATTTTGTATACCCGTTGAACAAAAAAGCTATTTTTCCGAGAACTACACCAAAAAAAAAAAAAAAATGGACACATCAATTCCTCGAAAGCGAAAAGAGTTGACAGACGTCTCAAAACGCATTATTTAACTTGGAGTTAAGTTTCATCTTGAGTCAGCCATCCATATACGACTTAAACACGATATAGCTTTCGGGGTCGTGTTTGGTTAAGGATTTTCCACCCATTTTTCTACCCTTAACAGTCCGATTGGGGTTTAGGCTTCGACCCACTAAATATTTAAGAAAAACCCTCCCTATTTTTTTAGTAAGGGGTCGCAGAAAAAACAAAAAAAGATAAAGGACCTATTTCGAGTAACATATATAAAGTTACCGAAGCAAAAATCTTTCAATCGACCCTAAACAATTTCATTAATTTTTAAGGGATGTTTTTGACCTTTTTGAGAAGGGTTTTTTATACTTCAAGAAATATGGACTTCTAAGGTTTTGAAAAACTATAAATGAATTTAAGTAAAAAAAAAACACTAGATTTTTTCCGCGTTTTTAAATTGATAATAAAAACCACTTATATATAGTACATACTCGTATATACAATTACGCCACATCCCTTTAGTGTAAGACAGACAAAACAGAGGTCTGCCTGTCTATAGATATATTTTATCGTTGAAAAAAATTGACAATTGAATATTCAACTCAAAGACCATAGTCGAGGGTCTCCTCATATATTCCACACGTGCATGTAGGGCTTTCCGTTATATATATTTGATAAAGGTGGCTTCCTATCAGACAGTAGCCTATTCGCATCCTGCATATGATATACACAGTTCGATTAAACAAAGTTATTTTGTGGAACCAAGGTTTAGTGGGAATCTTAACCAGAATATTCATGTAGGCAGCGCCCTAATAGCTACTAGACAGCTCCCAAGCTGCAAATAAACGCTAATATGGAATGTGTTTCTATCACTGAATTTTACAGTAACATTTTAAGTGTTTGAAAATATTGTACGAGTATATTCTATAATTTTGGAAGGGCTTATCAACATATATGATTGTAATAGAACACTACATACATGAACTGTACTACACCTAAAGTTGAATGTGTTACTATCACATATCGGAAAATCTACCAAGGTTTGTAATTTGTTTTATCAAACACTGTTTATTCCATTTTTTGTAACGGTATAGCCCTACCGGTTTCAAGGATTTCACCTCATCATCAGGGGAGCACCAAAAAGTCTTGTTTATACCATTACAAAAAGTGGAATAAATAGTGTTCGATAAAACAAATTACAATGTATTTAAACCTCCACAATGTTAATGCCTTAACTATAAATAATATATCTACAAAGGTTTATATGTGTATGTAGTCTGTCTTCTTTTGTTACAGTTTCTGTGGTTTTCTTACCAAATATGTTTTTCTAAACATAATCAGATGTGGGGGAGTTCCCAATCGAATACCACCTCCCTATCCTTACATACTTTTTTTTTAAATATTATATATCTGTCGATAAAAGTGGGTTCGAATCCCGAGTTTCAGCACTTGGAGGAGAGTTGGTTATCTAAACAGCGATATATAATTTGCCCTTATATTATTATTATTCAGATATTTTTATAAAATGAGAAACAAAAACTTGAATATACGAGTATATGAAGGTGTGATCGTTTTTTTTTAAATATATTCTCACTTTTTTACACAAGTACACCAGAAAATATTGTTTTCTTACAGCGGATTTCTTTTATCTAAAACCTGAAGAGTTTCAGGATAATCCCGGATCCCCTCTTGTACCTTTGCGTGTAGCCCGTACGAAAGTCGAGGACATCCTGTGAAATAAATTTATTTTGGCCCTCGGCCCGGAGGATAGAACAAAAGCGGGCAAAGCAGGGTCGTCAGGTAAACGGTTTGATTTGTATTGCACTTTCGTTGTCAACAGTACGCGTTTATTACCAAGTGGCATTTACTCCAATTTCAATCCATTTATACAAAGTTAGAATTATAAAAGGTAAAAATTAACAACTTTGTTAAATCCCAAAATTTGTGAAAAAAAAAAAAAAAAAAAATATATATATATATATATATATATATATATATATATATATATATATATATATATATATATATATATATATATATATATATATATATATATATATATATATATATATATATATATATATATATATATATATATATATATATATATATATATAAACAAACTATGAATATATGCTTAAACATACGTATTAATTTATCTTAAACGATTCTATATGGAAGACAAAATCATCTGAGTCCAAAATAGTACCCGTTCATTAGGGTCGAATGTCGTTCATCACATAATATCAACGATAAACAGCAATATCTTTCAACCAACAATAAATATATTAAACAGGCCTGAAGTGAAAACTAGATTGGAAAACTTTTTAATAAATCTGGGTTTCAACGGAAATCGAACCCGCAACTTCTCGGGTTGGAAGACAAGCATCTTACCAACTTGACGAAGGAAGTCGTTCAAGTTCTCAGATGTAAAACAATCTCTCCGTTGTCCTGTCCCTCATGTCTGACGATCACAATCATCGATGACCCTTTTAATGGTCTCCTTCCATCTGGATCTGTTACGGGTCGATCGGAGATCATCCGATATTGAGGATCACGTCGCAGTCTCGAGAAGGTCATTGCATCTGGCTGGGGGTCTTCTTCGAGATCTCGTTCCTTCGACGCTTCCGACGACCACAAGTTTCTACAAACTATTTGGGTCTCTTCTCATGATGTATGCGATTCTTTATTTTGAGCTCGGCTAAGACGGACACATTTGTTCTGATGGCTATCCATAGTATCCGGAGCATTCTGCGCCAACACCACATTTCAAAGGCTTCGGTCTTTCCGATATAAAACAATAAATGTAAATTTAAAAAAATTCATAAATAAAATTAATTTATTTCATAAACATATATATTAAATAAAACAATTATTAGTTATCCGTGGCAACGTTCCTCTTGGTTAGTAATTGCATCCCGAAGTGATTTCAATTTACGCGGAAATTTCACTAGCGCGATAATTTTTACACTCCATAACTCATCCTTTTCAGAACATTCCCAAAATAACAAGCACATTCTTCATTATTTCCCCGAAAACATGATTAGGCATTGTATTATTATCTCATGGCTGCGTGTATTGTCTCGGCCGACATGGAAATGTTTATTATCTGGATGTTATGTAGGAATAGGGGACCAATAACTGGGTTATTATTATGAGATATATTGGAACACTCCCCCCCCCCCCCCCGCCTGAAGCATGGCAGAAACATAAAATAACTCGTGTACAGTGAACGATAGTTATTACCGAGTTGATAAGAAGGAATTTTGTCCATAATAAACTGTCGGGTAGGCAGAGAGGACAGAGCGCCTTAATTTCATATCACGACACACACGCACACATCCTTAGCTCCTTATACATCCATACAACAAAAAGCGAAACGTTCGAGCCATATTTAAGTTAACAACGAATTCTTCTTCTTAAACTTTCTGCAGACTCTCAAGAGTCTGTTACTGCAGGATTGTCCTCCTGTGATGCTGAACTCCAGCTATCTCTCCATCGTTTCGGGGGTCTCCCTGTCGGACGCCGTCCATCCGGCACCCCATGCAGAGCTATGTATAGAATTCTTGTGGAATTCATTCTCTGTACATGTTGGTACCAGTATCGTCGACGCTGTCGTCCCCATCTGACCACATCTTGGATCTCACAGACCTCTCGGATTGTGGTGTTCCTTACACGATCACGTAAAGTCTTCCCAGCGAATTAATTATACGACGAATTATTGACTTCTTACAACGAATTAATTATACAAATTACGCAGGATATCGCTGCTACCAAAGCGTCGAGATATATTGATCGAATCGTTTTATTGTCAAAATGTATATCTAGTTGGAAAGACGCCTGTCTATAATCCGGGAACTGGGTGTTCGATTCCCGATTAAAACCAAAAGTATTTCAGTCAGGTTTTAACTAAAAGGTTCATTAATATCTTTTTGGTTGGCAATAAGCCCGTCAAACCTTAGATTATACAAGTGTAATACAATACAATATGAACATTTGGGGCCGTGAAGTTTTTAGCTATCCACAATACTACATTTTACAATTTAATTTATATTTTAATAAAAAAGCTAACCGCAGCGTGCAAGTACAAAATAATACAAAAATCTTTGATTTTAAGAATATACTACCTTGATCGAAAAGTTTTAGGACCGGCCACCGTGTGGCGCTGTCAGTCACCCGATTGGAATTCTTTTTTTTTTTGTTAGGTTACCACATCTATCATTGACACTTCCCTTCAAATTTTAGCGTCATAGCTTGACATTTGTAAAAGTTACAAATGTCAAGCTATGTCGGTGTTGGCCGAAAACCGCAAATTGACTATCAGAGAGCTGGCAGAGAACTTGAACATCGCTTATGGATCCGCTCAAGACATTTTGGTTAATGATTTGGGCCTCAGACGTGTCGTTGCAAAACTCGTGCCGAAAGACCTCAATTTATTGCAAAAAAAGGACCGCGTTGAAATCGCGAAAGACATGATTTCCATGAGTTTTTGACCAAAAACAACACGAATACTTTCCAGCAGCCTTCGAATTCACCTGATCTGGCTCCCTGCGACTTTTTCCTGTTCAACTGATTTAAAAAACCGCTTCGCGGAACGCGTTACACTAGTGGTCCCCAACCTTTTTGTCGCCGCGGACCGGTCAACGTTTCATCATTTTACCGCGGCCCACTGGGGGGGGGGGGGGACGACGACATTGAATGTAGTTTTTTTTTTAAATTTAATAACAATATATTTGTACAATATATAATAATAAAATTTACAACTGTGGTACATAAGTTATAGTGACAAATAATAGTAGAGAAAACACAAGGTTTGTGGGAAAAATGAAGAAAAAATATATAATAACAATGAAGGATTATTAAGTTTCAGATAATATTTTAATTTGCTTTTGGATTGATGGGTATTTTCAATATTTTTAAGGTTCAACGGAAGGTTGAAAGTATTTTTTTCCAAGATAGAGAAAATAATTTATTTTGAGAATGCTTAGGGTTAATTATCGGGATTTTAATGTTATTCTGATATCTTGCAGATATATTAACTTGAAAGTTATTTATCTATTTTCTTTAAAAGTTTTGATGTTGAAGTTTTATGTGTTTTGATTTAATATTTTTAATTGAATCGTGTTTATTTTGGCTCTGCCAGACCAGACTCCCGGTACATTATTATTTAGATACATATTGAAATGGAAGAGTCACGTCCCGTACAGCTCGTACCTATAAGGAAGCTTCCAACAGTTAAGTACGAGTATATATCCCGATTTTCACTTTTTTAAGTATTGATAAGATATCAAATCTCAATCGATAGACGTCTCGACTCGATCTTCGACAGAGGACGACTTTTGACATCGTATGTATATATTAAGTATATAAAATATATAGTATTTGCCTTGTTTAAGTTACGGCAAGACCGTAATTTTGATTTTTAAGCAAGCCCTTGCGCGGCCCAGTACCATTTGGTCCACGGCCCGGTACCGGGCCGCGGCCCATGGGTTGGGGACCACTGCGTTACAGCACTCGAGAGGATGTCATGAAAAAACGAAGACGGCTCTGATGGACATACCGAAAATTGAGTACCAGCGGTGTTTCGAAGATTGGATCAAGCGCTGGCATAAGTGCGTTGCAGTCGATGGGAAGTACTTTGAAGGGGACCATATCGATTTTAATCTATTAACTTGTATTTTCGATTTTATGAATAAAGTCCTAAAACTTTTTGATCAAGGTAGTAGATAATCACTTCTCTAGGCAAGGCATGAAGTAGTCTTATACCTTATTCACAAATTTCATATATATTTGCACTAAATACTTAAAAAACACCAAAATAAAACATTCATACTCTATATAGATATTTTATTCCACATAAAATATTATAAAATAATAATTAAATCATCATCACCATCACGACAAATCTCTATTGGGGTAGACAGAGATAACAGATTCCCACTTCAATCTGTCCCGGCACACATATTTTAAGTCTGCCATGTTTATACACATTGCAAGCATTCCCTCCTATTATAATTGCTTTTCACTCTTCCCTCATTCAGATTTGATTTGTTTGGTTATGTCACGTTTTCCTATGTAAACTCAAACTTCTTGTGTCTTCTTTACAGCTTGTGTAGATCATTTTCGTATATCTTTCATCATACATTCTTTCTGCGTGGCCAAACTATCTCAATACTCATTTCAAGTATTTTCTTTTTAATCAAATAATATTATCAAATAAATATATTCACCAGTCAATAAAATGAAAATTATGTAGATATACTCGCAAACCTGTACCAGAATCTAAAGAAAATAATAACCACGAATCAGGACTGCAAATAAATATTATTCCAGCCAGAGCTATAGCTAGGTAGAGCGAAGAGAAATGAAGCGGAAACAAACCAGAAGAAGCGACGAGGAAGATGAAATGCATGATCCGTGAAGAGATGGAGATAACGGGGAAGTCCATTGGAGGAGATTACGAGGGCTCTCTGTAGGGCAAATACTGCAGAAATGTTTAGTGGAGCGTGTATCACTTTTGCGAGATTGGGGTGGAATGGCGTCGGACTTGAATGCGATGTTTTATGCAGCGCAAATTTGATTAACATTTATTTTGTGTTAGTGCCCACCTTGCCGTATGAAAGTGAAGCTTGGGCGTGAGAGCAAAAAAAGTTGTGAAGATGAGTGCACTAAGGAAAAAATGTAGAGTGTCAATGTATGAAAGTAGGCGAAATGAAGACAATATAAAAAAATGCATTGATAAAATACATGTTTTAAGTAAAATAAAAAAGAACACTGCATTGCACATTCATTGTACTGAAAATATATTGGCGAATTTGTTGCCATGAGGTATTTCCCTTTCAACCAACCAGAAAAGGTTTAAACAATCCTTGAGAAAACCAACTGAGAAACTTAAAAAAAAATCTGGATATCAACGGTAATCAAATCCGCAACCTATAATGTTGGAAGACAAACCATTAAACCACAGAGGTTGTCTTACCAACTAAGCAACGATAACGACACTAAGAAACGAAAGTCGTTAAAATATCAAAAGACAAACAGCAAATTAAAGTAACGAAACGAAAATCAGTTAAAAATACAATAACAAAATAATAGTGAAAACAAACGAACCAGAACTGAAAAAGCACACCGTTCAATCGTACAAATAACCCTCAGGTCCAAGAACCCGAGCATCCCTTGTTACCAGAGGGGGTTGGACACTCTGCCTGCGATTGCATTCGCCCCAAGCGCCTGTTTGCTGTGGGGATGTGTGGGCCATACGGAGCACTTGTTTTCCAAACAATCAGATTTATGAACGCAAATAGAGTTTGCATTGCACTTGGGCACAATCGGGCCAATAGGGAAAATAGTAATCCTCGAAATAAACGGTATTTCTTTACATTATTTTCAAATAATAGATTTTTGCAATTTATACCATAATACTAAATATAACTTTGAAGAAAAATGACGAGGTGTAAATTAACCTGTCAAGCTGAAAGGTTGAATAATATAAAAAAATACCTCGTTATAATTATTAATGTCAAGAGTGACGTTTGGTGTGGTGCAGTGCGGGCTGCCTGTTTTGAGAGGGTCTCATATCATATTAATAACTGTATATAATTAAATTGTATTTTTGAAAAAGTTTGTGCTTGTATACTTATGTGTTATTTGAATTGTTTTATTACACTAATATATATCTTTTTATTTTGGTTTTCATGTAATAGTTTTAAATGTTTTTTTTTTAATTAAAAATATTTCTTTTTCGTAATGAATGAAACACTCCCTACTTAACATATATTTTTTTGTTACAAGGTACAGAGTATAGTTGATAAAATAAATAAATATAATTTTTTAAAACTTAAACAAAAAATTTATCACTACAGTAAGTCTTTAATGACATTTTTCGTGTACATTTGTCGTAGATCGATTTGGAAAAAATAACAAATCCCTGTTATCCTTGTTGGAAAAAGAACAAATCCCCATTTGATTATATCCTGGTACACGTCTTTCACTTCTGCCACGTTCATACACTCCACCATATATACTTTGCTATGATAAAGAATAATCACTTTTTCTTCATACTGAATTTGACTAATTTGATCGTGCTACGTTTTTCTAGGTCTTCCCAAACTCTCACACCTTCTATAGTATACTATTTATTTAATATTTTTTTTTGAAATATTTCATCATTCATTCTTTCTACTTAGACTTGCCATCTTCTTTACGCTCTTTTCTTCATTTTAAGCACTGTATCTATCGATGTATGGAAGTGAAACGGGGGCATAAAAAAACCGAAAGGCGCCGAATAAATTAAGTGCGTGCATTGAGAAGAATATATGGAGTGACAATGGATGACAGACTACGGAATGAAATAATATGGGATGAATGTGAACTTAAGACTGATGTGTTAAGTAAGATGAAGAAGAGTACTTCGATATGGTTTGGGCATGAGGAACGAATGAATGAAGAATTACTAACAAAACAGATATATAGTGTTAATGTGAGAGGAAGAACAATGAAATAATGGTTGGATCCAGTGAATTATATTCTGAAAGAAGGAAGTGTAAAAATGTCAAAGAAATCGTAGAAGTTGTATGGTTGTAAAAGAGACTAAGGATATGTGCTTTGTCTTCTCTGCTCACCTCGACAGGGAAATGAAGTGATGCTATGTATGAATCTTCTTTGAATTCGTATTCTTTCTTGATAAAAACATTCCTCATTCTGTTATTTATTGTTTAACGTCACATTCTACGCAACGTTCTCATTTCCACTGCATTTCTTTTACTTTAATTACTTCTTGTTACGTTCACATTCCGCTTGCATACCCTAATGTTGGGACAAATATTCCAGATTTGCTACTCTGTTCGGTGAACACATTTTATAACTCACCATTTACACTATTGCCTGCTGATACTCCTCTTTTAATATCGCACTACGCGCGGACATCCGACGTGAATACATTTTTAAGATACAAATCAAGTAAAGCAGTGATAAAAAGGGTTTCCTAGAGGAAGCTCTTTCTCTGTTGGCGACGCAACACAGTATGAAAAAGATAGCGCATGTGCTGTAAATTAAAGGTGACCCACCACGGAAACATAATCACAATAAAACCGTGTATTTTGAATACATTTCATGAAAATCAAAGTCCAAAAGTGCAAGAGCACAATAAGGATTATGTGCCGCCCGCTCCACTGGGAGTTGTACAGCTCGACACGGCTATGTAACTGTACGATACCATACCATTACCGCAACGTTAAAGCTTCAATAAACTTTGCTCTAGTTCGATTATTCAGTGAATACAAATAGGCATGGACTACGCTAAACGGATTTGTAGCGTTGTTTCAGGCCGATAGATTCAAACATTTTTTTTGAATTTTAGAATTTTTGGAAAAATAAATATTCTCTCTGCCTACCTTAGATGGTCATACAACTTCTCTAGATCTTAAGCTTTCCCTGGTGATTTTTAATATAGATTTTTTAAATTTCACTCAAGGTTTATGATTATTGACGCCTATATAAAAGTGGAGTACTCGAACGAAACAGTATCAAAATCGACTAAGATGATAGTCCACAACAGTATTTTAGATGTATTGGAGTAAAATATGTACGAGTAAATATGGACGTGGAAAAAAATTTCAGAACACACGGGGTGAATATGTATGACAAAATAGGGGATGAGAGTGAACTGAAATCTGATGTATTAAGTAAGCCGAATTGTTTATGCATGGTTTGGGTATGTAGAATGAATGAAGCAAGACTAACAAAACACATATACAGTGCAAATGTGAGTTAAAGACGTGGTAGAGGAAGTCCAAGGAAAGTATGGATGGACCAAGCGACCATTTTGGAAAAAGGAAATGTAAAAAGTTAAATAATTGTAGGAGCTGTACGAAAATATGTATGGGTGTAGAAGAAAAGAAATACTCGTCTGTGTGTCGAGATAGGCAAGTTTGACGTTGACATCTTTGTCTACCCCGATAGGGAAACGACGGTATGTTATGTATTGTTTTTAAATAACTATTTAACTATAAACTAATTTTGCATTAGTCAAGTTCTAACCATTAAAGAGTTAAAAATACAACAAACATGGGAAGTTTCTACAGAAACAGTGACTTCAGGGTATTCCGATAAACCTTCCTGGTCTCCTGTTACCCTTGTACTCTCCAAACATGACATTAAGATAAAGTGACATCAAGCGTATACCCTAAATCAATCTTGTATAGGTGAACTCGTTGATGTTGTAAAGTTTTTAGTGAGGTTTCATCGTGTTTGAATCGGAGATGACAAATGGAGACCATAAAAAAAAACCTAACAGCAAAATAGTGTCAATAAGTGTCGTATTGACACGTACAGAGGGTGTCACCGGGTAGTTGGTCAAAGCTGTGCTAATTTATCGCCCACAAGGGACTTTAATACGAGTATATGAAGAGCTTTGCCGTTGTTGGTCTCGTGGTGCGAAATGGTCTGCCCTTGAGTGTGTGAGATATGGGTGGCATGTGTGGCCTAAGGAAGCACTTGATAACAATCCTTTTTGAGAAGTCTTATCAAAATTTATGATTATATATGAACACGACACAAATATACTCACTCCACTTAAATCTGAATGTGTTAAACATAGTAATAGTCCGAACCATTTATGATTATATATGAACACGATACAGATATACTCACTCCACTTAAATCTGAATGTGTTAAACATAGTAATAGTCCGAACCATTTATGATTATATATGAACACGACACAGATATACTCACTCCACTTAAATCTGAATGTGTTAAACATAGTAATAGTCCGAACCATTTATGATTATATATGAACACGATACAGATATACTCACTCCACTTAAATCTGAATGTGTTAAACATAGTAATAGTCCGAACCATTTATGATTATATATGAACACGACACAGATATACTCACTCCACTTAAATCTGAATGTGTTAAACATAGTAATAGTCCGAACCATTTATGATTATATATGAACACGACACAGATATACTCACTCCACTTAAATCTGAATGTGTTAAACATAGTAATAGTCCGAACTATTTATGATTATGTATGAACACGACACAGATATACTCACTCCACTTAAATCTGAATGTGTTAAACATAGTAATAGTCCGAACCATTTATGATTATATATGAACACGACACAGATATACTCACTCCACTTAAATCTGAATGTGTTAAACATAGTAATAGTCCGAACTATTTATGATTATGTATGAACACGACACAGATATACTCACTCCACTTAAATCTGAATGTGTTAAACATAGTAATAGTCCGAACTATTTATGATTATGTATGAACACGACACAGATATACTCACTCCACTTAAATCTGAATGTGTTAAACATAGTAATAGTCCGAACCATTTATGATTATATATGAACACGACACAGATATACTCACTCCACTTAAATCTGAATGTGTTAAACATAGTAATAGTCCGAACCATTTATGATTATATATGAACACGACACAGATATACTCACTCCACTTAAATCTGAATGTGTTAAACATAGTAATAGTCCGAACTATTTATGATTATATATGAACACGACACAGATATACTCACTCCACTTAAATCTGAATGTGTTAAACATAGTAATAGTCCGAACTATTTATGATTATATATGAACACGACACAGATATACTCACTCCACTTAAATCTGAATGTGTTAAACATAGTAATAGTCCGAACCATTTATGATTATATATGAACACGATACAGATATACTCACTCCACTTAAATCTGAATGTGTTAAACATAGTAATAGTCCGAACCATTTATGATTATATATGAACACGACACAGATATACTCACTCCACTTAAATCTGAATGTGTTAAACATAGTAATAGTCCGAACCATTTATGATTATATATGAACACGACACAGATATACTCACTCCACTTAAATCTGAATGTGTTAAACATAGTAATAGTCCGAACTATTTATGATTATGTATGAACACGACACAGATATACTCACTCCACTTAAATCTGAATGTGTTAAACATAGTAATAGTCCGAACCATTTATGATTATATATGAACACGACACAGATATACTCACTCCACTTAAATCTGAATGTGTTAAACATAGTAATAGTCCGAACTATTTATGATTATGTATGAACACGACACAGATATACTCACTCCACTTAAATCTGAATGTGTTAAACATAGTAATAGTCCGAACTATTTATGATTATATATGAACACGACACAGATATACTCACTCCACTTAAATCTGAATGTGGTAAACATAGTAATAGTCCGAACCATTTCGGCACTAGTGGGTGTGTGTAATTGCGGGATATATTTTATTTGCATGCTATTTTTTTATCGGTAAACCTATTATTGTATTAATTGTATTGACTGATTATTTATTGTCATTTATTTCTTTGTATTTAATTTACATGTACAAGGGTGTGGGTTGAATAACATCTGATGTCCTCGTAGCTGGGCTCGCCCTCTATTGATGAGCTCAAACCTTTTTAAAAACTTTTCTCTTAAATGGGTTTTCTTCTCCATTATCTTGAAATATATATGCAATATCAAGATATATGTATACATGCACATATGATACTACGAGTATGTTGTTACATTTAAACTTATATATTTATTTATATCGGAAGATGTTCAAAGGCTTCACTATGGGTCATCTTTCCTTGGAAAGTTTTCTGGGGTTTTTCTATCAAAATATACGGGAAAAAGCTCAATCAAATGGCCGCTTTCACCGTCTTCCTATCCTTACACCCAACTTATTTTTTTAATATTTTTAATCTGTCAAAAACATTGAGTTCGATTTCCAAGTCAGAATGCCTTTGAGGAGAGTACGCTCTCTAAACAGCGCTATATAAATTGTATTTTCATTATTATTACACAGACACAGTACACTACACCGAAATCCGAATATTTTACATTCACATATTGTAAGATGAACAAAAGTTTCTTTGTATTTCGTCTTCCCATGATAAATTTCCGCGGCTTTCTTACCAAATATGTTTTTCTCAACATATGCAAATGCGGAGAAGTACCTAATCCAGTAGCCGCAGTCATCACCTTCCTATGCTTCTACTTATATATTAATTTAGTAATACTTTTAATATATCAATAATAATGAGTTCGAATCCCGGTTAGGGTGCTGTTGAAGAGTCTGATCTCTAAATGGCGCTATATAAATTGTAATTTTACTATTATTATTAATGGCACATTTGTACTTGTAATGGGACGTATAAATGGTGATGATTATGATGATAGTAAATAATATTTTCACAGTACTTTCATTCTTTCGAATGGTGTGCCTATGTGCTGTGATGTGGTGTACGAAACGATCTCTTTGTTTTCGATGGACAAAACGACGAACAAATAAATGACTTCATAAAAATACTTCAGAAAGGTTATCAAAATTATATGCTCGATGCATTCGTCACATTCGTATTGTTCGCTGACGACTTGAAAATATTCAAAAAGATCAATTCACCTCAGGACTGTGCACAGTTACAACAGGACCTAGACTCCCTAGTCTCCTGGAGTGAGCAAAATCATCTTCTGTTCAACATTAATAAATGTGTCTGTGTATCTTATAGTCGATCGTTTTCACCAATCCACAATCAGTATACTATACAGGGAGTGGCACTAAACAGAGTTTCTGAATTCAAGGATTTGGGCGTAACCTTCGATGTCGGACTCACGTTCGTTAACCATGTCTCACGTTTGATATCGGACTGTTACAAACTACTCGGTTTTGTAATGAGAATATCAAGAGAATTTAACAGCACCGATATCCTCCGAAACTTATATAATTATCTAATTAGAACCAAATTAGAATATTCATCTACGGTTTGGGCTCCTCACCAGCTCAAATACAAAAACAATATAGAACAAATACAAAAAAAAATCCTCAGATATCTATGGTACAGAACAAAGGGCGATTACCCAAAATATGCTCACCATGCCGAACTTCTCACGGTGTGTAACTATAGAAGCCTTGAAACAAGAAGGCAAGAATCCATTGCGATATTCCTAATAAAGGTTTTCCAAGGTTCCTTTAACTGTCCCGCGATTCTAGAAGCGTTAAGTTTATATGTACCCAATAAATATATCCGTGCAAGGAATCACCCTCTGTTCTACATACCAACTTACAGGACGAATATCATGGCTAAACACTCAGTCACCCGTGGTATAGAGATATTGAACCAACTGAATGACACGGTTGATATATTCTCGGTACCGTCTAGCAGTATGAGAAGAATCCTGGCTGATATTATTCCTAACGAATAAGCTAACGCTAGAAGCAAACCCTCTTTGTGTAACAGGAGAAATCCGTGCAAAGTGGATAAAAAAAAAAAAAAAAAAAAAATTCGCGTCAAGAGGACATGGTTACTGTTATGTGGAGGGTCTCAGAAATAGAGGTAGAACACTTATGCGTTGGAGTGACCAGATCACGAGAGCTACGGGTCTGCATTTTCTATACTACAAACAGCGGAATGCCAGTAAAACTGGAAAAAGGGTGTGCAGTCTTTAGAGGTTTAACGTTTCTTATAATTGAGGTCACGTCGCAGGAGGCATTATTTAAAAAGTAGATAAACTAAATTAAAAATAACATAAACGAGGTGCAACTGTGCCATGTCACTTTTCACGGTAGAGTCTTAAATATTTCAATCGAATGTAACCGATTATAGTCGTATATTGTAACTCTCATATGGCGCGAAGCAATAAAATATGTTTGAAAGCCTACGTAATATTAGAAATGGAGCTTCATCAGGCAATAAAAAACGATGATTGTCTGAATCTATTATAATTGTGTCGCAACCATTTCGAAAGATTATGAACCGGACTTTTATAACAATAAAATAATTATCAGGGTTGCTAATATTAAACATATAATAATAATAACAAACAACACAGTAAAATGGTTATAGAGATAACTCGCTCATGGTGGAGAAAGTACAAAAAAAATATCTACGATATCTCTACATGAGTGAGTTTGGTGTCTATCCGTGGCTATATCCTACGCAGTTTCTGCTGGGCATGCTCGGGTATAACTCCTTGAGCGTAAGAAGAGATCTGCGTCTCTTGGTATACGTTGTCAAACTCGTTCGAGGAGTTGTGAGCTGTCCAGCATTACTACAAAGATTAGCGTTAAATGTTCCTAACAATTACACTAGACTGCGCCGGCAGGAACTGTTCTCAATAACATACGCAAGAACGGGTCTTCCAGCCGCTATGCCTGTTGGAAGGGCCTTAACTCTTCTTAACGAGACTGCTTCGGATATTGACATATTTCATATCACATTACCAAAAGCAAAAGTAAATTTTCTTCTTAGATTAAGCGCGTAAGAAAGCACTCATCAACATACTTAAGTGACTGAATATATATGTAACATACGTTTGTGTGTAAATACTCGTTTGTATACATATGCATTATTTTTTATTTTATATAATTTAAAAAAAAAAAATTTTTCCCTGTAATTTTTCTTCTTTTTTAATGTCTTGTATTTTTCAATGTAATTGGGCTAAGCCTGTTTTGAAAAAATAAATAAATAACATTTTTGTTATATACTCGTATATATATGGTAGTACAACTTGAGAGGCTTATTGTCATGTGGCAAACTCATCCAACAAAATAACAGTAAAAAGAGGTCTTAAGTGAAATTAAAACTGGAATCAACGGGAATAAAATTCGCAACTCTCAGGTTGGAAAACAGGTGTTTTATCAACAGCGATCTCCATGCATCTTTATGTATATGGTGTGGTGGTAAATGGAGTATGTCCCTTTTGAGATGGGCAGAGAATACAGATTTCTACACCTTTCTTACCGCATCATTGTAGTAAAAAGTGTGTGGAAAAATGTTATCGGGTCCCAGCGGGTGACTCTTGTCTCTAGAATTGCCACCTGGCTCTGAACTGTCTTGGAGAATATCTGGTTCCATACAGGAATCAGGAGAACCACAACATGTTAAAATGGGGAATGTTACGTGATAGATCTCTGTATCTGCAGTGAGAAGAAGTCCATGTAAAACCTGGTGGAACGCTTGAGAAGCTCAGTGACTTGGATCGAAAATGGATTGATTCATGGAACGCTCAGTGCCATCTAGTTGGTAGAATTCTGAGCGGAAGTAGAATAAGGCCTTTGACACGAAAAGAAGAAAGGGATCTCGAGATAGTTTGGACATATCGAAAGGTTGAGTTCTGAAAGACTTAAACAAATAATATATGTCTGGAATAAATAGCGTGCAAGGAAGTAATATAGTAGGCTGGGGAAAGAATGAAGGAATATAGTTAGAAAAACTTTGACTAAGGGAAAGGTAAGAAGCATGATAAACATAAGAGCATGTATTAGTGTGAATGGGGGCAAAGGATGTTTGTGTGGATAGGAAAATGTGGAAATCTGTGATATCTGCTTACCCCAAAAAAGATTTGGCGTTATGGTTTTTATGTATGTACAATGATTTTTTTTCTGTTTTTGACATCCCTGGATTTCTCAACGTATTTACTAATCGCAAAAATTATTAGGCGCCATATAATAATTTCGACATTCTCTGCAAGAATCATGTTCCTAATCATCGAATACATCTATTACGAGACCACACCCACTACATAACTATACAGAATAACAAAAAAGATCAGTGTTTCGGTTAACATACAAATTGAATTTACATTATATTGCATTGATTCATTCGTACGATAACCCATCAACAAATCTGAAATTGTAATTGCGACATATTGCGCGGAGACATAATTAATCGAACCTTCGCGTTTATAACCACTGGAGAAGGCATGGAGCTTGCGGTTCGTCGTTGTGCGTGTTTGGAATACTATGCCGCACGTGAATAGTCAACAAAACTACAAGAAAAAAACGACGCTGACTGTGAATAAATACGAGTAGATTAAGTTATTTCTTGAATCTTCTAAAACAGTGGTCCCCAACCTTTTTGTCGCCGCGGACCGGTCAACGTTTCATAATTTTACCGCGGCCCACTGGGGGGGGGGGGGACATTGAATGTAGTTTTTTTTTAAATTTAATAACAATATATTTGTACAACATATAATAATAAAATTTACAACTGTGGTACATAAGTTATAGTGACAAATAATAGTAGAGAAAACATAAGGTTTTTGGGAAAAATGAAGAAAAAATATATAATAACAATGAAGGATTATTAAGTTTCAGATAATTGTTTAATTTTCTTTTGGATTCATGGGTATTTTCAATATTTTTAAGGTTCAACGGAAGTTTGAAAGTATTTTTTTCCAAGATAGAGAAAATAATTTTGAGAATGCTTAGGGTTTAATATCGAGATTTTAATGTTATTCTGATATCTTGCAGGTATATTCACTTGAAAGTTATTTATCTATTTTCTTTAAAAGTTTTGATGTTGAAGTTTTATATGTTTTGATTTAATATTTTTAATTGAATCGTGTTTAAACATGCCTTCAAAATAAAATACAGTTACCCCTTAAAAATGAATAAAAACAGATTTAATATTTTAACTTAATGCAAAATCAATGAGAACCCTGAGCTTGCTTCATTGAAACGAGATGGTTCCATCTGGGGGTAATACGAGTAGGAGATTGTGACACCCGAAGTGTCTTGCTTATGTCCAGTTTATTTCTTTGTTTTGTTTTGGTTGCTGTCACTGCAGAAAACCCCGCGTCACATAGATAGGATGTCGAAAATGGCAATAGGGAGTTTAGTGCTGTGGTGGCAATCTCAGGGTATTCCGCCATGACTCTAATCCAGAACACCGGCAGAGTTGTTATCTCGAACATAGTTTTAAGGCTGCCTTATAATTAAGTTTTATTGGGTATGTTTGATTTTTCAAAAGTAATTTTGATTTTTAAGCAGGCCCTTTCCCGGCCCAGTACCATTTGGTCCACGGCCCGGTACCGGGCCGCGGCCCGGGGGTTGGGGACCACTGTTCTAAAAGACTAAAGTTCCACTTTGTGGTGCCATGTTTTATGTAAAAGGAAAAATAAGTAAATAAAACACATATTTTATATTTTTGTGTTCACCGCTGGTTTATTTTTGAGGAGTTTACAAATTAGAATGCAATGATTGTTCATATTTTTACATTGGCAAGACAAAAATAAGTTTAGAAAAACGAGTTAAGGAACATTTAAGATGCCTGAGCAACAATAATGTTTCCGAATCCGCTAAGAACCTAATTGAAAATAAGAGATCCATGCAAGGTGGTAAAAGTATTAAATGAGTCTTCTCCTTCATTTCCAACCGTTCACCGATGGGTTTTGGAGTTTAAGCGTGGCCGTACAAGCATTGAAGACGATCCACGCTCAGGACGTCCAAAAAGTGCATCAACACCAGAAATCATAGCGAAAATACAGGATATGGTTTTGGAAGATCATCGATCGACTGTAGATGTGATAGCTGACACCATAGGCATCTCACATGGAACAACATGGCATATTTTGGCTGAAGTTTTGGGTTTCAAAAAACTGTGTGCACAATGGGTGCCGCATTTGCTAACAATGCAACAAAAACACGTTCGAATGCGACTTTCTGAGCAACATTTGGAGCAATTTCGAAAGGATAAAAAGGATTTTCTGCGTCGATTCATCACTATGGATGAGACTTGGGTCTACCACCATGATCCTGAATCAAAACAAGAGGCTAAGGAGTGGTGTGAACCAGGCACTTTGGCTCCGAAGCGAGTTCGTGTCCAGAAATCGGCCAAGAAGGTGTTAGCGTCAGTTTTTTGGGATGCCAAAGGAATTTTATTGATAGATTATCTCCAAACTGGTAAGACAATCAACTCTGATTATTATTGTGACCTTTTGGACCAGTTGGATGAAAAAAATTGTGAAAAAAGATCCGGTTTGCAGAAGAAAAAAATCATTTTTCATCAAGACAATGCACCTGCTCACACAGCTCAAAAAACCATCGCAAAAATCAGTAAATTGGGGTACGAATTGTTGCAGCATCCACCCTATTCGCTAGATTTAGCTCCCTCTGACTTCTGGCTGTTCTCACACCTCAAAAAATTCCTTCGTGGAAAGCATTTTTCATCAAACGAAGAGGTTATAGCCGTCGTAGAGGAATATTTTGCAGGTCTTCCAGAAAGTCACTTCCGTGATGGGACAAAAAAGTTGGAAGATCGTTGGACCAAGTATATTGATCTTATGGGAGACTATACTGAGCAATAAAAGTGATTTTCCCCCAAAAAAAATGAATTTTCATTTCCGCTTTCAAAACTTTTTGACTAACCTAGTAAGCCGAGGGGGATTGCAGATTGTCAATTTGGAAATTCTCGATATTAAAAAAATGTATAAAATGAAGTCTGAACAACCAAACCAATTTTAATAATAGCCCTCTGCTTAATATGTTTCCTATTTAAAATCCCCCCCTTGGATATCCAGACCCTGACCTGCCCGATAGATTCATTTTCATTTTAATTTTTCCCCACCCTATTTACCATTGAATCACATCTCTCTCCCTACCTCATTCCTCTTATATTATTTACACTTGTACAGGAAATGTATTTTTAGCAATTTAGTTTATGTTCACCTGACGATATAGACGGCGGTCTTCGAAACCGGTAGTAAACCCAAAACTAAACCAGTGGTGAACACAAAAATATAAAATAAGTGTTTTAATTACTTATTTTTCCTTTTACAGTTCAAGTTATCTTTATAACGGTCTTATATAGAAACCACATTTCAAATTTTAAAAATTTCTTGACAATCAATGTTAAATGCGTAAACCTAAGAAATCATTTAAGAATTAAAAACCTACTGTACTGTGGAGTTAAGATGCTCGGTCATGAGCTTCACAACATGATGATGATTCCTCTTCCTTTACTTCTATACAACTCCTATTTCCCAATTTTTAAGCCAGTACATCGATCCGAACATCTGGTAAACAGTTATATCCCAAAAATCTCTCCACTCTTGGCCGAAATCGTCCCATGCCTCCCTTACCCCTGTCCTCAACCGTTGAAGCGTGTATATCGGCACAATAGGATGATTGGTTCCACCAAATCCAAATCACTATTCAATAATACGAGATAATATAATAAAATTAATTAAAAACTTAATTTAATAAAATGAAGTCGCTCTTCTGTGATGACAACTTAAATTTGAAACTCCGTCAGAGGATGATTAGATGCTATGTGTGGTCTGTTTTATTGTACGGTTGTGAAACATGGACCTTGAAAATCCAGGCAATGAACAGACTGGAAGCATTTGAAATGTGGTTGCATCGTCGAATGCTCAAAATTCCCTGGACAGACATGGTGACAAATACCGAAGTCCTGAGGCGAGCTAGAGCTGACAGGGAGTTGTTGTCCACTATAAAAGATAGAAAGATTTCATATCTGGGTCACGTGTTGCGTGGAGAGAAGTACCACTTGCTCCAGCTTATATTGAAGGGGAAAATCGAGGGACACCGGGGGCCCGGAAGAAGACAGATGTCCTGGCTGCGGAATGTGCGGGAGTGGACCGGCATCCGGAGTGTAGAGGAGCTGTTCCGGGCGGCTCAGGACCGAGACGGATTCGCCGAAGTGATCGCCAACGTTGGGGGGACCCGACAGGGCACTTAGAAGAAGAAGAAGAAAAACTTATAAATTTAGAAAATAAGTTTCTACTGATTAAACTTCAAAAATTAATAATCGATCTATAAATGGAAAAGTTTCTCGAAGAAAGAAGAAACGCAACATTCATTGGACGTGGCAAAGATATAGCGTTTAGCAAAGATATAGCGTTTAGCAAATCAAATATCGTCCATAAAGGACAACCGAAGAATACACGGTTTATAGTTTTATCGTCCAAAATCCACATTTGCAGTCGGGATCCTTCACAATACCCATTATGTAAAGGTGACTAATCACCACGTAGTTTATCAAATACTATTTTCAACTACTACTATATTTTAAGGTCATGGTCATGGGTACCAATAATAATTATGAACCAAAATTTGTTTGAAACAAAATTTGATTGGAAGAATTTGCTTTGAAGAAATAAATCCGGCAGGTGTATTTTCACGATGGTGTTAAACAAATAAATAAAGGTAACTAGGTATTTAGAATTTATGCGTTACATCTTGAAGGTCAGGTAGGAGAGAAAGGAGAAGAGAAGAGAGGAAGTATACCATAGCCGGCTCTCGAGAGGTTTTAACAATTATAAAGTTAAGCAAAACAATGAAAGTGTCTGCTCTAAAGTACCTACAGAAAATGTTAATTTATTATATTAACATCCTTGGGAACTACTTCCGAACTTTACACTATACCACTTCTATTTAAAAGTAAAGTGAGAGAAGAAAATTAACGGAAATTATCCTGGGACCGAATAGATTACTTATACAACAACCGGCAATACTCTAAATACTTGAAAAAGAGGCGAATTAACTTAATCAAAGTGAATCTCAACTTGTTTAATTAATATATACGACAATAAGTAAATAACTTAGGTTTTGATTCTGTGGTGGGTTGGTAGGGAGAACTGGTGAATTAGCAGGTTTCGATTGTCTGGAAGGTTAGCAGAAATGTGTGAAAGAAAATATCTCAATTCAAATTCTTGGTTCACATTCAATATTATAAAGATTGTTAAAATGACGACATGTTTTAATATACAATGCAAATGCAAGTGGAAGGCGCGGTAGACAAAGACACAGGAAATAATTGTTGGATCAAGTAAATTATATTTTAAAAGAAGGAAATGTAAGAAGTAACATATACTATAGTATATGGGGATGTGAAAGTGGCGAAATATTCGTATACGTCATGAGATAAAGTCTGGCGCTCTGTCCTCTGGGGTAGGCCCGAGCAGGGACACGGCGTGATAAAACATATGTGTGTATGTACATCAGTTTATATTTTCATTGGTGATGCGGAAATATCCGAGAGCGTGATCGGGAGACAATATTGTCTTCAACTTCGATATTCACACACTCTTCGATTTAGAACTGCAGAAGCTGAAACGTAACTCACCCTCCGTCTTTATTCGTGTTGATAACGCACACTGAGAGGTTTCAATAAAAATTGAAATCGATTTTGTCGTTATCATCTTTCCCGATTTTTTTCATTTACTTGAGGTATGCACTTATCACCAAGAAGCTCTATCCAAAGACATATCTGGAGTCAGGTTCATATATGTCATGTCTTGGTGAAGCTAATCATACACCACTTTTGTGACTTCTTCCTCTACTTCCAGGGACTTGTATTCGAAGTGTTTCGTTTTCAATCTAATCAATCATGTCTGGACTTTTTTTTGGTGCCGGCAGGAAATAAAGCCGTAACTCCCAGGTGGAAAATAAATGTCTCACCAACAAAACCACGGGGATCACCAATGACGATAGTTCTTAGCGTATTTGCTAAACAATCAGGATTGAAAGGGTCGATTTTCAGCGTATTACAGAACTTTCGTCTTTCTTTGACTTATGGAACCTGAAAATCCAATGACAATCGTAATATCGTCCTCCAAACCTCTCGACCTGAAGTCCAAAGCTCTGATTAAAGATTTACATAGATGGGATTCTGAAACAGCTCTTCATCTAGCCCTCATCCTAACAGACCAGGATTCTTGTTTTCACACAGCCAACCCTAACATCCACAAGGGATGGTCATCCATACCTTCCACCTGTGTGCCAGCCTTAAATTTGGCTTGTACAAGGTCGAAACGATATTGTATAAGAAAATACTAAGACATCTTAAGCGTTATTTTATTCTTAAACACCTAAATGGAAAATGAAAAATATATATTTACCAATCCACATGTCGCAAAATCACAATTAATATACAAGTTGTACTGTAGCAGTCTTCAACTTACCTGAAAATAAAAGGAAAGAAAAACATTAATTAAATTATAAAGCTCCACGAAAACATTTCATTGTTTTTTTGTTTTCATTTTCAATGCTAAATTTTAATTTTAACTTCAAACATGAAACGCGTGAATTGCCTTGGCTTATTTTGTTATGGTATTTTATATATCGGTACTGAATTCTAAATTGATCTAAAATATTAATTACAGAAATTTAATACGGGTTACCCTCATGGAATTAACGTCGAATCGATTACTTTAATACAGCCATTTCACCTTAAAAACACATTGTTTTTTTAATTTATAAAAGCAAACTCTTAATTGGTGCAGATGGGATAATGTTTGAAAGGTTGTTTAAAACTGGGATAAAAATAATTATTAACAAGTGTTTTGATTGAAATCAAAATTTTATGTAAGTATGGAAGTATCATTTGGATTTGGCAGAAGAAGGATAAAATTAAGATTAATGTTGTGGAGTTGTATATACTAAGAACCATTTAGCGAGTGTCAATTAATGGAAAATTTGTGATGTGTCAATGTTTGAAAGAAGGCGGAATTAAGATATCAGAAAGTACTAAATGGATACAGTGAATGTTTTAAGTAAGATGAAGAAAGAAGCTTTAAGATGGGACTTTGGACATGTGAAAGGAATGAATAACGAAAGAATGACTAAGCGAGCATATAAATCAGAAATGCAAGGTGTGCGTGTAAGAGGTGGACCGAAGGAAACATGGCTGGATCAAATAGAACAGAATTTGAATGAAGGTCATGTGAGAAATATCAATAATAAAAAATTCTGCATGATAATTTATATATTAATTTATTTTTTCAAAACAGGCTTAGCCCAATTACTTTGAAAAATACAAGACATTAAAAAAAAAGAAAAATTACATAGAAATTTTTTTTTAAATTATATAAAATAAAAAATAATGCATATGCATACAAACGAGTATATACACACAAACATATGTAAAAATATATTCAGTCACTTAAGTATGTTGATGAGTGCTTTCTAACGCGCTCAATCTAAGAAGAAAATTTACTTTTGCTTTTGGTAATGTGATATGAAATATGTCAATATCCGAAGCAGTCCCGTTCAGAAGAGTTAAGGCCCTTCCAATAAACATAGCGGCTGGAAGACCCGATGTATGTAAAGACAATATGTATGTAAGAATGTGGAGGAGGCGATAGTTGTGTGATTGGATAGACAAGTTTGGAGACATGTTACCTCTGCCTATCCAGTAAGGAGCACGACGTTATTAAATGTATTATGGATAATAATGTAAGAAAATAAATTCAATTGGGCCGAGAAAAATTACAACGTAACTTTTAAAAATAGATTATTCTTGGTAAGTTGAAATAGAAGATAAAATCACAGCATGAGAGAAATATGATCAATCGATACACAACTACAAGAATGGTCGTATCAATCAAAATATTGTAGATACAGCAGTGCTTGTCAAACGGATTCTATAACCAATAGTGTCCAAAATTATTCCTGCCAAGTGTTTATTTTACACAAAGGTTTTTAAACACATTTTCCATTGTACGAGTATTACACTTTCGTTTTATACACTACACCTTTTGAATGGCATGCAACGAAACTTCAACATTGAATGATATACAATGAAAACTTATACAAGGTTACCTCTAATGGCCGCTTGAAGTGTTTGGCCCTATTGGCGTTCTTGGCTGGCTCGATAGGCTACCTGGATCTAGTGACGCCTAAGGATAGTTCTGGTGCATTTGAAGTTTTCTGTGAAAGTACTATGAACTTGCTAAGGTCTTTCTCAACTCAACTCCAGGCCTTTCTATCATAAATATGTTGACTAAGTTGCGAGCTATTTTCATTTTCATATGAGGTGGGCCCTTAAGTCCGTCTTCGCTTCTATTATTTTCACACCGAGGTGTGTCGCCACCGCAGAAGTCTCTTTGAACAGTTCCTTCTTCGCCATTACGTGACGTCGCTATCATAAAAAATAAAGAAGATTTTGATACTCTAGTGTAGATCGCGCTGGATGGGGATTTATTTTGTACCCCATAACAGCGTAAGTGGTAGTGGGATCGAACTATCACCACTCTTGTTGTGGTCTGTGATCACTAAATATGAAATTGATAAATTCATTTGCAAAATAAGGTGTTATACCATCAAAGTTGATATTGGAAGTGAAAAACTGTTAAATAATTATAATTTGTTTCAATTTTCGACGGACAAGTTTCAAATGCACGTTAACCGGCTTCTTGCATCTCAAATTTTGAAATCAACATCTTTATCCCGTTGTTCCATCTGAGTTCATCAACATCTTTCTCGCATTGTTCCATTCCAAGTATGAGTTACGGATCACCTCTATCTAAGGCCATCTCCGATATCACATTCAGCTCTCTTATATCTTGGCTGATAGTCTCCAACTATTTTTAAGAGAACCTTTTCCTCTATTTACAAGGATTTGTACTCAGTGTCTGATTTTCAACATACTCACGCGATTCCCTTTGTATATATGTCTTCAGTGAGATACAGGCAAAAGCCAAGTTTATTGGGGACACGATAAATGAAAGGCAACAAACCGAGATCCATTAAAATTGTGTATCCAAATTAAATTACCTATTGTTTTTTTCGCAAATCGTGTATATTTCTTGACATGTGTAAATAAAATAAAAAAATATACTATACCATGGATGCTTAATTTTTTTAGACTAGTTTTTCTAATATCTAAACCTCCGATAGGAGACGGCACTCGCAAGAGGAAGCAGTTTGTAACAATCATAATCGTTAATTTTTCTTCTTCCTGATCCATGCAGATGTTGAAATTCAGTTTTTGCCAAAATAAGGGATGTCAAAGAAGTTGCGGCTACCTAGCGATACTTCACTTGTGTTTCAATCTGTGTACCTAGCTGTATGTGTCAGACTAGATCAAGGAGGTACGTTATTTTTCGTCTTATCGTGTCAAAGGCAATATAATAATTCCGTCCAGAATTCTGTCACCTGGGCAGCACTGGGTGTTTCACGAATCAAGTCCTCTTTACCCAAAACACCTGGCTCCTCGACACATGAACTGCTTCTCACAGCAGATACAGAGAGTCAATCCATCACGTAATATTCCCCATTTAGACTATTGAATCGATTAATATTTGAAACCCATAATTATTTATAGTCCACCAGAAGTAACTTCTAATATTCCGTGTTGCTCCATCATAATTAGAAGTTACTACCTGATTAAGTATGATGTGAGTTAGCAGATTCAATTTAGACGTGGCCCCATAAATCTGGAGTCCAGCAAGACGGCGTGCCTGAGCGTCGTCCAATTAACAATAGACATTAATAACTGTTTATAATGTAATATTATCAAAGACTGGATAACAGTGGTATTGCTACATACTGCGACTTCAAAAGTAGCAAGTAACGAGTTAGTCCACATTTCCTCAGTTATTTGTTAATATCCTAAAAACTAAAATTGAGTTACAATCTATTATATTCATATAGTGTGCATGTACACAGCGTTGTATCAATAATTAGTAAATAATCGTACCAATTGCTTATTGTGTTGTTTATAGTTAGGGCATTTACGTTGTGGAGGTTTAAAGACATTGTAATTTATTTTTATCCAACACTGTTTATTCCACTTTTTTAATAGTGGAATAAACAGTGTTTGATAAAAATAAATTACAATTGCTTATTTATTATCATTTACTTTCTTGTAACATATTATACTTTATGTGTACAAGGGGATAAGTTGGAAAACATCTGACGTCCTTAAGACCGAGCTCGTCCTCCTATTGGTGGGAGTGTATCTCGATTGGGAGGATGTTATGAGATGAGCCCAGATCGAGTTTGATAGCTTTACTCTCAAATGTATTTTCTTTTCCATTGCTTTAACATATTACCTTGATCAAAAAGTTTTAGGACCGGCCACCGTGTGGCGCTGTCAGTCACCCGATTGGAATTCTTTTGAATCGAAATGTTGGAGAAGTGTTTTTCGGTGGCACGAACGCTTCAGAAGTGGCCGTGAGTCGGTCGAGGATGACGAACGCAGTGGCAGTTGAAAACCGATGAAAACATCGATAAAATCTAAGAAATGTTGGCCGAAAACCGCAAATTGACCATCAGAGAGCTGGTAGAGGATTTGAACATCGCTTATGGATCCGCTCAAGATATTTTGGTTAGTGATTTGGGCCTCAGACGTGTCGCTGCAAAACTGGTGCCGAAATACCTCAATTTCATGCAAAAAAGGACGGTGTTGAAATCGCGAAAGACATGATTTCCACGAGTTTTTGACCAAAAACAACACGACTACTATCCAGCAGCCTTTGAATTCTCCTGATCTGGCTCCCTGCGACTTTTTCCTGTTCAAGCGACTTAAAAAACCGCTTCACGGAACGCGTTACAGCACCCGAGAGGATGTCATGAAAAAATCGAACACGGCTCTGGTGGACATACCGAAAATTGAGTACCAGCGGTGTTTCGAGGATTGGATCAAGCGCTGGCGTAAGTGCGTTGCAGTCGATAGGGAGTACTTTGAAGGGGACCATATCGATTTTGATGAATAAACTTGTATTTTCGATTTTATGAATAATGTCCTAAAACTTTTTGATCAAGGTAGTACATGTTTGATTTTAGGATATATATTAACATAATAATAATAAATAAATAACAAAAAATACAGGTGTATTAATAGCAACAGAGTATGTACATGTACATATATCCCGAAATTGAATATACCTACTCGTATTTCAAGATATTGTCGAATAAAATACATAAGGGAGAACCTATCAAAAGGTCTGGACTCCAGTCAAAATACATCCTCACCAAAAGAGGACGAGCCCGGCCGCGAGGACATCAGATGTTTTTAGCCCACGCCCTATGATTTATCAAAAACCTATTATTTATTTGTTAAAACCCTTGTTCAACTAATTTTAGAATAGAGGGTATAGATTTAATTTTTTAAGGAAAATATGAACTTATGAAGAAAAGTTAAATTACAAAAAGAAATTAATGTACAGTAAAATTTCCTAATATTTTGCATCCAGCCATTTCATTCTCTATGTGAATATTACGGATAATCGTAGGTTTAAATTATTGTTAACGGGAAAAATATGTAAATGAGAGTTCTCGGATGTTGGCCGGTCATAGTGGAATCCTGGTTCCAACAATGGAATATGTTAGAGAAACTTGGTCGTGCCAAAAAAAGCGATGAAAATTAAGATAAATGCAGTAGAAATGAGAGCGTTGTGTGGAATGTCTGGAAAAACAATATAATGACAGAATAGGACATAAGAAAAATGCAGAACTTAAGATGAACCACTCCAATTATATGTGGAAAAACCATGGATATTTCACAAGAGATAAATGCGGAAGGAATGAGAGGGTTGCGTAGAATGTCTGAAAATAATATATGAATTAGGACAAAAGGAAATAATGTGGATTTAAAGAAAATGCAGTGCTTAAGATGTAAAAAGAAACATTGTGATGGTTCAGCTACGTAAATAAAATGAACGATGAAAGATTTACAAAAAAATATCTATAATAAATATCTAAGTTTGGGAAGATATAAAAAAAACATGGCACAACCAGATGAATCAAAATTTGAAAGAGAGAAGACTGAAGAGCCTTTATCTTATTGAGTTTACATGCTGAGAGGTGTATGGACTGGGCAGAAGTGAAATATGTATGCTAGGATAGAATGAAGTGGAAATCTGTTCTCTCTGCCTTTCTCGATTAGAACAAGGCGTGATTGACAAGATGATGATGTAACGATACATTGTCTATATTATATTCATTCAGGCATCCTAAGACGAAGTGGCCAGTCTGACCCAACGGAATGGTGTTACATAACTGCAGCTTATCATGTCCATCTGGTCAGGTACCACCTTAGGAGGTGGTCGACATGTGGTTAAGGCATAGACTTTCGCGTCTTCCGCGAGGTACTTCTGCGAGGTAAACTTGCGTAACACCATTCGAAATATAATTATCGAGAGATATGCATATTTAATCAAACCAGGGTTAGCTTATACCTTTTAATTATCTCTATAAATTAATTAACGAATCGTCTCTGTTGTTATTATATTGTTTATTAATATATGCGTAAGTATATTTTTTTATTTGTATTTTGTCTTATAATATCTCCATGAGTTTTTTTTAAATATTTATCAAGTCATATTTTATAAATCTTTTATTGTTGATAACTAACTTTAGTACGAGTATGTTTATGCATCATATCTTGAAAGATACATGTATCATATCTTGAAAGATATATGTATTAATACACATACTGTCTCTATTGTATAACATCCTTAACTGTCCCGCCGCACCCTCTTATCTCGCTGAAAATTTTCAGCGTCTTTCCAATCATGGATTAGCGCTACGCTCAAACAGAGATTGTTTATTGGCCTTTCCAGTTCACCGCTCCTCTTTCTTTACGTCGGCCTTTGTCCATGCAGTGAGACTATGGAATCAGTTACAAACCAATATAAAACTCGCTCCGTCCTTGGCATGCTTTAAGAAGCGACTGAAAAACTCTTAATTTCTAGTCAGTAAAATAACGTGTTTCAATTCAGATTTTTCTTTTCCTTTCCTCTCCACCATCCTTTCCTTTCCTTTGGATTGATGATATCTCACTTTATATGAAAAATAATGTTCGGGTGATTGTCCGTCGTTGTGGGGTTCGTGGGCATGTTCTCACGTATATGTTTATGGATTTCGTAGGGATGGATAGTCGTTTGAATGATTTATGCGACCACGTAACTTGCTTCATTTACTTTTGTCTGGTTGGTTGGAAGAGATTGCCGCCTGGCAATAAGCCCACCAGATTGTATTGCAATAAAAGTGTTAAATAAATAAATAAAAATATCATATCTTGAAAGATACATGTATCATAACTTGAAAGATACATGTATCATATCTTGAAAGATATATGTATCATAAATTAAAAGATTTTTTGGGTGATATTGCTAAGTTGTCTATTTGATTACTAAGTTTTACTGTGTTATGTATAAAACATTTAAGTGTCGTCTATCATATTAATAAATAAATATTTTGCGGTTTACCCGGCTCGACTCTGAAACGCTTTTCCAAGCTTAATCAGATGTGCTTCATGTTTATTATTTGTTAAGAAATATTATACAGTACAACCTAGCGGGTTCATTGAGGTGTGGCAATCTTTTTCTACCAACCGGAAATATTTTCAAAGAGTCGTGAGTGAAAATCAGGCTGGAATCCTTTATTTTGAAAAATCGAATACCAACAGGAATCTCATCCGCAACCCTCGAGTTTGAGAACAGACCTCTTGTCACCACGGTTACCGAGGTTGACTATTATGTTATGAGAGTAATGCCGATAAAATACGAATTAAAAAAAACTTAATTTTTTTTTAACCTTCGAGCCGAACCCTTTGAGTCACATTTATTACTTAAAATGTTATCAGGTTTAACGTAGAGTTCAACTACTCGTACATAAGTAAATTCATTGTAATGTATTACACTTTCATTGTATACAATACAACCTGGCAGGCACAATTAGTACCGTGAGACATTTACTTCCAACCAACCAGAAAGATATTAAAGGGGCTTAAGCGATAACTAGAAAGAAACACTTCTTTAGAAAACCCGCAACCTCTGGTTGGAAGATAAACACCTTACCAACTAGGTCACGGTGGACGTCTGTTATGAGAGCAATGCTGATAAAATGCTGTGCAGTTTGGTAAACGCCTTTAAAAATTATGTTAAAAACATTATTATTATTATAACACATGACAAGAAATATACACAATTTGAGAAAAAACAACAGGTAATTTGATTTGGACAAATAATTTTAATGGATCTGGGTTTGTTGCCTTTCATTTGTCGTATCACCAGTAAACTAGGATTTTGCCTGTATCTCACTGAGGATATTTAGCATGAAAAAATAAATCGATACTTCTTTCCGATTTTTGATTACACAAAAAAACTCCGTTGCACGCTCTCATCAACCTGACAGTGACACTCAACTACAACTGGAAACATCTTGCGAAATTCAACTCCTCACACATTATCACTCCAGAAAGACCAAAAATATTCATCCCACAATATACCACACACAATCATAAGAATAAAAATTAAAACAAAAAAAAATACACAGAAACACAAATACAAAAACAACCAAAATTAAAACAACAAGAAGAGACCCACACTCACGAGCTCACATAAATCCTTTCCACTCGTCATTCATCCTGAAAGCCCAATATAAAATCTTTTTCATCACGTGCTCAATACTGAGCGTCATGGTCCCCTAATATGTCAAGAATTTGGTGCACCACCTGCCTTCATCCTTCTCGAACCTGAAGCATGTTGAATGCAGCATTCAAAAAGAATCATGTTAACTTATTTACTATAGTTTCATTTTCGGATCGGTAGGCTTCTCCGATCTAGTGGCGTTAAAGGAAAGTTTTTCTGTTTTCGAAGTCTCGTGTGAAAATACTGGCAACATGAAGGAAGGCTGTTTGAACTTCATGTTTTAAGCCGCTTTCTATATATAATATTTACTGCGTATATTTACTTGAGTTGCGAGCGATTTTTCTTCTCCCATGACGTGGGACCTTAAGTGGGACGACTTATTTTGTCCTTCATAACAGCGAGGGTTGTGATGCGAACAAACTAACCCTCCTTTATTTGTTCCAACTATCTTATAGGACACTTTCTTCTTGTTCGCTTTCCCTCAACTGTCCCCGTGGTCACCAGATTCTCCTGACTCTCGTAATTCCTTCTGGCAACATGCCCAAAGTATGAATTAAATAATAAAAATTCGTTCAGGACTTAACTAGTTACGTTTGTTACTAAAAACGTTACGAGGTTTTATACCGAGTTCCACAAAGTCAAAACACTATTCCACTTAATAAATACATTTTCAAATAATATTTAGTATTTAACTGAAAGCCCTGTTAACCCTTTGCATGCATAGGCGGCATTATCTTGTAAACATAACTGGTTTTCTAATTAAAACTGCCCATTCGTATACGTACATTTATTCGCAATATCTACAGTAGTTTATAATTGAATAGTAAGATGTTTAACTACTAATGTCCTCAATTTCCCAGTTCCCAGATACATGTTGGGAAACTGACGTAAGAGTTATTAAAGCCTTAGTTATGCTGCTATGAGAGGTATAATTATTTATAAAATATTTATTATATTGCAGAAATTAATGGTTTTAAAGGTTAAACGTTAGCAATAATAATATTTACTACAATCACTTTTAATTTGAAATTTTTAGAATATTTGCTTAGTATTATTTTTTAAAAGAAGATTATGTGCATTACATAGAATGTAAAGAAAAATATAAATGAATTACATAATAAAGAATGAGGATACGGAAGCGAAATTCGAACGTGGCATAAAAGTGATAAAAATTATATGAATAAGGGCGTTGAGTAGAATATGTGAAAGCACAGCTCAAGAGGAAGAAAGAAACAATAAGATAGTTTGGGCACGTGCAAAGAATGAATGATACAATAAACAGAAAATAGTTTATACTAGAAGTATACAAGGTATTAGAAGTTTGGGAAGAATAAAAAGCCTTTATAATAAGCGAATACGCATGAAGAGGTGTACGGACATGGCGAAAGCGAAAAATGTCTGCCAGGATACAATTATGTTGAGATTTGTTCTCTCTATCTACCCAAATAACGACATTGTGTGATAGTGACATGATCTGTAACTTGGTTGTAAGAACAATTGTCTTCAATTTGAGGGTGTGAGTTCAATACTCTATTGCTTACTAAAAAAATACAAATCTCGTTTTCAACATCCGTGTCGGATAAAAAGGTCGGGAAAAAAACCATCTGGAGCCCAATTAACTTCCAATCTGAACCACAATTAAATACTGATATTTAATTGGGCTCCAGATTGGAAGACAAACGTAGTAGCACGTAGGGCACGTAGGCCACCAAATTTCTGATTAGTTGGAAGGAATTGCCACATGGCAAATAATCAACCACGTAATGTATGTACGGGAAATGTAATAATACACGATACAAAAATTTTAAACGTGTTAGTACATAATTATTAAAATCATTGTGATCGAGTGGTAAAATGCTAAACTTTCATCATGTTTGGACTGGATTTCGGATTTCGACTATAAAGAACTTACCCAATTTATTTATTCACATTCAGGACTTAGGGAATGTATTTGGTTGGTTTGAAATGTTTAGTGCAAGATTAAAAATACCGAATTACTAGTCATACATTTTTTAACTGATACAATGCAGTTAATTTAAGAAACTTTAATAGTAAATTACTTTGTTAATCCACAGATTACATTAATTCCCGTGATACGTGTTTCTACCTTTTATCTTAAGACTATCTTCAGGCGTATCGATCCCAGTTTGTTACGAGAACAAACTTAGGTCATGATAACACTTAAAGTTGACATGATTCATGACAAATGTGTGTGGTTTATCGATGAAAATGATTTTTTTAAAGAGGGTTGAATTTGTTAGTAATAAATAATGCAAAAAAAATACTCCTTTAGAATATGTTCTTTTGGATCAATAGAACAAATGAAAATTGCAAGCAATTGTACTTAAGTATTACTCTCGTAACAAACTGGGATTATCCTGAAGAAAGCCTCAATATATGAGGTAGAAGCACGCGTCGAGTAGATTAATGTAATTAGCAATTTACTCGTATTATAAAATATTCTTATACAAAGTTCCACTAAAATAAAGCCAAAATATTTGATAAATTAGAAAATTTAAGTATACTTTAAAAATAAATAAAGTCAGAAAACACTGTTAAGTTGTGAAGAAAAATATCCGAGAAGTTAACTAAATGTATCATATAATACGTTGAATCATATAAATCAAACGAAATATTAACAAATTACATGACAAAACCATTTTTCATACATGACAAAATGCGACACTTATTCCATACGAGAGGGTTGATACGCTGTAATGATATTTCATGATGTAATGATAAATGCTTTTGACCTCAGATAATAATTTAAATCAGAAAAGAGCGAGAGAGAGTGAGAGAGGGATAGAAAGTGGCGCTACGCCCGCCCAATCGCTTAGCTCCTACGTTAATAATGGACACAAAATAAAGTAAACTTAGTAACGGGTCGCAGCACGCCTGTGGGTCCGTCCCTCAAAATGATAAATCATATGAAGAAAAGTTACGCAAGTGGAAATTAAACAACACACACCCATTAAAGGGTTGACGGTTTTAAGGATGTTTCTCGGGAAATTGTATTGTATCCCGGGATTATTTTTGATTGTTTAGTTTTGAGAAAATTACGAAAAAAGCAACGCAAGTGAAATGAAAGATACATACTGAATAATAATACGAGTACATACACTTGGTGTTTTGTATGTCTATGAATGCATGAATATATTCTGGTATTTATTTGATTAGTAGATAGCAGGTATATAAAAATAATTTTAAGAAGTATACTTGTATGTTGCCGACTCCGTGGCCTAGTAGGTAAGACGCTTGTCTTCCAGTCCGGAGGTTGCGGGTTCGATTCTCATTGGAACCCATATTTTTTTTTTAAAAGATTCCAACTGGTTTTTACTTAAGGCCTCTGTATCATCTTTCTGGTTGGTAGGAAGATAATGCCACATGGTACTAAGCCCGCCAGGTTTTACTGTATACAACTTAAGTGTAATACAATCAGCGGCGGCTGGTATCGAGGTGCGTTAGTGCGCTGAATTGGAGAAATAATTTGCAATATAGAGAAATAGTCTCACGGTTTACTGTGTCTCTGTCTGTCCTATATGAATCTGCGTTTCCGTCCGGTGCATATTCGAGATTGCTCCAGTATGAATTGACAAACTTGGCCGGTCAATTTGAAAGGAATATTTTTTCAAATTTTACTTAAATTTTTTTTGAGTTTCTCTTCAATAAAAATACTCGTATTATTTGTCAGTATTCTTCAGTATACATATTTAATATTTTTGGAAGTCATGTTTGCGAAAATGTAATTGAATTATTGCAAATTATTTCTCTGGTTCAGCGCACCAACGCACCTCGAGACCAGCCGCCAATTAATACAATTATATGTCTTGTATGTTATTGGTATAAATAAGCTAGAGTTATGTTTTTTGGATAATGTGAAGGTGTGGCCTGAATATAATCTGTGATGTCCCCGATCGGGTTTCTACTCTGTACACCGCCTGATCGGGGGGTCATAAAAGATAACCATAAACATTTTGATATCATTTGATTTAATATTTTTCTTGTGAATCCTATAAAACATGTATTTACGTGTATTTTTTAAGTGTTGCATAGTGTTTGCCATCAATAAATTATTTTTTCATGAAGTCAGATAAATCAGTTTTCAACTAATTCAATGAGAACAGTTTTCCGTCAAGAAGAAGGTTGTGGGTTCGAAAGCATCTAACAGAAATATTATTTTACTCCACACCGCTTTGTCGACTCGAGAGATTTGGCACCGAAGCCATCTATATATCTGGCCACTTTGTCTTGATGTATGAAATAATAAAATCTCTTTACAAAGAAATAATATAAGCGATCCCGGGAAAGTTAAATAATAATAAAAAAAAACCATCCCGGGAATTAAAGCCCTACGCGACCAGCGGGATGTCTAACGGCAGACGTGTATGTACATATATATGTTTAAGGTTCGTGTCCCCAAAATTCAGTGTGAAACACAAGTACGTCGGCGGTACTGCTCCTGCT
Organism: Odontocerum albicorne; assembly: GCA_949825065.1. Taxonomy (NCBI): domain Eukaryota; kingdom Metazoa; phylum Arthropoda; class Insecta; order Trichoptera; family Odontoceridae; genus Odontocerum; species Odontocerum albicorne. Next base: position 17,545,412 of record OX463864.1, on the reverse strand, counting down.
GGAAGTCGACGTAAATTAATTCAAACAGAAAACTAACTACCTACAAAATCTACAGTCGGGCAGAGAATATAATTCAAGATAAAGTCAGAATACAGCCACCGAAAGAGATTGCCTGCAAATTATGCTAAACGCGATACAATAGCGGAATATTATGGAAGTTATTTACATAAAACAGAGATTACATAGGTGTGAGAAAGGGATAAAGAAATATGAAAACAGGACAACCGCGTTATACAATATTTAAAAAAATCAAAGATCATTAAATCGTTTAAGTGACAGACCATAAAAGTATTTTAGAAACAGCTTTGATGTATGGAAGTGAAGCGTGGACATGGAAAAATATTAAAAGGAACCGATTAAATGCTGTAGAAATGCGTGCACTGAGAATAATACATGGGGTGACAATGTATGCTAGAATACGAAATGAAGCGATAAGGTATGGATGTGAACTTATTTATAATATTTATTTAACATTTTTATTGCAAATACAAACTGGCGGGCTTATTGCCAGGCGTTAATCTCTTCCAACCAACCAGTCAAAAGTAAATGAAACAAGTTATATGGTCGAAAAAAAACCCATTCAAATGACTATCCATCCCCACGAAATCCATGAATACATACGTGAGCATATGCCCACAAGCCCCACAAAGACGGACAATCACCCGAAAATTCCCTTTCATATTAAGTGAGATATCATCAATCAAAGGAAAAGGAGGCGATGGTGGACAGGAAGGAAAAAATCAGAAATTAAACAGGTTATATTACTGACTAGAAATTAAGTTTTTTCAGTCGCTTCTTTCATGTCAAGGACGGAGCGAGTCTAACATTGGTTTGTAACAGATTCCAGAATCTTACTGCATGGACAATAAAGGACGACGTAAAACTTAAGTCACGTATTAAGAAATATAAAGAAGAGCGCTCTGAGATGGTTTAGGTACGTGGAACGAATGAATGGAGAAATATTAAAAAAAAAAAACAAATATAGAGTGCAAATGTGAGTGGAAGGCGTGGTAGAGAAAGACCTGGTTAGATCAGATGAAACGTAAATAGTCAGATAAGTTAGGATTGTATGAGAAGGTGCATGGATGTGGAAGAGGTGAATGATGTGTGCTGTTATAGTAAAATCCTCTCAGCCTACCCCGATAGGGAAATGGCATGTATGTATGATATGTATCATGCAACACAAAAACGTATCGTGTTGTATCCCCTACGAGGTAAAGAAAGAGAGCAGACCGTAATTATTTTCTATCTAAGCGAATCTCTTTCGCCTCCTCCACATTCATACATCTCTTCATGCATAATATTTTATTATTAATACTTCTCAGTTTACCGTCTTTCAAAATCTGGTCCATTTGATCCAGTAGAGTTTTTTTCGGTATACCTCTTACACGCACATTTAGTCATTAGTCCAAATCATTTTAATACTCATTTTTTCTTAAAGCACGAATCTCCATCCTTTTTTCTTAATGCACGAATCTCCATCCTTTTTTCTTAATGCACGAATCTCCATCCTTTTTTCTTAATGCACGAATCTTCATCCTTTTTTCTTAATGCACGAATCTCCATAATTTTTTCTTAATGCACGAATCTCCATCCTTTTTTCTTAATGCACGAATCTCCATCCTTTTTTTCTTAATGAACGAATATCCATCCTTATTTCTTATGCACGAATCTCCAAAACATTCATCTTAATTTTATCCTTCTTCTACCTAATCCAAGTTTCACTTCCATGCGTGAAAGTGGGTATCAACACACTAGTCGGTATGCAATTTTTGCATTATTTTATTCATACTTCTCATTTAATCCTATCAAAAGTGTCTCACTTGATTCAGCCACGTTTTATCTTGCACTTCTGATTTGTATGATCGTTTAGTTTTTCTTCGGTAACTTATTCTCTCCACGTTACAGTTACACATCAACATCACAATAAAATAAAATAAATGCAACAACACCTTCAAATAGTGGGAAATAAAGAATTATCGTGACTGTCAACAAATCGATATAAGGTTTTGAAGCAACCAAAAAAATCTTGTCGGATTGTATCCCAGAAACCTCGATTGGTGCTGATTGGTATAGAAGAACAAACATGCCCAAAATTGAGTCTCCTCTAGCGCCATTTCCTCGCCATATTTCCTCTAGCGTCATTAATCGATTTAAGTAATTTTATGGGATATTCGGTAATTAAATAGTTTACCCGTTAAGGTGTAAATAAGCTATTTAAAGGGTTATGTGCGACAAACTTCCGGCAGTCGAAATGTTCAAGTTATATCTTATTGTATTGCATCTTTGCTGTCTACAGTGCAACCTGGCGAGCTTATTAGCATGTGGTAATTTCTTGCGGATGACCATAAAGATGTTAAAATACATATGTATTCTTTTATTATACATTCATTGCTTCCAGTACAATATAAGTTAATTACTATGTGGCAATCTCTTCCAACCAACCAGAAATATGCTAAACAATATTAAAATGAAAACCAGGCAGATATCCCTCTTTAAAAAAACGAGAACGAGCGGAAACACACCCTTGGGTTATAAGACAAGCGGTTTACCAAATAAACTTCGGAGGTCTTGTCGCACGCTATGTATAAAAGAAAAACGGGTTCCATAAGGAATTGAATCTAAAACTCTAATTTGGAAGTTAAGCTCTATCAACTGGGCCACGATGGTCAATGTGTCGTATTTCGATTTTTCAATGAAATGAAAACGCTTAAAATAAAAACAGAAATCAAAACTATTTAAATACTATAGACACATAAAGCTAAAATAAATCAAAGAATGCTAAAAGATTTACGTATTATTAAAAAAAAATATTCCTCATTCAAATTAAAATTAAGGCAAGTAGACCAAACACCCTTCCGATAAAATATGACATCAGTTAGAATTGTTCTCGTAACAAACCGGGATAATTCTGCCTGAAGAGAGTCTCGAGATAGGAGATAGAAACACGTGTCGCGGGGATTTGTGTAATTAGTGGTATACCAAAGAACTCGTATTTATTTATTTTTTATTCCATTCGAAACAGTTCAAAAGCATGTAGTGTAACATCGGAAACAGCGGAATGGTAACAAAATAAAATACGGTGACTAAGTAATATGGTATACAAACGGCAGATGAAACCAAATTTCCCTCTTTACCTATGTTACAGTTCACCTCGCAATTTTGTATGAAAATACAGGAAAATTACTTTAAAATACACACAACATTTGGTACGTTTACTTAAGATGGAAATTCGGATAATATATTAGAGATTAAATGGGGTATTCCGAGAACAAGATGCTGTGTTTTACAGTAAAATAACAGAGATGATAAAGATCTCGTAAGATCAACGAATAATGATGAAATATGTTTCTGGAGAAACCTTCTGCTATAAATTTGTTAAAATTATTATATTAAATATTTTGGGCCTCTGGAAGGTTAAACATATTTTTTTTACGCATATAGAAAAAAAAATGTAACATTTAAACGAACATTTATGAAACAAGAGTAAGAAAAGTATGCCTGAGAAAAAATACCATATAATGGACAGTAAAGTATCATATATCGATAGAAGGAAGATCGGTGTACCAAAGAATTCATGAGTGGTGCAAAAAGATAACCTGATGCAGAGGCACGGCCTATGGGACGTAGTCCGGGACAGAAGAGCATACAACCTGAGGACGAGGAGAGCTGACCACAATAGTCGTCGCAGACAGTGAGTTGGGATGGAGCCAGGGAGAAGAAGAAGAAAATCGGTATATCCGAGATGTGGTACTGGGGACGAGTGCTGCGAATACCTTGGACGGAAAGGAGAATAAACGAGTCCATTACTGGACTTTCATAACACTCGTCTCTCAACAATCTGTCAACAAAGGGTTTCTTAGGATACATATCGAGACAGGATGTACAAGTCTCGAAAAGACTGTCATGATGGGCAATATATCTGGTAAACTAAGAGGCTGCGCCCCCTGCGTTGGGCGGACCAGATTGATGACGTTACCAACTTCACTCTGTGCGAGGCTTCACATCTGGACAGATACATAAATAGCTGAACAAATATTTTCCAGGCCTCAACATAAAGGTAACCAACCACCCTTGGCCATGAGGATGATAACTAGAAAAAGAGAAACTTGTAACGTAGCGCCGTTACGTAACCTGCTACAAGGTATGGCAGAATTAACTCTTGGAATAGCCACTATCGCTGTTGAGGCACTTGTAATACGAGGTAGGGTGAAAATATGGTTTTCAGTAGCTCATACCTTACAATTTCAGTCGCCATTATGGCATGGACTGGTGAGAATCGTTGGTTCGTGATTGAATCTTGTTTTTAAAATGCCAATTCCGTCATCGCAGCGATTGTTTTGTACGCACTTCAGGCTAGGTCGAATGCTACAGTTTCTAAAGGAAGATCATATTGTTATAGGTTGTAGATTTCAGAGCCACAGGTTCAGCTTTAACAGAGATTTCAGAGCCACAGGCAGACCCAATCTCCACGACATTTAATCCGTAAGTATGCCGCTGCTATGGGAATGAATACACAGACTTGCAGTTCTATCCGTATGTATATATGTTATAAGAATTCAATGAAAGCGATCCGACACGAAATCGGGACAGTATCACCAGAAATCACCATGAGAAAGTAATGGGGAACTTCAGGGTGAGGTTTCAAATATGTACAGAAAATGAGGTTTGGTATTTGATATAATTTTTAAAACGAGGAGAAAAATGGTAAATATTGTTCTTATAGATAATAAAATAAAATTTTGCAGAATATCTATGATGCTTTTTTAAATTTACCTTCCAAAACGAGGCGTTATTATTTCCGCTGTGGTTAATGATTAGGTGTAACAGAGTTACTTTTTCTAAGTAGCTTTAACAACTATGACTATATTTCGATAGCTTCTCTCAAATTTTAACATGTTTGATAGACAAATAGATTCCCGCAACAAAATAATCTACTACAACCCCAAAAAGACTAAACAGTAAACAAAGAAAACAACAAAAAAATAGTGAATGTAGTTATGATAAACCAATCAAAAAGCGGTTTTGTTCGTGGAAGCTGCTACAGTGTCGAGGAGGAATAAAGCCTTGGCAATATCGAGAAGAAAAACTTTAGACATTATCACGCAGGGGAAAGGGAAAATTGATAAAGAAACTGTGTAAAGTGCGGTGAAGGGTTGAGTAGCAAAACTTGTCAAGGTGGCACATCTGTTTCGCGACAACCGGGCTGGGATCCGAACACAGCGGAGAAGGAACGCTTGGAAACTTATCCAATAAACTTATTGTTTTCACTCTTTTTGGCGTTGACGCAGACTGCAGAGAAGTGTTGTGATCTTCTAGCGTCAAAGTTATCCGGATGTTAGAATTTTCTTAAAATTATTATACGAGCATACTGGCCCTCTTTGGGTGGCGATTTCAACCATTCTTCCTATTTTGTGACCAAATCAATGGCGTTTTGGTAAAGAGGTACAAGTCATCAATTACTTATTTGTCAGTTTGAAGTTTTGCAACACTTGTATTCCTGAAATACATACATCAGGTAAATTTTAAAGGTAAACTTTGAATACATAAATAATTTATATATTCAAAGTTTACCTTTAAACTTAACCTGAGGTCTGTATTTCAGGAATACAAGTGTTGCAAAACTTGAAACTGACAAATAAGTAATTGATGACTTGTACCTCTTTACCAAAACGCCATTGAAATATAACCAGACGGCTTTTTAACATGACAATCAAAATATATCCAAATTATTCGTAAACGAATCCAAAGATATTTTTTCTTGAATCTTAGAAAATACGTTTATTTCACTTTGTTGTGTCATGTTTATATTGTTTTAATAAAATAAATAAATTATTTACTTTGTATTAACTACCAGTTTCGAAGACCTCCGTCTTCCTCGTTTCTCGTCAGGTGAAATGGCCTAATGGTATGTAATAGTTATAAGAGAATACTCTCCTCGAGAACGCTCTTAATTGATATTCGAGCCCATTATTATTGACAGATTTGAAAATAAAAAGAATAATTCAAGTGGGAGGAAAGGAAGGTGGTGGCTGCGGCTATTAGATTGGTTACTTCCCCGCGCCTGGATTTATGTTTTAATAAAACATTTTTGAAGGTAAAAGCACAAAAAATGGCTTTAAGTAGACGCACTACTAGACACATGAAGCATATTAGTGCCAATTGCAGGGTGAAAAAATATAACGTTATTGAGGTGAAAAGATTCAAAGAGGGGTGGCAAAAGCGAACGATGTGAGCCAGGATAAAATTAATCTGTTATCTCTGTAAAACCTAAGTTAAACCTGATAGGGACATGGCGTGATGGTGAATATCAGCCAAGAAGTAAAACACCGTAAACAACATATTTTTAACACAAATTTAATAACAAGTTGGGACCGACCCGATTCCTATACACGGCAGGAATACATTACACTCAACTTAGCGTGTCTTTTATATGGGAAAGTAATATAAATCCGAGCAAACATGATCTAACAAAGTTTGTTTTGTATGTGAATATTCGATATGATATAAAACTTTTACAAACTTGAAATTAAATTTACGTTGTTCATTTCTTGATTTTAAATAATAAAAAAATAGTTAGAGTTCTTTTATCTGGGCAGTATGTTTAAGTGTGATGAGTGAGTTGACATTGTAGAAAGGATGGCGATAGTGAACAAGGTAAACGGAGCATTTAACGGTACATAAAACGACGGGTGTATACCAAAAGGGGCAAAAAAATGACAATATATATAAGTGTGTAGCTGACCACAATTACGTATGGAAATGATGTCAATAATTTGTAAAATGCCTATATATGAAAGAAGGCGGAATGAAGACATCAGAAATTAATGCATGGATAAAACAGATGTAAATAAGATGAAGCACAGAGCGTTAAGGAAAAAATAAATGAGGAAAGAATGACCAAGCGAGTGTACAAATCATAAATGCAAGGTGTGCGTGGATGAGTTAAATGGAGGAAAACGAGGCTAGATTTTTAAAGGAGGTAAAGTAAGAATTAAGAATGATAATAAATTGTGCATGACGAGACTTATGAATTTGGAAGAGGCGAAAATTATCTGTTTCCTCTATACCAGTGTTTCTCAACGTTTTTTGTGCAATGCCCCACCTAAACATTTTTAAAATTCTTATACCCCCCCCCCCTCCCCCCAAAGTAACAGTGACGCGACAAAGCGTTCAAAATACGACTAAACTCTGAACGAGTCAATTTTCAAATTGCCCCCTTTAAAAATGAAATTGCTCCCCTGTGGGGGTCGGGCCCCACGTTGGGAAACACTGCTCTATACAGTCTATATATTTATTCGTTTTAGTCGATAATAATGTATTTTTTTCATATTAACGTGTTTATTTTGTTAATGCAACAGTCATATGATTAATATTGCGTATTATTTAATGAATTGATGATCTTTGTTTTTGGTTGATGATTGTTTTCTCGAACGTTGACCAGACATAATTATAGAGTAATATTTCAATTGGATCGATCTTTATCTGCCTTAAAATGTTAAGAGACATGGGTAGGGTGTAGAGTTTTAGGAAGGCCTTGAAGACAGCCCTTTTAGGAAAGTCCTATAAAAATCAATGATTATCTATGAACATTCCACTTCACTTAAAGCCGAATGTATAACTATCACATATCTGAAGAGCTACAAGAGTTTCTTTGTAGTAATATTTTTAATCAGCCAATAATAGTGGGCTCGATTCCCGTGTTAGAGCGTTCTTGAAGAGAGTCTCCTTTCTAAACAGCGTTATATAAATTGTACTTTAATTATTGATATAACCTCTCCGTGATGAATTGTATAACAATAAAGGTGGTGCTCTGCGTTGCCGGACCAGCTCCGTGGACTCGTTTGCCTGTGCAGCTATGCACTGATGACGATTCGGAAGCTTTCACAGAAATGTAAAACAACGTTTCCTCATACAATAACTCATCAAGGTGTCCATGGATTGGCTCACTGATAGTAAATGATGCCAAAGAGAAAAATCATTTACATCATCACTGTCCATGGGTGATAAACTAAGTAAGCCATTACAGGTATACTCAACACTTCAGATCTCGCCAGTTCTTCTTCTTTATTGAATCTTGGGGTCACCGAATTGTGGTTTGTCGCTGGTTCTGCCCATAGCCACAACCAGATTATAGTGGCCATTATATGAACGTCTTTTTTACCTTTCCATTATGCAACGGTACGTGAGTTGCGGTCTTCGGTTCAAACTCACTTTTACGACTGCCTACAACTACAAATATACGAGTATAGCCATCACTTGTATATATCGTCGCCAATATTGCAAGAACACGTAACTAGATTTTTTGTTTTTTGGAGAAAAATATTTTTTTTGTCTCCCCTGTAAAATTTGGGCAATCCTAGATACGTGTTCTTGCAGTATTGGCGACAATTTGTTTTATATCTTTAACATAACATATACTAGATTCTGTATAAATTACATTTTTAATTTTTATTTGTGAATCTATGTAATATAATAAAAGTAAATCTATGTAATATAACTTTTATATAGCGCCGTATACAGCGCAGAAACTCCTCAAGGGTGCTCTAATTCGAGATCCAAATCCACTATTATTTAGATATTAAAAAGGATAGGCAAGGAGTGGCTGCGGCCATTAGATACGGTATTTATCCGCTTCTTTATATGTTCAGAAAAAAACATATTTAGGAAAAAAACCGTAGAAAACTTACCAAAGAAAGACGAACTACAAGAAAACCTTTATAGATCTTCCGATATACGAGAGCAACATAGTCGGCTTAAAGTGTAGTTTAGTGTAGATCGTCAGACTTTCCCATTTAGACACGCATACTTCGCCTCTTCTACATCCATACACCTTTTCATACAACTTTCACACGGTTCTCTGAGTTCAAAATATAATTAGCTTGATCCAATCATACCTTAATTGGTGTTCATATACAACATGTTTTTAAGTGAAACTTCTATAGGCGCGGTAGGGCAAATTGGCTTGAACGTCACGAAAAGTGAAACGCTTCCCCTTCTATGGAATTAATATATAATTAATTAATAACATATTGTATAATTATATAATAATATATAATTACTAATTAATATACAATAACACAATCACGATCTATGGAAATTAATGAAAAAATAAAAATATATAGATTTTTTTATTTAATTAAGAGAGATTTTCTTGAATTAAATTCCACATAACCATTTCCTTATCCTAAAAAAAATTCGTTGACAAATGGAAAAAAGCAATGCATAAAATCAACTTTTTCTAAAAGCTAAGAAGTTTCACTTCTACCGCGCGTGAGTCTCACGTTTCTGTTTTTTAGTATTTTTTTTGTTAGTTTTTCTTTATTAATTCGTTTCATGTACTCAAACTATTTCAGAGAGCTCTTTCTTCTTCACCTTAAAAATATAATGAAAGTTCACTATAACAGGTTTCATTGTTGAATTCCTTGTCTTGCAATAATGCTGTATGGGCGTCGAATCGAAACAATGGGATTTCGTTATTACATTTCAGTTGTAGTCATATATATATTTATATAATTATTGCTTTTATCACAAAAGAATACTTCAGTGGAATGTAAAGGGTAAATTATATAAATAAATTGATCTGATAAATATTTCGAAACGATTAATATCTTGGATCTTCAGAGTGATTGAGAAATGAAATTTATGTTTGTCTATTTATTTAGTATAAATTAATGTTTGTCTATTTATTTAGTATAAATTTATGTTTGTCTATTTATTTAGTAAAAAAAATTAAAACCTAATTTTAAAATCTGCAAGATGTCTATAAAAAACGTTTGAAAGTTAATGTGGCGAAATTAAAGCATATGGTTATAAAAAGAAGTGTGGTAAAAAATGTGTGCGATGGAGCACGTTGATGAGTTATAGTATGTTATCTGGGCGTATGTTTACGGGCAAGTTGAAAGGGGCATTATAAGAAGAGTACCGACAGAGAACAAGGTAAATGGAGCACTTAATGTTACATACAACAATCGTGCAAGATCAACAGTAGTAAATATGGCAATAGTGTGATGGTACCCACCCTGATAAATATGCTGTGGAGGTTCGTGCACTACGGAAAATTTGTCAATGTTAAAGAGAAGATAGAATCAAGACATCAGAATATGAAGAAAGGAACTTTCAGATGGTTTGCACATGTGAAGAGGATGAATGATTAAAGAATGACTAAGCGATTAAACAAGTCAGAAGTGCAAGTTGCGCATGGAAGAGGAAGACCGAGGAAAACGTGGCTGGACCAAATGAGCCAGATTTTGGGAGACGGTATAAAGTAAGGAGTATCAATAATAGAAAATTGTGCACAACTAAATAAATAGTGTTTGGCGATGATGCAGTAAGCAATCGTGTCCGCTCTGGAAAGCCGACAATCACTGATGATGACCAAATCAAGGCCTAGATTGAGAATAACCAGCATTCCATCCTACGACATGGGATTGCTGAGATACTGAATATATCGAAAACCACCATCTACGAGTATTTGGTGTTATTTTGCGCTTAAATAAAAGTTAACTTGTATAGCTCTGTATATTTGTAGACCAAATTCCGTCTGATATCATTTGGTCAAGTAAATAAGGTGCTACTTAAAACTTCAAAAATACTAGAGAAATCCGTTAATATTTAAATAAATATAGGTTTGTGATTTGTTTTATCAAACACTGTTTATTCCACTTTTTGTAACGGTATAACCCTACCGGTTTCAAGGCTTTCACCTCATCTTCAGCTGAGCATAAACAAGACTGAGGATGAGGTGAAAGCCTTGAAACCGGTAGGGTTATACCGTTAAAAAAAGTGGAACAAACAGTGCTTGATAAAACAAATTACCATGTATTTAAACCTCCACAACGTTTATGCCTTAACTATAAACAAATATAGGTTTATTGATAGCAACATAGAACGTACATACGAGTATATTAACATATTCTGAAATTGCATATACTTGTATGTCCCAGGCAAAGAAAATACATTTAAAAGAGAAGCTATCAAAAGGTCTGGGCTCGTCTCATAACATCTCTCTGGTTGGATACAACCCCACCAATAGAGGATGAGCCCGACCGCGAGTACATCAGATGTTTTTCAGCACACACCCTTGTACACGTAGATAAAAAAAATACAGAAAAATTATAAATGACAATAAATAAGCAGTCAATACAATCAATTTAGTTAGTAAAATAATAGGTATATGTAATTTATTTTTAACAAAACACTGTCAGTGTTTGATAAAAATAAATTACAATAACAATAATAAAAATAAATTATAATACAATAACAATAATGACTGCGCTGATACACTTATTCCATGATGATAATTTGACTATCGTAATTTATTTTTATCAAACACTGTTTATTAAAATAAATTACGATAGTCACTGGAGACTTGTTTGTGCTTCCCTGAAGATGAGGTGAAAGCCTTGAAACCAGTAGGGTTATACCGTTACAAAAAAGGGGAATAAACAGTGTTTGATAAAAATAAATTACAATGTCTTTAAACCTCCACAACGGTAATGCCTTAACTATAAACAACATAATAGGTCTATTTTATATCCTGCAATCATACACATTTTGAGGCCAAGGAAAATAGTACATTTAAGAAAGAAGTCACCAAGTTTCGTTACAAAACACTGTTATGTAAGTATTCTTTTGAAATAACTTAAAAGTTACGCATTCTAATAAAATATAAGAATCTTACGAAAGGGTTTCCTTTGTGCGGGAAGGACTTAATCTTAACTGCTAACCTAACCAACCCTATGAACAGAGCCGTCTGATTTATGCAGGGCAATATGTGTTGCGATTTGGGCAGAATTTATATTTACAGAATGTGGACCACCATAGGGGATGGGGGATGAGCGTGGACTTGATGTGATGCCAAGAAGCGACAAAAGACAGAGAATATTTTGAACTACGTTTATGATTGCAGATATTTGAATAATAAAAGTATCTCTCAAAAATAAAATTAGTAACTTAAAATTATAAACAGAAATGTACATATTATATTCGTAGCTTACATACACAGGTAAACCCCAATTACATTGCATAAAACAAGTTTATTTTTTTTTCATTATTTTGTGTACTTTGTTAAACATGGTACATCATTCTAGCGGGCCTATTACTATACAGAAATTTCTTCCAGCCAACCCACTCATCTTGGATAAATAAAGCTGTTATGATCCATGACAGATTTTACAAAACAATCATTCGTTTAAATTTAAGTAAAAAAAAATCAAATAGACGAATGTCTTTTTACAATGGTACAACTATTAGACACAAAGAAAAGGAATTCGTTCAAAGATAAGGAAGGGAAACAAAGGAAAAGTAGGATGAAAGGATATTCTGAGAAATGTTATATTATTTTCAATTCTCTTTATTGGTTTTATTTCAAATACATACATTCATACCATCACGCCATCTCCCTGTCAGGGTAGACAGAAAGGAGAGAGTGTAAAACTCTCCTATCTCGACACACACGATACACGCCTCTTCTACATCCATACACCTTATCATAAAACTTCTACGATTTCTCTGACCTATTTTTCCTTCAAAATATCATTCACTTGATCCAAGCATACTTTACTAGGTCTTCCTCTCATACGCTTTCCACTCACATTTACAAATATGTTTTGTTAGTTAGTCTTTCTTCATTCAATCGTTCCACATGAAAAAAAACATCGGCCGACGTTCACAAAACGGGCGAAGCGACCATCTCGAACGAAAGCCCGCTGGCTACTGAGCGAGAGAAGCGAGCGAACTGAGATTCTATTTCTTGCGTTCCCATATACCGAAGTAGAGTGAGACGTGAATAGCGTCGCTTCCTCACCCATAGCGGTTTTTTAGAATAAATATACCACACACTGGCACACGTTTGACTGTATTGGTGAATTTATTCCCGATTTTCACAAAATATCTCTGATGTGGCCGATAAGTGCTAATTATTATTATTTTTCATTTAATGCGTATATGTATTACGGAGAAATACCTAAAATCTAAACCCAGTATTTATTATATTTATAAAGATATTAAAGTTTTTAGAAGCAATGTGTACTAGTTACACATCACAGAACAGGAAGGGTTAATAATATTCATTTTTATGTTTAAAATAAGCGAAATTAAAAAAAAACAGCTTATTAAAAACGCCATAAGCAAAAAGTTAAGGAGATAAACACTCGGTTTATGTGGCCTAGTCGATAAAACACCCATCTTCTGATTCCGGGGTTGCAGGTTAGCGGATTTGTACCATTTTTTAGAGGGTTCCAACCTGGTTTTTACTCAGGCCCCCTTTAACATGTTTCTGATTGGCTGGAAGAGATTGCTTCATTGCAAAAAAAAACTCACCAGGTTGTATTGTATGCAATGAAAGTGTAATAAAAAGCAATATAAAATTTAAAAAATATTTTTATTTTAGTTTGGAAACCACAGTAATGTTTTGATTTATAGTTACACATTTTTTGTATGAATACTCGTACAATAAATAAACACTGTGTAAGGAACATTGTAGACCATAAGATGTTTACGAGAAAGCGCCCAACTGATTAATGTTTTAACAAGCTAACGAAAAAAACTGTCATATTTGTTTGCGGCGACTGTAAAACTTACTCGTGACCACACAGTATGACAAACGATTGCATACGCCAAAAAAAGACAAACGATTGCTAACACAAATATGATAAATAATTGGATAAGCAAATGCGACAAACGCTTGCATACACAAAAATTACAAAACGATTCCTCATACAGAAAAATAAACGATTGCGGAAAAAACAACAAACGATTGCACAAACATAAAATTGATTAACGATTGCAATACCAAAAATAGTAAACGATTGCATATATGAAATTGACTAACGATTGCAGTCACAAAAACGACAAATAATTGCATATTTTCAAGAGTTTCATGAAAATTCCGACATAATAGTCGTTACAATTTCATTATCTATCTACCATACACATTCTTATTTCTCCCTTTTACTCTGCATACAAACACAACAGCAAAAGTTAATGGTGCGAAAAGTTTCGAAGTTCTCCACTCTTCAACGTGGAGATGGGGGTTGGAGGGTCGAAGTGATGGGGGTTGCAGTCTTGATATAAGGGTAAACAGCAATCATTTTGGTATTTCCCCTCTCGTTCTTGTTTACGACATGTGTTCGCTAATTCAAAAACAACACCCGACCCGAGAACTGTATGAAAAGAGTTGAGGGAGCATGGAATCCGAAACGATAATGCATTGTTCAGTTAATGGTTCAGATTAATAGAGAATTCGGATAGCATAAATAAATAAACGTAAGTGAAAAAAGTACAGGTGTGGATGCACCTATAAAAAACTGGTAATCTTGGTCACAATCGGAAATTGAACACGATTCTCACGGATGGATGTCGAGTATCAACCATGAGACAAATTATGTAAAAATATAAAAGAAAAAAACAATAAAGAAAGTTAATTAGGAGGGCATGATGTGTATTACATTACGCAACCATTGCACACAGCACAACCTGGTAGGCTTATCACCATGTGGCTTTCTTTTCCAGTCAATCGGAAAGAGCCTTAAGGGGGTGTTCTACTCTAGAAATTTGAAAAAATCGTTTTTTTTTGTGCATGTTCATAAAGTTTAGACCTTTGAGAATATGTTATCAAAAGGAAATTTTAAAACTCTCAATATTTACGAAGTTATAGCTATACATGAGGCAGCAATTACGCCGCACCGGGACGACTCAATAGACAATAATCTCAAAACTTTAAACGCGTTTTTCACGAAACTACTTTTTTCGACCTGGTCGACATAAAATCTCAAGTTCTATCCAACCGATTACCCTCAAATTTAGTGTGAAACTTCGATAAATGTTTTATATATCGTTCCTACCTTGAAAAATTCAAAACTATTTTTTTAGCATTTAAAAAAAAAAATTTCAGACAGCCACCATTTTACAATTTTTTTTTGGTACCAACAATAACGACATTGTTTCTTATTAAGAAACTGTGTACGATTTTTGTTTTAGATTTACGAAAGGGTTCTAATCATGTCGACCAGCTCACCCCCTTTTTTACAAGATATACTGATAACATCTTGAATTTTCAATTTTTTTTGCAAATTTTTTTTTGTAAATTCTCAAATCATCAATAATAAACAAACTAAAAAAATGCATATGAAAAATATTTTTTAAATTTAGTCTGAAAAAAAAAACCGCCCGAAATTCACGCCTCTAGAGTAGAATACCCCCCCCCCCCTTAAGTTAAAACCAGACTGGAATATTTAAAAAAAAAACTGGGTGTCAACAGGAGTCGATCCCGCAACCCCGAGGTTAAAAGACGCCAGTCTTACTAACAAGGCTACGAAGACCAACATCTAACGTCATTCTATTGTAATTTATTTTCTCCACAAAATAAAAAATCAAAGGAGTCGAAAACCGAAATCGTCGTCGAGGCATCAGAGAAAACATGTATTGGATTGTATTGCATCACATATGACATTTATTTTATTGTATAAACACTTTTGTTGTACACAGCTCAACCTAGCAGGTTTATTACTATGTGTCAATGTCATCCAATCAACCAGAAACAAGCTTTGGGTGAAAATTAGACTGATCCCTTTTTAAAATATCTGGATACCTTTGAGAGTTCGTCGAGAACTTTGTCATCTCATAACCAACGGAATTCTACGTAAAAGGTAAGAAAAGCTATCTGATAAATTGCAACAAGTCATTGCAAATAAACACTGTTGGATTTTTCCGAAACGAAAGTTTTTTAAGGCCAAATCTAATATTTACCTCCATTATACGTAGAGATACTAAACCATTCGTAACCATTCCGAAGTCTTTACTGGGTAAAAATAGGCACAAGACCGCTAGAAAAGCGCTAATAGGACTTCATTCATTACATTAATGGTCGAAGGACCAGTGCAGATACGTAAAACATTTCGCATTTGGCACAGCTTCAATAGCGCACGAATGTTGGAAGAACCAAGAAAGTCTCCAGAAAACAATGGTGAAATGGTAAAGATAAAAAGATTATCTAAAACGGTGGAAAAAACATGTCAACGATGGTAAAAATAAAAGAGAAATATGTGAAAATGCAAAGCAGCTTGCCATAACTTCGGAGAAAATGTAAAAAAAATGTATATACGGTTATGCCCCCATATTCCCGAGAGATGGGTTATTGCAATATTCGCGCACAACGAATTTCTCTGAATGTTCTTGTAATGCGCCTTATAAGGTCATCGATACGACCAGGGATGCGCAAATGGGATGGGATTGATTCCCACTGGGATAGGCACGTCAA
The DNA here is from genome assembly GCA_949825065.1 of Odontocerum albicorne. Classification (NCBI taxonomy): domain Eukaryota; kingdom Metazoa; phylum Arthropoda; class Insecta; order Trichoptera; family Odontoceridae; genus Odontocerum; species Odontocerum albicorne. The sequence continues at coordinate 17,529,151 of OX463864.1, read as the reverse complement.
CGACAAATGCAAGACATTGATCAAATAGGTAGAAATAATGATCGTTCATTAAGGGTTAGTTGCCTATAATATAAACGAAAATAATTAATTAAATCGCAATTTAAAAAAAAATAACAATATATTGTTAATTCAAAATTGCCTTACGAATTCCGCTAGATCAAAATCATCAATATATATTACATATAAAAATCTGTAATATTGATGGTATAGAACAGGGGTCTCCAAACTTTTTAACCTAAGGACCACACTGACTCCTCCACTAAGTCCCAAGGGTCAAGACCTAGTTAGCTCATCATACCAACATACTATAGTTTTAAATTACGCGCAAATTTACGTATTGGGACTTTAATAATAATTATAATGTTTAATTTCATTATGTGAATTACCTATGTATGTCACTTATTGTAAGTTTTTAGGATAAATCTCATATCATTAATTACAGTTAAAATGTTCAATTTCATTATGCATGTCAGTTATTGTGTTTCTTAATTGGTCGTTAAATAAAAACATCTGATTATTATTTTGTATGATTTACTTACATTGGAAATTTTACAATGTAATCAAAATAAATTATAACGGGCCGGATACCGGGCATATCCGGGCTGTAGTTTGGAGACCCCTGGTTTAGAACAATCACCGATTCGGGTATGTTAAAATGTACCACAAGAACTATACTAGTATATATTAATTAGTATATATTATGTTGATCAGTTCCTTCGTTGGGAGGTCCATATTAACACTTTGAGCACAAAAATCAGAAAACTAGGATACATATTCCGTATGATTCGAAATGTGCTCAGTGAAAATATTCTTAAAAGTATACTTCGCCTTATGTCAGTCAGCACTTTCTTACGGTTTATCAGTTTGGGGGGTATGCACCTTAACCCAAAAACACATATTGCAGGTTTCACAAAAATTGATTGTGAAAATAATTAATAAACTTCCTGCCCGGTATCCCACGGCGGAGCTTTTCAGAGAGTATCAGGTCCTGAATATAGCCAATTTGCATCTCAAATTCATTCTCTGGCACTAACACCGAGAGGAAGGGAAGATGCAGACTCAGCAGAGACACATGACACGCATGGCAACTAATTAAATGTTCACCATCCCTAGAGTTAAAATCTCTTTTGCCCAAAGCCAATATGCTTATTTGGCTCCCACGACATACAATGGCGTGTCGAATTCAATAAAGATAAAGGTAGGAAAACCATTTAGACAGTCGATCGGAGTGTGGTTGTTATTGCGACAGGATTTTGAGTACTTGGGCTTCCAGGATGAATGACGTGTGGAAAAGATTTAAGCGGGCTCGTGAGTGTGGGTTTCTTCTTGTTGTTTTGTATAAACGAAAATATTTGTGTTCCTGTGTATTTTTGTTTTTATTTTTATTCTTATGATTGTGTGCGGTATATTGTGGGATGAATATTTATGATGTGTGAGGAGTTAAATTTCGCGTGATGTTACCAGTTGTAATTGAGTGTCTCTGTTTGTCAGGTTGATGATAACGTGCAACGGGGTTTTGTTTTTGTGTAATCAAAAATCGGAAAGAAGTATCGATTTATTTTTTTATGCTAAATATCCTCAGTGAGATACAGGCAAAAGCCTAGTTTACTGGGGATACGACAAATGAAAGGCAACAAACCCAGATCCATTAAAATTGTATGTCCAAATTAAATTACCTGTTGCTTTTTCGCAAATTGTGTATATTTCTTGTCATGTGTAATAATAAATAAATAAAAAATAAAAATTACATAAAAAAACTGTAATATTGATGGTATATAACAATTACCGATTCAAATATGTTGAAGTTTACCATATGTAAAAAAAATATACTGGTATATATTATATTGCATAAAAAAATTGTAATATTGATTACCATATAGAACAATCACCGATTTGGATATGTTGAAGTGTACCATATGAAAAAAAAAATATACTGGTATATATTATGATCTCCGTCGCCTAGTTAGTAAGATGCCTGTCTCCCGATCTGGAGGTTACGGGTTCAAATACCGCTGGAACTGGGATTTTTTTTAAGAATTTCAGTCTTCTTTTCACTTAAAGGCCTCTTTAACATCATTTTAATTCGTTGAGAGAGATTGCCACATGGCAAACATCTCGCCAGGTTGCACTGTATGCAACGTAAATGTAATATAATACAATAACGCTTCTACAACATCCTTGTTGTAAGCCCCCCCCCCCCCCCCCCCCCCCATAACTTTAAAATGTCAGAATCGTCAATGAGATTTATTTAAGGATACTATATGAATTAATCAATGAAAGATATAGTGAAATACCTCACGATGGCACAAAAACTACGTCAATATAAACACAAACTCGCGAGTTTCGCAAATGGTGAAATTCGCGAATTCAGAAACAAAACATCGTAGGTATAAAACGGAATATCTCCTTTTTCTCTCCACAAAAATTCCACAAAGAGAAGATTCTTCCCAACATTGTGGACGAGGGAAAAAGCGTGGAACTGTCGCGTAATAATAATAATAATATTGTAGTTTTCTTTATAAAAATGAGGATTTCTCAACAACGAGAGACAGAGAACGAAGAACAAGTATCATAAAACTTGTATCCGTTTAGTGTCAGATAAAAGCAGAGAGAAAGAGAAGAGACAGAAAAGGTTATGATATTATCCGGGATTCTTATTCTGATTTAGGTACTGCTGGATTTAAAAATGTAGCGACGTTTATAAAGTGTTTCAAGTTTTTACAATTTATAACGACACTTTTCGTGTTATACGATGTTATTTAGTATTGTAAGACGGAACCATTAAGAAAAGTTTAAAAGTATGTGGAACATACACACATACGAGTACATAACATACATACTATCACGCCGTTTCCCTTCCGGGATAGGAATAGGAAAGCGCTAGACTTTTACATCGCAAAACACATCTTTCGCGTCTTATATATACCCATAGACCTTCTAGTACATCACCTACGATTTCTCCGAATTTTTACATTTCCTTCTATCAAAATATAATTCACTTGATCCAACTATACTTTCCTTGATCTTTCTCTACTACGCCTTCTCCTCACATTTGAACAGTATATTTTTATTTTGTTCTTTGCTTGTGTATTCGTTCTACATGTCCAAACCATCTCAGAGTGCTCATCGGTTCTTCTAAGTGCACGCAATGGTCCCTTTAGGAAATATGTGAAAGTAAGAAGTGATTATATAATACATTGATGCTCCAGATATTTTTTTAACTTTACGTATCTGCACTGAATTAATTTTACTTTATCCTTCTGGAGTCAAGTCCTGCTGTGACCTCAGGTGATTTATTAAACTTAATGCCGTGTTACTTACACTGTCCAAGGTCTTATGGGAAATATATAATAGTAAGGAGTTATTATACATTGACACTCCAAACATTTTTAGTATTTTACGTATCTCGATGATCTATTGAATTAATTTTACTTCATCCTTCTCGAGTAAGTCCAAGTTATACACTCGCAAACATCAATGCAAAATCATCATATTGAGTAAGTCCAAGTTATACACTCGCATACATCAATATACACTCAACACCTTGAGTAAGTCCAAGTTATACACTTTTATACATCAATGTACATACACTCTAATACATTAACGTACATATAATTGCATACATCAATGTACACTCAACACCTTGAGTAAGTCCAAGTTATACACTTTTATACATCAATGTACATACACTCTAATACATTAACGTACATACAATTTCATACATCAATGTACACTCAACACCTTGAGTAAGTCCAAGTTATACACTTTTATACATCAATGTACATACACTCTAATACATTAACGTACATACACTCTCATACATCAATATACACTCAACACCTTGAGTACGTCCAAGTTACATACTTTCATACATCAATGTACATACACTATCATACATCAATGGCACCAACACACTCGACATAGTATGTACTGTTACTATCACTACTTTAACTACATACACATATACCACTATTACAGTCTACACATTAATACTTAACATTTTTTGGATATTAAAGCGTGAATACAATACACCTTTATTGTCATGTGGCAACTCTTCTAACGAACCAGATAATGTGAGGATTTAAGTGTTAGAAGTTCAAGGTTTTTTCATCTGGATATTCCAGCTATGCCTGTACTATCTGTAACACAGTCCATCCATCAATATCTTGGTCTTCTAACAGAGCCATGCCCTTCAGGCCTGCTGTTCAAAATACTTGAATATTAAAAAAAATAATAGACCTATCCTTACACAAACACCTAAAACACGGCCCATAATAACAAAAAAAATACAGGAAACATTTAAGTAACCGAATAATGGTTTAAATACTTGGAAAATAAAGGGTCAAATAGCCCGGAGAAGAAGAAATAATCAATTTAAAAGCCCCCCAACAGAGAGGACAGTAGAATATTATCATATTATATTATATTATCACTAAATATAATAAATAAAAGCCTAGATTGCATTCCTCAACAGGGCTGGCGTTTAGGAAGATAACAAAAATATTTCTGTTCTCACGTAGTCAAAAAGACAATTTCCAAATTAGTGGATAAAAAAAATTTACTACATCATTATCCAATTATTGCGAAAAATTTGGTTAATTCTCGATTCTTTTAAAGCTTTCTGCAGTATAATATTTTTTTATTTCTCATTTTTCCATTAGATTTAATTTATTTTATTTCTAATTTTATTTCATTTGTCGGTGTTATCGCTAAGCTCTTTTACAAGCTCCGGTGTGGCGCTAGTAGACGAGGGGTTCCCCTCAAAGACAGCCATTTTATCCAAGTATAAATAAATCCAATTTTCTTACGAGTGTACGATCGCATTGCAAGGTCCCCTCATTCGTTACAAGAGATAGTATGGACGGAGAATTAACAACTACATGTCCCCGTAAAAAAAAGTTACAGATATAACAATAAAGGACAATTTATTAAGTGCCGTTTAGGAAGCAAACTCGACTCAAAGGCGGTACAACTCGGTACTCGAACCCCCTATTAGACATATTAAAATTTAACAAATCACATCTGGCAGCTACTGCAGCGCCAGAGCGAATGCACAGTTGGATACTAAATAGGATCGAATAAACACTTTAAATACGAATATATGTGCGCTGTGAAGAATACGTGAGGTGAGGATTGTTAACACTGTTGGCGCCCCGTGGCACAGAGATAAGCTAAGTTCCTTAGATCCAAAGTATACAAGGTAGGATTCTTAGCATTTTTAAGAATAGCTCTACTTGAAGGCTTTTTGCATCTTAATTTTATGTTGTCTAATATAATTTATATTGGGGTACAAAGTAGTTATATAATGCCTTAGCGTCTGATGAAGAATCAATGTGACATGAAAGACTTATCAATCGAAATGACAAAATAACGACGAATGAAGAAAAGCACTCTACTGATGGTTCGGCTTGTAAAATGAATACACGAAGAAAGACTGGTGTAAACTAATTAACAGTGCGAATGTACGTGAGTAAAGACGTAAATAGATGAAGACTTCAGTGATATAGTTAGTAAGACACATGTCTTCCAGCTCGGGGGTTGTAAGTTCGATTCCCGTTGCTACTTAATTTTTAAAAAAGTTTTGCCATCAGGCTTCCACTCAAGAGCTATGTTATATGTTTCTGGTTGGTAGGACGAGATTGCCTTTTCTATGCTTACTTCAACAGGGAAATGACGTGATAGTATGTATACTACTAATTCTTATACAATATGTAGTTTGGTGTTATTGGATCTCCGGCCATCATATTGTGTAGCTCATGACTGAGTATCGTGACTCCCATGATATTCCTTGACTGCCTTAAGGGTGAATCTATTGCCTCTCACTTGATCATAACTGTCTCCATTGCCACGAGCAATGCGCCCAAATAATCAGAAGGCTCGTCGTAGGCAAATTGCCTATCTATCAAGGACGGCATTAGTTTGCGTTACCGTCTATGGAATTCATAACATCCTAAATTCAGAAGAAAAAAAACAATGATAAAATAAAAATAGAAAATAACCGGCCCTGTAAAATGTATCGACTATATTTATTAGGATGCCCGTCGAAATACTTAAGTTACTTGTAAAACTCGACAAGATCTACAAAAAAAAAATGATCCGACCACCTTCGTCTATTGGGAGACGGACTTCGTAAGCCACGTCGGCACGACGGACACGCCCGAATGATCACGAAGCCCGACGAACAGAGTCGGAGACTGCCGAACAGAGGATCTATAGCTGAGATCACAGGCACGAAACCCGTTTGGATTTAGGCGAGTGAGTTCGGGCGGTGTGTATCAAACGAGTTAACTTACAAGAAATAGTTAACTTGATTAGTGAACGAAAATATAGAGAGAAAAAAAACTTCCAAGGTATCGGCGGCCAGTTGTTGGCAACTGTTGGTGAAAGGGTTGAAAATTAAATTTTACTTAATTAAATAATCGACGGTAAATTTGAAATGGTTTGGACATATAGTATTGAGATATTGATATAAAATAAATATATGTTATAGATGTCTAAGCAAAAATTGTTTAAATTTTAGCTGTTCCAAGATATACGTGTATCATATATACATACATACCATCACGCCACTTCCCTGCCGGGCTAGGCAGAGGACAGAGAACCATGCCATACAAACTCGACACACATCTTCTTATCCCCTTTAACCTGTACACCGCGTTAAAAATCAAATTCCAAGAACCCTGTGCGCGGCACAATTTCGGCGTTTTTTAATTTCTAAGTTTAAACGCGTATTTTGTTTAGAATCAGTGATATTTGATTACACCACCAAGTAAACATGACATTCAAGTAATTTTCTGATAATAAATAATAGTCATTACTCTTAAGGAGACTCATTAAATAAAGGAGATAAACTAAACATTACGTAAAATACACAAAGGAATGCTACAGATCAGATCAAAGGCGTTTGTGCTTCCCGCGAGGAACACGTTAACATCTATACACCTTCTCATGAGATGTATGGAAGGAAACAGCTATATGCACAAAAGGTATATAAGATTATGGTATGCCAACTGACTTAGCACCAGGTATTAAATAAAATTAAACAAAAGCGAACTTACCGAAAATCTAAAACTGATTTTATCTTCATATAATTTTATATTGATTGTCACATACCTGAAAAAAAAGAAAACATAATTAGTTGGTGTATGAAACACAAAAAATAAAAATAAATTACGCAAAATAATAAAACCTTATTAATTGGACGTACGAACATATATGGTATACAAAAACAACCCAAAAAAGAGGATCCTCAGCACAACCACCTCAACCCTTTTTATACATATCATACATACCATTGGATTGGGATATGACTGGTGTAAATATGGGCTCTAGATATAAATCAATCCAACAATATATCCGTTTAAAACCATGGTATAATATAATAAGAATGATGATAAATAAAAATCATAATACATATAGGTTTATTGATAGCAACATAGTACGAGTATGTACATATATATCTCAAGATAAATAGCAGAAAATACATTTAAAATAGAAGCTATCAAAAGGTCTGGGCTCATCTCATAACATCCCCCCCGGCGGAGATACAACGCACCAACATATGAGGAGCCCAAGAAAGGAATGAACAAGGCAGAAGTGTATGTCATGTGTCGTTTGCGGACATGCCACTGCGTGATGGCTAGTCACCTTTACATAATGGGTATTGTGGAGAATCCTGGCTGCGAGTATTGTCTGGATGATGAAACTATAGACCATGTATTTTTCGGTTGTCCTTTGCGAGACATACTTAATTTACTAAATGCAATATCTTTACCGCATCCAATGAATGTTGTGTTTCTTCTTTCTTCGTGGAACTTTTCCACTTATAGATCAATTGATAAACATTTTAAGCTTAATCAGTTCAAACATTAAATTGTCAAAAATTGTCATTTTTTTTTCCAATAAATTTTATCACATTGTTTCATGATTTAAATTTGATAGCACAAATCATCCTAGTTTGGATGGATTTGCCTATTATAAAAAAAAAACTAGTTGCAACCCGTGAAATATTCACGGAAGTAAAACAAATTCTAATTTTGATAACTTGTGGGCCTTGTTTTTCTAAGAATCGAAGTATTCCTCTCTCGCTCTCTGTTGTATTCAAAATTTAATTCTCGTATTCTTTCTTGGCCGACAACCGTCGTACGGGTTTTTGCCTATTTATATTACTACTAGTTGCAACCCGTGAAATATTCACGGAAGTAAAACAAATTCTATATTTATGCAAATATATATTCATAAATGTAAAATTTGTTTATATACTCGTATATCGTCGTCATACAAGAGAAAGTGACCAAGTGCATTTTTCGCGAAAACGTGATTAATGACTATCTGACACCTTACTAACATAATGGTGGCCTGGAAGAAATAACCCAGCAAGAACTTGGAAGAATAATAATAATATCTAGACTTGTTTAAAATGACTACCTGCATTGATGTTTATTTTTTTACAAGCAAAATTGTATGAAAGTTTTCAAAAATATTATTTCTTTATTTTGAAAGCAATGAACATTTCTATACACCCAAAAAAAATCACAAATGTGAATACGTTTATTTAAAAAAAAAATTGAAAACAAAAGTGTAAAAATGGTTAAATGGCTCTCCTGAACATTTTGCATTTTGTTAGTTGGTCACTTTCTCTTGTATGACGACGATATATCATTTATACATACATCGTCCCCTTTTACACCGGTTCAAAAATAGTTAGCTAGGTATTTAAAATTCGTTCAATATCACGGACGCGCCGAGATTCAAATTTCGAATTACTTTCGGAGATAATCCAAGTATTCCTCTCTCGCTCTCTTGTATTCAAAATTCAATTCTCGTATTCTTTGTTTGGCGACAGCCGTCGTATGGGTTGTGGTCTATTTATACTATGATGATATAAAGCATCAAAGAAGATGTATCATGTATAATTAATTATGTACACAAAATAATTACTAATTTCTTCAATAAAAAAATCAGAATAAGAATTTAATGTCGATTTTATAATTCGGTTCTAAGATATGTACAAAGTTAGAACGAAAACCTGTTGCTTCACAACATCTGGAATATAACATGACCAAAATTAGAAGTATGTTACAAGCGAAGAGCAGTTATGTAACACTCTCGCCTCGTTGGTTTCCCGTCCCAGTCAGTCTGTCTCGTCTGGTCTGGCGGAAGAAGAATTGTCAGAGTGAGGAATACCTGAAGACAAATCGACCGTGTCCACTGGAAGTACCGAAGGCCTTTTGTAAAGAGGTTTAGTGGATAGCCGAACTAATTATAATTGCCGTGGACTGGTACATTTGTCAGGTCCACCACGATGAAGACATAATGATGGTCGGTAATGGCCGACCGCAGAACCTCAGACAGTGAGAGACGAGATCAATTGGTGACAATTAATGTTATTAATTAAATAAAGTAATTGCGAGAGAATTATTTGATAGTACTAAAAAAAGTCGATTTAATTTTTTTTGCCATTGTTAAAATTGTATAAACTGGTAATCTGCGTTTTGGGGAGTTCTTATTAAAACGACAAAGGAATAACAAGATAATTCTAAACTAATTGCGATAAGAAACAGAGTCACATATCATCACGCCATTTTCCTGTCGGAGTAGGCAGAGGACAAAACGCCATGTTTTCCTATCTTGACACATTTTTAGTATCTGCCCATTCATACAACTTTTACGATTTCTATGACTTTCCACGTTTCCTTCTTTTAGAATATCATTCACTTGATCCAAGCATACTTTCCTCTCAAACGCCTTCCACTCACAGTTGCGCTATATATATGTTTTGTTAGTTTTTCTTCATTCATTCGTTCTACATGCCCAAATCATCTCAGCGTGCTCTTCTTCATCTTACTTAACACCTCAGCTTTAAGTTCATATACATCCCTAATCACTTCATTCTGTATTCTGTCATACATTGTCACCCTGTGCATTCTTCTCAAAGTACGCATTTCCACAGTATTTATTCGGCACCTCTTAGTATTTTTCTTCGTCCATGTTTCACTCCCATACATCACAATTGGCACTTATATATAGAACTATTGTGTATCTTAGAAGATTTTGTCTTTTATTGACCGTTGTGCTGAACGTTCTAGCATACTCCCATAAAGCAAAGTTGGCATCAAAATACTATTGTTGATTATCATCTTAGTAGAATTCGAAACTATAATTTTTAAGTAAATGTGTTTTACTGCCCCACGGACTTTTTTTTCTATCGGAACACGCCGTTCGACATCCCTCTTAACTCGTACATCATCTGAGAAAATACTACCCAAATAGCAGAATTCTTCGACTTGTTCCAATCTTTTATTATTCATCCATATATCGCAAGAAAAAAAGTCAATGCGTAAAAACCTCAAAAACAATAATTGATTCAAGATATGATACGCAGTAACTACTAAGAACCAGGAAACTGTTCTATTCTAAGATGTTCAAGGCTGGTTTCCATTAGTTTAAAATATTTGATGTTAACATAAGTCGTGTCCGTTTTTTTCTAATTTTAAAATGAGTACCAAAAGTAAAACAAAATGGTAAATGTTATACGTCATTCGAAGAGATTTTTTGCTCTACAAGATATTGTGTTTGCTTTTACGGTACATATATTATTTTATTTGATTGATTACAAGCCTTCAAAACAGAATGTCAAGTAGACGAAAGTGAGCATTTTCCCTCCAGTCAAGTAGTCAAGTAGACGAAAGTGAGCATTGAGCCTCCTTATGTTCGCGTTCAATCGAGGGAATAAAGCTGCCAAAGCTGCTCGCGATATTTGCGAAGTGTACGGTGAAGATGCTATGAATTAAAGCATAGCTCGTCGATGGTTTTTGCGTTTCAAAGACGGTAATTTCGACCTGAAAGACATGGCGTATACCGGACGACCAGTGGACTTCAATGAGGACCGCTTAAACCATATTATTCATGAAGATACTCATGAAGAGCAGAAAATTTTCTTTCGAATGACGTATAAAATTTACCATTTTGTTTTACTTTTGGTGCTCATTTTTAAATTAGAAAAAAAACGGACACAACTTATGTTAACACCTAATATATTAAGAAATGCTCATATGTTGAAATGGCTTAAATGATGGCCAGTATTTAAGCTAAATTGAGTTGGCTCAACACGCAAACAACTTCGTAAAACATTTTTACCTAATCTTAGACGGTGCTCGAATAGGGGACCAAAATATCTGATGATTATCACCAATACAGTTTTAGAAGAGATACTTAAAGAACAAGAAACTTAACCGTAAACCGTTTGTTCTGGAACTTCTCTGCTGATAAAACTGCATCAATTTCTCCATAGATGGAACCCAAGGTTAACGTTATTCGCAAAGTGAATAATCTGCATTTTGCGTGCTTCGAAAACTAGTTTCCCGCAACTCTTGAATTGCAAGCTCTCAGCACTCGTACAAGTTCAAATGTGCTGACTTTTGTTTGGAAACAACCCTTAACTTTTGTTAGACGTAAATCCAAGAACACCACTTTCGTATTCAGCGGATATGGATTTCCAGTTGTAAAACATTAAGCTCTTGATATTTCAATTCTCTTCAATGTAACGTTTAATTTAATAACAAAATAAAAATTGTTGAAATAATGTTGTAAAAATGCATGTACTGAGAAGAATACATATTCGTTGTAAAAATTGTTATCTAGCTTTAAGTAGTATGTAATATTTCTAAGAAATTAAATATTAAGATGATTAAAAATAAAAATTTAATGTAGGAAATAAAAATCAAGCTTATAGTTTAGATTATAATATAGAAACAAGCCCTGATGATGAAATCTGCAGCGTTTTCGAAATTTCGGTATCATAAACTTGACCACCTAGTACGTCAATCCAAAATATCTTATTAGTTGTAAGAATTGTTATCTAGTTATAAAAAGTATGTAGGTGTCATCCATTTCTAAGAAATGAAATATTAAGATTATTAAAAATAAAGCTCTTAAGATATAAATATGTACATATATACTCGTAGGTATAGCCTTTCGCAAATGTTTGTGTTATAGATTACTTTATTTAATAATAAAAAAACATGTGGTAAAAATATATCGTAGAATACGGAATTATGTGATAAGGGATGAATTTGGATTTAAGGCTGATGTGTTAAGTAAGATGAAGAAGAGCATTCTGAGATGATTTAGGCATTTGAAATGAACGATTGAAGAAAGACAAACAAACAAATATAGCTTCCAATCACATTCGCGCTATACGTGTATAGCGCGAATGTGATTGGAAGGCATTTGAGAGGAAGATCAAGAAAAGTATTGAAACATAGAAAGTCAGAGAAATCGTATGAGAAGAGTTATGGGTGTGGATGAGGGTAAGATAGTTTTGAGGCTGCGAAAGAATTTATAGGATACACAGAGACATTTATTTACAATATGTTGAACAGGAAATTATTTTGTTCAGTCCAGGAAACTAGAGTCTAGGTCCTGTTGTAACTGTGTACAGCCGTGAAGTGAATTAATCTTTTTCAAATTTTTCAATATCTACGTAGTAAACTCAAAAACTATCTAAATTTTGCTTATTAGATGCGTTTATAGCACACGTTTTGTCAGTTATTTACTGAAAAATACGAGAACGTCTGTGAATTATTTCGCGGCCCCAAAACTATCTTAATTCTGCTAATAACATGCGTTTGTAGCACACAGTTTGTCTGTTATTTACTGAAAAATAAGAGAATATCTGTAAACTAATTGTTTCGCAGCCCAAAAAGTATCTTAATTCTGCTAATAACATGCGTTTATAGCACACAGTTTTTCCATTATTTACTGGGAAAAAAACGAGAATCAATAAAATATGCAATAATTGGCTTGTAAAGTAATTCTTTCGCAGCCCCAAAACTATCTTAATTCTGCTTATTACATGCATTTCACTGCTTATTTTTTAATTACGCTATCATCGTATACAGTACGACCTGGCGGGTGTATTCCTACGTGGAAATATCTTACGCACATTTGTACATTACACTCCACCTCAAACCCAATGTGTTACTATTACACATAGTAAGATCTACAAAAGTTCCTATGTAGTTCATCTTCCCTTGGTAAGTTTTCTTACCAAATATGTTTTTTATAAACATATTTAGATGAGGGTAAATACCCAATCTAATGGCCATAACCACCACCTTCCTACATTAAACTCATTGCGTTTTCTTTTTATAATATTTTAAATCTGTCGATAATAACATAGTATGCTTGAAACCCGAGTTAGAGCACCTCGACGAGAGTCTGCTCTCTAAATGACGTTAAATGCATTATTTTTTTTTATTATGACTTAAAGATATTAAAGTAAAATGAGTTGGAACGGGAATCGAACGTGATAAAGTAAAATGTGTCGATGATAAATAAATAATCAAAACACGTGTCTAATGGAAATTCACGTAATATCGAAATTCAAACTATTCCGACTTTAATAAAGCAAGCATCAATTTCGTGTCCATTCCAGACTATATTAAGGACACGAGCTCCAATAGAACAAGCAACACGTGTCCAATAACATCATAAAACAAGAACTGCGATTGAATTCCCACTATTGAACCGTGGGAATAATATCATATGAAGTGGTCTATCGGAATAGTCTAATAATTATAGTAGTCATCCGCTTCATGGTCGATTATTAGCCCAGGTACGTTCTGTGGGAGGGTCCAGTCGTGAGGGTTAAAATAATTAATGTGGCAGCGAGGGCTAATTAAACCCCCCTATAGGCCACCGTTCTCTCACTAATCCAGGGTAAATGCTTTATTTAAAAGATCAGAACCGATGGTGGAGGGATAGAGAGGTCTGATCGGAAACCGGTATGTAGAATAGGCACCGGGTTCTGTATCCAGAGGTGGTTGTTGTTTTGAAAACATTTTAATCTTGTATATATAATATTCATAATAATTACCCATATCTATCCGAAAATCTCTGAAATTTAAACATTGTGAAATCTAAAGAGATGTCGTTCAAAACTCATATTATTATCGATAATAATTTAGATAGTTCAGATTTGTAATAACAGATGTCGCACTATTTTCACATTTGTTAATAAAATGTGGCGCTCGCTGTTAAAACACAATCATAAAAAAAAATATCCACGTCCCTACATAGCGTTGAATAAAAAAAAGTCCTGAGTGAAAAGTTTATAGTTTAGAAGCCCATCTGTCAGATGAAGTGTCGGGCGGTACTGTTGTGTTAAATGCGGTTTTTTATTTGTTGAATTGGTATATATGAGTAACAAGTATTATAGTTAAACTCGTAAATATTTTATAAGCAAGCACCGTTTTATAACAGTTCATAAACGTTATAAAAAATCTAAAACCGTGCATGACACGGGTTAATCATCTAGTAATAATAATAATTCATACATATCATCACACAGTGTCTCCTGCGGGATAAGCAGAAAAAACAAAACTCCATATTTTTTTATTTAAACGCACAAATTTCGCCTCCTCCATATTTATGCATTTCGCTAACAACTCTCACTAACTTCTGGCCCATTACGTTTTATCTCAGTCTCTTCAGTGCAAACCACGCACTAAACAAAATTCGAATTTTTTTAAATATTTTGGGTCTCATCTGAGATCGAATCCGAAACCTCCAGATCCGAAACGATATATGTACAAAAAATCCAAATGACATTTTACGTGTTCTGAGATAATTGCGGAAACATCAAGTCACTTTGCACGAGCATTTGTTGAACAATGACGGAATTTATCAATAAAATATGCAATAATTGGCTTCTTTTTTTTTACATACAAGTGATTGACGTATGCTAATTCGATATTTCACATTAACTACAAAAAAAATTGTGGTTCGATTCATATTTGCATTAATACACATCAATGTTTTTTTTATTATAAATTAGGGTGCAAATCCCATTTACATAAAACTTAATGAATACAAGTTTTTAATTAAAAAGGGCAATTGTATATTTTTTTGTTTGATTACCTGTGTAATATTATACATAATTTTTCTTTCTGTTTTGTACATGAATTTTTCTCGTTTTGATTTAGTGTTCAAGTTTTGATGTTTTTTTTTATATTTCAATTGGTTGTTAATCTTAAGTTTTATTTTTTGATATGGTTTGACACAAATTTCAAACTGCGGATTTTATTTAAAAATTGTTGTATAATTTTAATAGAAATTACATTTATTTGTAAAGGTTGTTCAAATAAATCAATAATCGCCTTTTGAAGTGAGTTTTCTACCATGATGATACGAATAAGGAGATTTTAAGATCATGCAGATGAAAGAAACTGAAAAAAAAAGTATTAAGAATCGACTTGTCAGAAATGAAATTGGGTAGAGCAAGCAACTTACTGGTTGAACACGAATTAACATTCTAGGCACACGCCTGGCTAAACTCATGCCTGAGCCGTTCCTGTCCGACGAGGTAGCCTATGAGAGATATATGTAGGTGTGTAATTGGTCTGGAATTATTAAAGTTTCACTATTATTTATTGGAAATCCTAATCCCTCATCCACCCCTTTACACCTTGGTTTAACGGTCTGAATTTTTGGACGAGATTTCACGCAACGGTTGCCAGATATACTTTTAAGTATCTATGTATACATACACTGACGGGTATAATGCTGAGACGCCTTGGAGTGTATTAAATTTGTATCAGCACATTTTAAAAAAAAATTTAAGTCGGAATGAAACTTCAGAAATTAATGCACGGATAAAATTGATGTTATAATGCGTCGCATCTGGATTATTGTAACTCTATTTATTCTGGTTTGCCTGATTCTAAAATTCTAGAATTCAGTCTGTTTTCAATGTCGCTGCTAGGTATTATATATTGCCACATTCGTCCGTTTCTATAAAGTTTACACTGGCTTAAGTTTCGCAAATTGATTGATTTAAAACTTTGTATCTTCGTATTCAAGTCCCTTAATGGGATGTCTCCATTGTATCTTTCGAATCTGCGTCTGAGGGATGTTCGTTCCTTCGGAGAGAACTTTTAAGTCGAGTTTGTTTGCATTTAATAAATTGGTTGTTCCAAATCAATCCAATAGGGCGGGGTATTATGATAAAGCTTTGGCCGTTGCTGGTCCTGTGACGTGGAATAGTGTCAGATATTTTATATCTTCTCGGTGACAGTCCAAGTTTGGTTTTTTTTCCTCTACTTTTTTTGTAGGCTCTTATTGGTCTCCCTTTATCTATTTGGGAGTTACCAATTCGTGGTTGTCTTAAGCGTAGATCCACCATCCCGCTGTTGTTCGTGCCTAAACCAGTGTAGTCGTGCCCGGGTTTTATATACTATAGGAGCCACTTGTTCCACGAATTCGTTAATTTCGGATCTTGTACAATCTAGTGACACCCAGAGACCACCGTAGCACACGCACCTCCACGACATGAAGCAATTGTTCATCTTTTTTCTTTATAGGTCAACACTCAGCTCCATGTAGTATAGCGGACCAGATCACTATCTCGAAGATCTTGCTGTTAAGTTTTATTGGTAGCCTTCTGTCGCACATAACCTCCGTCGTTTCACTACATTCGTTCTATCCTGCAATCAGCAGTATTAACTTAAAATCAAATTAGGCAATATTCGATTATTGCCCACTTTGGCAACATGGGTGGTAAGTAAGTTCATTGAACCAGTCTTGTTTAAACAGTTAAGAAGTTGCCTGTATCAATTATTTATTAAAACAAAAAACTTTAAAAAAAAGAAAAGTTCCAACACATTTTTGAAGGCAATTGTATAAAATAACCCCTTAAAGGCGAGTGAACGAAATTGATTTTAAACGACCGCATTAGCTAGCCATCACGCGAGTTCCCTGCCGGCGAGGGTGGCATTAGTTATATAATTACCTAATCCTACTCCGGAAACTATTCCGAATGTTTTTATCCGACGAGCTGAAAGGGTTAAAGGCGATCCTATATGAGAAAATGGGATAACCCTTTGACGTTAAATAAAAACAACTAAACCTTTTCGATGCCGAGGTTAGGTTTTCATTTTTGATTAAAAAAGTTAATTAATTTAAATAGTTATAAGATTGTATTATTTGTGCTTCCCTGATGATGAGGTGAAAACCTTGAAACCGGTAGGATTATACCGTTATATTAAGTGGAATCAACAGTATTTGACTAAACAAATTATAATGTCTTTAAACCACCAGTGTTACCGCCTTAATTATTGCTTGTTTAGCGCTGTTTCGTAAACATTTCAGGAGCAAAAGTGAGATTCAATAATTCTGAGATTCCCTTAGGGTGTGACCGGCATCACCTCGAATGCAATTGTAATAAAATGACCACTTATATACCGCCGTTTAGAGAGCAGATTCTTCAAGGGCGCTCTTACTCCAGAAAAGTATCAACAGTCACTGGTAACCTTGAAGCCGAATGTACCAATGCGTGCACTAAGAAGAATACATAGGCTACCATGTTTGAGAGAATACGAAATGAAGTGATTACAGATGGATTCGAACTTAAGGCTGATGTTTTAAGTAGGATGAAGAAGAGCACATTGAGAGGGTTTGGATCTGTAGAATTAATTAATGGGGAAAATATTCATAAAAATATACGGAGTAAAGTGAGTGGACGGTGTAATATAAGAAGACTTAGATAAGTATGACTAGACCAAGTGAATGATATTTTGCAAGGAGCAAATATAAGAAGACAAAGAAATCGTAAGAGCCATATAGGTAAACGTAAATATATTAGGTGTACCGGAAAAGAATGTCGTTTTTTCAATGAAACAATTTGGTGCATTTAATGTATTTATTTATCAAAACTTAGTTCAAAATATATTTGCCATCGTTTGATATAACCTCCTTCTACCTCTCAGTCAATTTTTTAATACCGCGTTCGTAAAATTCAGCTGGTTTCAATGCAAAATACTCAGATATGTCTTTTTTGACATCCTTATAATTTTTGTATTCTTTTCCGTTTAAAAAGTGTTGCATTGACCGGAACAAATGGTAATCTGATGGAGCAAGATCCGGTGAATATGGTGGGTGACGTACAGTTGTTACACCTAGGGCTTAATTTTTTCTTTCGTAATTTTCTCAGGTATGCGGTCGTGCATTATCGTGCTGTAAAAACACTTGTCCACAATTAGCCAGTGCAGGTCTTTTTTTTATTATTTCTGCATCTTAATGCTCTAGTTGATCACAATACACTTGGGCGTTAATTGTCTGTCCGGGTTTTAATGTTTCGAAATAAATTATTCTCTTGCAGTCCCACCAAACAGACAAAATATTTTTTTTTGCAGTGAGCCCGGGCTAAGGGGTGGGTTTTGGTACCTGGCCCTTTGAAAGCCATTGTTTTTTGCGTCTTTGGTTTGTATACAAACCCATTTTTCGTCACCAGTTACAATATGTTGTAGAAATGGAGTTTTGGTATTTAATTCCGAATACTCAGTGCACGCGTTTATACGCTCACCGAGATTCTCTTCACTTAATTCATGACGGATCCATTTTCCTTGTTTCCGTGTCTTGCCGATTTTTTTATATGCTCTTGCACGCTTGACCATGAACATCCGAGTTGCTCCGCGAGTTCTTGAATCGTTGAAGTTGGATTTTGCTGAATCAGCTCAGTTTAAACATCGCTATCCACTTTAACAGGTCGACCACTTACAGGGTTATTTTTTAGATCAAAATTGCCGGATTTAAATTGTTTAAACCACCTCTGGTATTGACGAACATTCAAAATATCTCCCAGTAAATCGCAAATATTTTTTAAAGCACATGTTGCACTTTCTTTCTTCATTAAATGGTAAAGCATAATATTTCGAATAAATTCCTCATTCGGTACAAAGCTCACCATTGTGTATAGGGTTGTAAATGTATTTGTTTAAAAGTCCTAATACACTCCAGGTATACGTAGTCAGAGAAACAACACAGAACACGTTGTAAAAGTTCGACTGCCGAAGCACAACTGACCACTCAAATGCGATAACAAAAAAAACGACATTCTTTTCCGGTACACCTAATATAATGGAGGCGAAAATCGTGTCGAGAAAATTTATAATCATATTGTTTTACCTTATCTGTCTACCCCTATAGGGAAATATGAAAAACGGAACCGAATCTGAGAAACACATTTCTGAGATTTATTTATAATATCGAATGCACACTTTTCAATCTTTGACGTGTAAATATGTTTAAAAATACAAAAGAAGCCATTATAACACATTTTATCGCAAAGTATTGCACTTAGGCCTCAGCCACACAGGTAGGAGCCTCACTTGGTGCTTAGAGCTACGCTACTAGGTGACTATAATAGTCACGTAGCGTGGCGCGAAGCGTGCAGTGTGGACATTGTGATAGTATGAGATGCGTTGGTTCGCTATGATATGTTACATAGCTCGCAGCGTGGCTCTTACCTGTGTGGCCGAGGCCTTAGGCTGTATACAGTAAAATTTAGTGGGTTTACTATCGTGAGACAATTTCTTCTCAGCTGACCATATTTTTTGGGGATATTAGTGATAACCAGACGGTACATGTTTCTCCAAATATGCCACGGTGATCGCCCCGCTATTATTCCTTAAAATCTCAACAAAAAAACTGAAAATGTCCAGTTACTTATTTGTTTAAAATAAAAATTCATTTACCTTTGGAATTAAATTCAAACCAGATTCTAAAAATTTAATTTCTACGTTAGACATTCTTTAATCTCGGCAATTAACCAGTTAAAGGATTTAAACAAACGCTAATTCATCCTTTGTTTAACGAAAAACACGTAAAAATTTAACGATTTCGGGTTCAACCGAATCAAAGTTAGTTGAATTCAAAAGGCTTAACAGTAATCTGTCCGTTAAACTCGCATTACCTTCCTGGCCCCACCCAAAAAGGGGAAAAGCAGTGGAACTCAGTTTAATTGCAGGTTCATTGTAAAAAATCTCTTCATTTATAACGGGCAGGGTAGGTTGCCACGTGGCTCTGGCATGTACACAAGTAGTATATACTGAAGTTAGGGACCTCTTTTATAATTTTACAAGGGGGATTTAGATTAATTGGACGTGATTTTGGGAAAAGGAACCAAACCACAATACCATTGTATCGAATTATTTTGAAAAATCATTAAGAAAAGTGTCACGGTATTATCTATTACATATATTGTCTCTTTGTATTAAGGGATAAGTCCCTTAATGGGATGTCTCCGTTGTATATCTTTAATCTATGTCAGAGATTTCCCTTCTGAGAGGAAACTTTGAGGTGGATTTCATCTTGATCGAATAAATTGATTTTTCCGAACCGATTCAAATTTCTATCGAAATTAAATCGAATTATTAATTACGAGAATCATCTAGAAAGTAAGGTTACAAGGGTTCCTGAGGTCGGGGATTTTTTTTGTTTCGAAGTTGGCGCACCTGGCGTGTATGGGGGATCCTAACGGTCAGTTTGTTTGGTACCGCGTGTTTGTCGGCCATTTTGTTCAGTCAGAGTAAATTCTTCCGATGGAGAGGTCGTCGCGCGCTCCCGCCACAAAACGTCCGTGCGAGATCCGCGCGGTCATCCGTTTTTTTACTTTGCAGAACAATACCGCCGCGAATATCCATCGGAAGCTCGTGGAAGTTTATGGTAGTGATGTGATGAGTCGACAACATGTCACAAAATGGGTAAGGTTGTTCAGAAAAGGCCGTACTGATACTCACGAAGAGGAAAGGCAGTGATTTCTGACGAACTTGTGCAAAAAAATGAAGAACAAGTGCGAAATGACTACCGTGTGACGCTTGACGACCTTCACGAAGAATTTCATAACATTTCTAGAAGTCTCCTTGGTGATATTGTGTCGGAAAAATTTGGTTACAAGAAGTTGTGTGCGAGATGGGTGCCCAGAATGCTCACACCGGAGCACCGTCAAAATCGCGTGATCGCCGCCCGTGAATTTTTGGATCGTTTTGTACAGGAGGGAGAAACTTTTCTGGACTCTATCGTGACGGGGGATGAGACGTGGGTGTATCACTACACCCCAACAATTTTCCAACAATCAGGAGGTCGAGGAAGCTGTGAACAAGTGGCTGAAAGAGCTGGCGGCGGAGGTCTATGACACTGGCGTACAAAAGCTGGTGCCCCGACTACAGAAATTTCTCTATCTTGACGGCGATTACGTTGAAGAATAGTTTTATATATTTGTGAATTATCCTGTGAATTTCAATTAAATACAAGCATTTTTCGATCCTACATAGATGTTGTAACCTTACTTTCTGGATGACCCTCGTAACTATGAAATCGAATGGAATTTCCTCCAAAAAAAGGATCCAGAATGGTTCTCTCTATCCTCAAAACTCGACATATTTCTTAGTATTAAATATATTTTTTTTGTTATAATTTATAATTGAATAAAAAAAATCTAATAACGTTATATGTTACATTGTCAATCAAAAAAGTTTTTTTGTTTAAAAATCCAATAAGACATTATGACAGAGTGATACGATATGGTGATACGTCTGTCTGCCTTTTTGTGTTAGAGATATGGGTGACGTGAGCAGCTTTAGAAAGCATTTGGAAACAAGCCTTTTTGGGATGTCTTATCAAAATATATATAGATATACAAAATATATCAAATATATTGTAGATATACGAAAATATACGAACGCTACACCTAAAGCCGCGCTATTATCACATATTTGAATATCTACACAGGTTTCTTTGTAGTTCGTCGTTCCTTGATAAGGTTTCAACGTTTTTTTTATATCTAATTTGTATATCTGAACATATGCAGATGCTTGGAAGTTCCTTATAATGTCAATAATAGTGGGTTCGAATCCCGAGTTAAAAAGCCCTTGAGGATAGTTTGCTCTCTAAAAGGCATAATATTATTATACGAGTACAATACATTTTTTAAAATTATTATCAAAAAAGCATAAATCAATCCTTAATGTTTATATGTGAAACATAGGTAGATACCTTTTGGGGTCGAGAGGATATACTCGTATATCCACGCCTTCCTATCCATGCACACAGTTCTCGTCTCGTCAACATTCATATATCTTATCATACATGCTCTCTTGTTTATCATGCTTCTTACTTTTCCCTATCTCCTTTTCCACGCTGTACTCAGTCAACTTCGGTCACTCATTAGTCATTTAAAGTATTTCGCAATTCATTCTCTCCATGTGGCCAAACCATCTGAAAATTATTTTCCTAATTTTGCTAAAAACACTCATCTTTAACAAAAAGTTATACTTGGCCCGATACTTTATTTCCCTATCAAACAATGTAATACAAGATATTCTGCCGCATTTATTCTGCTCTTATCACTCCCTTTCATTGCCCAGCCTTCGATTCCATACATCAAGGATATAAATAATTATATTTGTTAATATTAAACAGGCGAGATATTGTCTCAATTATCTCAGAACAGGTAAACTATAGGTTGGGTCCTTTTTGGATAATGACGTATAACTGCATGATTTCCAAACTGATTTTGGGGACAGAAAATAATTATTGTAATATGAAATACATCTAAAAAGGTAATATTTGACACATTAAGAGGAAAAAGTTGTCTGAAGAAAAAAACCAATCTAAAATGAAAGAGGCATAGTATTAATAAATTTTCAATCCAAGTATAAGAGTTCAATAGCAAGCGGTCTGGCCGCAGTCTAAGCTGATCGCGTAGCCGCCAGCTATGCGCATGCGCCCCACTCTACAGGCGAGCGCATAACACATGCATACATAACACCGACGAAAAGGTTATAGCTATATAACATATATTTAGATTTTTTACGCGACCCGTGGTATAATGAACCATATACTCTTCTCCCTGGCTCCATCCCAACTCATTGTCTGCGAAGACTGTTGGGGTCAGCTCTCCTCGTCCTCAGGTTGTATGCTCTTCTGTCCCGGACTACGTCCCCCAGGCCGTGCCTCTGCACCAGGTTATTTTTTTGCACCACCCATGAATTATTTGGTTTTCCTCTGGTTGTTATTCGAGGAAGATCCGTGGAGATTGCCTGGTTCACAATGTGATCGGGTGCTCTGCGTCCAACGTGCCCATACTATCTCAATCGCCTCTCCTCCATCTTGCTGTTGATGTCTGTAACACCAACAGCAAGATGGAGGAGAGACATATACGTGATCTCAATAATGATATAAGTATGAAAATGGAGGTACGAACAGTTTGGGTAACACCTAAAAAAAGCCTGGCATGGCGAAATTAATAAAATTTTGAAACAAGAGAGAAAAGTTTTAATAAAAGGAAACTATGTACGTCGAGGTGTTTAGATGTGACAAGCGAAAAACGTGTGACTGAATAGAATAAGGTATAGATCTGTTATTTCTACCTACACCAATAGGGACATGGCATAATAGTGATTATGTTGAGTGTGACATATACACATTAAAAATGGGTTACACAGAAAAGCCTTAATAATAGGAAACTATGTACGTCGAGGTGTTCAGATGTGACAAGCGAAATGTGTGTGCCTGAATAGAATTAGGTGTAGATCTGTTATTTCTACCTACACCAATAGGGGCATGGCATAATAGTGATTATGTTGAGTGTGACATATACGAGTACACATTAAAAATGGGTTACACAGAAAAGCCTTAATAATAGGAAACTATGTACGTCGAGGTGTTCAGATGTGAAAAGCGAAATGTGTGTGTCTGAATAGAATTAGGTGTAAATATGTTATTTCTACACACACCAATAGGGACATGGCATAATAGTGATTATGTTGAGTGTGACATATACACATTAAAAATGGGTTACACAGAAAAGCATTAATAATAGGAAACTATGTACGTCGAGTTGTTCAGATGTGACAAGCAAAAAACGTGTGCCTGAATAGAATTAGGTTTAGCTCTGTTAATTCTACCTACACCAATAGGGATATGGCATAATAGTGATTATGTTGAGTGTGACATAAACACATTAAAAATAGGTTACACAGAAAAGTTCACACAGTCAAAAACGGATTTCTTATTTATTTTCATCACGGATTCAATTACACCTTACAATATTAAAAAAAATAGTAATTCATTCATTACAATGAAAAATAATTCTTAAAAAAAAAATTATTACAATAACAATAAAACGAAATAGAAAGATATAGCACACAAAAAAAAACAATACAAATAACACATGCACGAGAAAAGTCGAAATTATTTAAAAAAAATAATTGTTATTAATACGACACGCAACGGTCTCAAGACAGGCCGCCCGCACCTCACCATACTGAGTGTCAATTTTGACATTCATGCGGAAAGAAAAGTACAGTGCGAAGCATTCTAGAACTGACGAGACTTAGAAAAGACCTAGAAGATGAAAGAGTCGAAATGAATATAGGCAAGGCACGTTGCGCAATTGATGTTTATAAATAACAGTACGTGGTGCTATGAATGCTAACAACAAGAAATCAAAGGGCTGAATAGGAGATCCATGGAGGAACGTCCAGCGAAAGTCTGGTGAAGTTACGGAGAAAATAGTGGATTGCTTATAAACTGCTAATAAAAATAACATGATCTTTTTGTCAGTGTATCATGGTATCGCATGGTTGCTTTTTGAAGATATGATTTTAATTAGATCAATTAGCGCCAGCGTCAGGGCTTTGAAGTTGAAATGGTTTGTGGTATGAACACACTTCTGCATAATTTGACCAAATATAACGATGAAATTATGATTGAAAAAATATTACAAGTGTTTTCAGTGAAATACTTCTTTTGTATAATTTCCTATCATTAATACACACTATCACACATCTGCCATTATTAATGCTTTAATAGCAACTTCTTCCTTTCAACAATTGTAATGTTTTGTCTTCTTAAACATCTCGTACCTTCTACGAGTATACGTACTACTAGTATGCATGTAACATATTAGAATAAGCAGTACCCTGACTGAATGGTTTAATATTTTGAAAGGGGTGAAACAACGATGCATTATGTCACCCTAGTTGTTCAATATTCATATATAATCATGTGCGAAGGAACTATAGACGTCAATTGTTGGCATACAAATGTCGGGGGTCCCGAATAAATTATGTAGAAATGCGTGCATTGAGAAGAATATATATATGGATATTTTACGGCAGAATACTAGATGAAAGGATAAGGAGTGAATGTGAACCTAGGCTGATGTGTTAAGCAAGATGAAGATGAGCACGCTGAGATGATTTGGGTGTATGGAACGAATAAGTGAGAAAATAGTAATAAAATAGAAATAAAGTGCAAATTTGAGTGGAAGGCGTGTGAGAAGTAAACCAAGATAACTATGGTTGGATGAAATAAATAATATTCTGAAAGAAGGAAACGTAGAAAGTAAGATAAATCGTAGAAGTTGTATGAGAAGGTGTATGGGTGCCCTTGAGGAGATTCAAAATGGTACTATAGACTTTCAAAACGGTACTACATACATTTTTAAGTTTGATTATAACATTAATATAACTATAAGCAAACTACGTAAGTCGGAGCTGTACGAGATGTTTGGATGTGGAAAGGAGAATTGTGCGTCAAGACAGGAAAGTCGGGCGCCCCGTCCTATCTGCCTACCCCAGCAGGGAAACGACGTAATGGTTGTATGTATTAAATCCACAAATAAAACGACCCCCGGGGCCCGGTTTGTAAGACATCTGTCAGCTAAATCGGAGGCTGTTGGTTCAATTCCCGTTGGAGATCAGATTGAAAAAAAAGGTCATGACATTTGATTTTAATTTAAGACCATCGTGATACATTTTTGGTCGATAGGAAGAGATTACCATATGGTAATAAGCCCTCCAGGTTTTATTCCGTTATATTACACTCCCGTTGTATACAGTACAACCTGGCGGCAATGTCGTAATCTCTTCCAACCAACTAGAAAAATGTTCAAGATGACTTGAGTGAAAACTCGACAGCAGTTCTTTTTTAAAAAAAATATGGGCTCCGGGTTGGGAGCATGCGTTTTATCAACGAAACCACGGAGTTCGTCCTATATACAACGAAACGTATTTTACTGTATACAAGGAAAATGTAACACACTACAACAGTTAATTAACATTTAAAAGAAGCTGTATTAAAGTAATTCTACTAACTAAACAAAATTATTAATTTGGGTGCGATTAATTTCTTACATCGCACAATAACTCTCTCATACTTGCTTTCAAGAAGAAAAAAAAAACGTTAAATTTTCGCGCACTTTGTTTTAGGAGCAAATCGTGCCCCCTGCTATTTTCATGTGGGATGTTTTCCTTCGGTGGATTCTCCTTTACAAATTCCCGGATAATCCCCTGTGGAAAAAATGGGAGTGGGAAACATTTTACCGGAAAATAAATTCGATTCAATACACGGCCTCTTTTAATTATGCCTTGTTAAAAACACGGTGTTTGTTAAATTTTTATTAAAATGCTAAATAAATATCGTGTTTTTATTAAAAGAGTGCTTTGTCATAAAAGTTGTTTTTGATATGGTTCGATGAAAAATAAAAACGGAGAGAAAAATTCGCGAAATGAAATTCGACAGGTATGTGACAAATAATTCTTGTAAACAGGGTTCTGTTTTAGGTGTTTCGGATTACATATTCGTTACATACCAGCGTACCGTTTCCTTCTCGGGATAGGCAAGAGAGAAAGGACCCGACTTTCCTATCGCGATACACATATTTAGCCTCTTCTACATCCATACACCTTCCCATGGAGCTCCTAAGATTTCTCTGACTTTTAACATTTCCTTCTTTCAAAATATCATACACTTGATCCAACCATACATTTCTTGGTCTTCCTCTACCACATTTGCGTGTTAAATCTTTATTAATTCGTTCGTTATACGTGACCAAACCATCACATATTCCTATTCTTTATCTCACTCAAAACTGCAGTATTATGTTCACATTTATCCCAAATAACTTTTCACTTTAATATGAAAGGTATAAAAATAAATTCACGGCGAGAACGCGAGCGGGACTCGTGATAGAGAAAGACTGTGGAAAATATTGTTGTATTACATTTCTTATGATGTGTCATTGTATTACACTTTCGTAGTATATAGTACAACGGTTTATTGCCAGTCTCCGAAAGTCAAGTCGCTGACATTGTGCGGGGCGCCTGAAGACTCAGCAGGTGGCTAAAGATCGTTGAAAGGAGAGAGCTTTATGCTCTCGAGCTAATGTTGTATGTACAACTATAAGTGGGAGAAACAGTCAGCGTGCTACGTGCAGTCAGGGTTTATTGCAATCAACCAAAAATATGATTACTAGGCCATAAGTGAAAATAAAACCAGAACACCTTTAAAAAAAAGGTTCCAAAGAAAATAAAACTGAATACTTTGGGTTGGAAGACATCTTACCAACAAGCCCTTAGAGATATCGTTATTTTGTTGTATTGATGTTAAGTTTACATCATAAAATAACAATATGTAATATTGCTATTTTATGATGTATGATGTTATGTTAACTCGTATATGTATCGTCACAAAGAATCGTTCTTAATACAGTACATTCCAGCGAACAGATCAGGTGAAAGAAAATAGCGTTTAGAATGAAGGAAGACGTCTGTGTACGAAGGAATTGGAACTGTGAGATAAATTCCTCGACACATGGATTCTGCATTCTGCATTCTTTCAATGCAACTAAGAATAAAGGATTCTACAGTGAGAGTATAAAATATGTATTCATAAAGTCCTATTTTATT
Source organism: Odontocerum albicorne (assembly GCA_949825065.1). Lineage (NCBI taxonomy): Eukaryota > Metazoa > Arthropoda > Insecta > Trichoptera > Odontoceridae > Odontocerum > Odontocerum albicorne. Next base: position 17,501,618 of record OX463864.1, on the reverse strand, counting down.
TGAAAATATTAAATACGACGAGAAAAAATCAAATAGACGACCTCCGTAGCCTGGTGGTAAGACGCTTGTCTGCCGATCCGGAGGTTGCACGTTCGATCCTCACTGGAACCCAGATTTAAATAACAATGAGATTCCAGTCTGGTTTTCACCTAGGGCTCATTAAAACATCTTTCTGTCCGGTTGGAAGAGATTGCCACATGGCAATAAAGTCACAAGGCTGAATAAAAAATAAAAAATGTTACATCTGTAAAGAAGGAACAATATAACATATGTTGAGGTATAAAAGCGTGTTCTCTGAAATGAGTTGATGAAGTATACATATGCTTCATTTACTTTTGTCTGGTTGGTTCGAAGAGATTGCCGCCTGGGAATAAGCTCGCCAGATAATATTTGCAATACAATTATTAAATTAATAAATACATATGTGTACACTACATTACGCCATTTCCCTGCCGGGATAGGCAGAGAGAAGCGAGAACTTCAGATTCTCTATCTGAAAACATTTTAAGCCTCTTCTTCATTCATTCATCTTCTCATAAAAGTTCTACGATATCTCTGACTTTCTATGTTTCATTCTTTCAATATATCATTCATTTGATCCAACCATACTTTCCTCGGACATCCTCTCACGCGCCATCCACTCGTATTTGCACTAAATATGTTATCTGTGTTGTAAAGGCCCTTTATGAAAACTAGACTGAACTAATCCTATGATATTTCTGACCATAACTACAAAGAAATCTTTATAAATCTTCCGATACGTGACTGTGACACATTCGACTTTTGGTGTAATGAAGTGTATGTGTGTAGCGTTTATAAATAATAATAATAAATATTGATAAGACCACCCATAAACGGCTGTATTCAAATGCTTCCTAAAGCTGCATACGTCACCAATAACACTTAGATGTGACTATTCCACGGCAAATGACAAGCAACGACAAATGCCCTATGATAATACTCCGCCCTATTGGATCGATTCAGAACAATCAATTTATTCAATGAAAACAAAATCGACTTTCAAGATCTACTTCTCTCCGACGGAACAACTCTCAGACACAGATTAGAAAGCAGGACTGTAGAGTCGGAATCAGGAGTTGAAGTCGTGGAGTCAGTTGGTTTTTGTGGAATTAGAGTCAGGAAATACATATCAACTACATAAAATACAATCTGAAATTATGAACTATGGGACATCTGGTACAAATAGCGTGTACTTTGGATGAGGAATCCCCTTGGACACTATTTAAAAAAAAGACACATTTAAGTAGTTACACCACGTCGAGTCGGAAACGGAACGGGATTCGGAGTAAACCATTTAGAATTTCTGGAGTAGGAGTTAATGTTTTTTGCCGACTCCACAGCATTGGCTATTACGATGGTGCAGGAACTGAACAATTTTTTTTGCACAACACTTAATTTTTTTTTGCACAACACGATACGAGTATATACTCGGCGTTAAGGGTAGTGAAGTGTATGTGTGTAGTACTCAAATATAATCAAATTCAGTAAATAAGAAAATACGTGAAGAACTTTCTTAAAATCCTGTTAGTAAAATATGGGGGTGATTTTCTTCGTTGTAACTTGACCCTTATATCAGGTGGGAGCAGTAACAAGACAGGCGGGGAGGTGGAGTCGTGTCAGGGATTTGGGATCACGGGGAGTGCCCGCAGTTAAGGAACAGAAGATGGTGCACGTAATCTTACTTAGAGGAGTGACACACGAGAGGGCATAGAGAACGTGAATTGTTAATACGGGGAAAGTTAAAAAAATCTTTGTCGCGTTTTCATGTCGCTTATAAAACACATCGCTACTTCTCAAGAAAAGTGATCCATACCAACATCGCTTAAAACGTAACTAATTCTCAAGAAAAGTAATACAAATCATAAAAAATCAAAAATAGTAAAAAAAAACACAACAATCAACTAAAAGCAGTTAAAAAAAGTTCAGTCCTTGAAAGACGCGCGGGATCTCATTTCAAGGAATAAGGGATTGAAGACATGTTATCTTTTTGTCTGGCAATTCTTGCCGGGTATGTCTGCTAGTTGTAAGCATAAATAAAAAGCTGAGGTGGAATAGTTTGATGATTATGGCACATCTTTTTAGTTCCGCCATAAAAAGGAGAGAAATTATTTCAAGACAGTATTTCCTGATTTAGTTTTTTTTTTACGACAGCCATTCGGGGACCCGAAGTAAATTAAGAATCTCTGGTAAACAACGCTCGTGATTTACTTTTCCAAAAATTTTGAAAGAATGTATACAGAAAGAGGACACAGAAGCCGATTTTGTATTTGTTTTAGTCGGCTGTAAATGTTTAACACCGATATGACCTCGAAGAAACATCAAGAAATTAGTTTTTGTATCGAATCAGTGGTTTTCAAACTACGGAGCTTATCGCTAGAGGAAAATAATTTGATTCAAAATATTAAAAAAAAACATCTTTTGTATTCAATAATTTGTGACTCGATAAATCGTGCTATGGGTGTAAAAAGAAACTAAAATTTAGAACAGTAACCCCTCAATTAGTGCGGTGAATGGGTACTTAAAAAGTTCTGCATTTATTTATTGGTTCTAAAATGCGTTTTTTCTACAAGACCGGATTTGTGGGCCAACAACTCGTGGATTTTGCACCACGATAACGCACCGTCGCACAATACGATCCTTATCCGTGAGTTTTGACCAAAAACAACACGAATACTATCCAGCAGCCTTCGAATTCACCTGATCTGGCTCCCTGCGACTTTTTCCTGTTCAACCGATTTAAAAAACCGCTTCGCGTAACGCGTTACAGCACCCGAAAGGATGTCATGAAAAAATAGAAGACGGCTCTGATGGACATACCGAAAATTGAGTACCAGCGGTGTTTCGAGGATTGGATCAAGCGCTGGTGGCGTAAGTGCGTTGCAGTAGATGGGGAGTATTTTGAAGGGGACCATATCGATTTTGATGAATAAACTTGTATTTTCAATTTTATGAATAAAGTCCTAAAACTTTTTAATCACGGTAGTATTTCTAGTATATTTCTTGATTGGTTTTTGTCGTAACAGTCATATTACTTGCGCAATATTGAATAAATCACGATCTTTATTTTTGGTTCAAGTTCGTTTTATAGAGTAACATTTCAACAAGATCGAATTTTGTCTGTCTCAAGATATGGGTGGCGTGTTCAGCTTCAGGAAGCACTTGAACACAACCCTTTTTGGGGTGTGTTCAAGTGCTTCCTGAAGTTTTATCAAAATTTATGAGTATATAAAGAAAGACACACACACATACACTACACTTTATGTTACGTAAAGCCGAATATGTTACTTACACATACGGAAGATCTACGAAGGTTTCTTTGTAGTTCGTCTTCTCTTAATATATTTTCTGCGGTTTTCTTATCAAATATATTTTTCTAAATCTATGCAGATGCGGGGAAGTACCTAATCTAATGGCAACATGTACCACCATATTTCATCCGTCAATAAAGCTATATTGTAATAGACTTTCATTGTAGAAAGTACGTTGTAGAAACAACTCTTTGTAGTTTGACTTATCTTCGTAAGTTTTCTGCGGTTTTCTTAACAAATATGGTTTTATAAACATATGCAGATGCGGGGAAGTCCTTATCTAGGGGTCGCATCCACCACGTCCCTATCATATCATTCAACTCGTTTTTTTTTCTAATATTTTTAATTTATCAATATAAGTGGGTTTGAATCCCGATTAAGAGCGCCCTTAAGGAGAGTCGGATATCTAAAATAAATTATTATTTTATCATAGTAGTGAGAACCAGGATAGATTTTTTTTTAAATCTGGGTAAAAATATTTAGAAGTCACTGAACACAAGATACTATTTTATTCCTTGGGGGCAAAAGCTGGAAGAAAGGCTCATAAAACGCAGAGTTGATCCTAATTTTGTGTTTATGTCATATCGAATATACGCATTGTTTATGGCTCCTAAAGCTGACAGTCCAAAATATTGTAAACATTGCGAAACGAATGAAGAAATGGAAAAGAACGGAAGTTCACTGTTGTAGAATATATAGTATAGTGGAATAGTCATCCATTATTGATGTGGGTGCGATTCAAAATATGATGGGACAAGAATCATAGTGACTGAAATAATGGAAATAATATGGAAGCATTGATATAGTAGTTGAGCTGTATGGAAATAATATGGAAGTATTGATATAGTAGTTGAGCTGTATGGAAATAATATGGAAGTATTGATATAGTAGTTGAGCTGTATGGAAATAATATGGAAGTATTGATATAGTAGTTGAGCTGTATGAGAGGCGTCCAGTTCAAGGTATTCAAATGAATATAGCGAATTCAAAAGTCATGTGTTTCTGTGTCCAGACCATCAACTATGCCACGTGTTTCCAGTAGGAGGCAACTTGCCCTATCGTTCGTATCAATCAGGTCCTGCTCAGAGCATCTCGATGTTAACCCTTCCTGTCCTGTGATGTGTAACTAGTACACATTGCTTCTAAATACTTTAATATCTCTATAAATATAATAAATACTCGGTTCAGATTTTAGGTATTCCTCCGTAATACATTTACGCATCGAATGAAAAAAATAATATTAATAATAATTAGCACTTATCGGCCATATCAAAGATTTTTTGTGAAAATCGGGAATAAATTCACCAATACAATCAAACGTGTGCCAGTGTGTGACGTATGTATATTCATTCTAAAAAAACCGCTATGGGTGAGGAAGCGACGCTATTCACGTCTCACTCTCACTCTACTTCGGTACATGGGAATCGAAGAAATAGAATCTCAGTTCGCTCGCTTCTCTCGCTCAGTAGGTCGGCGGCTTTCGGTAGAGGCGGTCGCTTTGCCCGTTTTCGAATTTCAATTATAATCACTTTTGACTTCAAATTTGATTAATTTAAGCGATTGGCTACGAATATTCTTATTTTTTTCGATTTTAAATCGCTCATTGTTACATGTGTATTGAATACGCAGCACGGGAAGCGGGGCGATTTTTTTTAGCACAGGAAGGGAAAGGTTAATATAAACCGACATGAGTTGTGATTCCTGTGTATCCCCACAGTCACATTCAGTGCTACCTTCGCTCAAGAAACCCCTTCTCTCAATGTTCCCCTTGCTTTTAGCCCCATCTACTTGGAGTGTGTTCAGTGCTCTCCAAGTAGGCCATATATAAGCCTCGGGATAGGAGTTAGAAACACGTGTAGTAGGGATTTATGTAATATGTGGAATAACAAAACAATTTATAGTTAATTTTCTATAGATCAGAGTCTTCGTTGTATAAATACAATACACAAAGTCTCAAAGTTGTTTAATATTCATAATGTACCTCCACATCCTTCTATATCAAACATAATGACATGCCAAATCAGTCTGATTTCTTCGAGATATCCAACTGGATGGATGTTGCGGCATATAATGAGAAATGGGCAATCGGAATAGCGCATGTAGACATCGGCCAAGGATAGTAACAGTAATAATAATAATAATAAACAATTCTCTTATTAAAGACGCTGAACCAGTCTGGGTCGCGGACAGTCCCGACCCTGCGAGTGCCATGTCCGACATCCATCCGCTATTTACTCGTACATCCACCATTGCGAGTGATTCTTAGATCTTGAGCGTTATTACTGCGCCTCTTCGTTGATGTCAGGGGTTGATAATTTATACTTTTAGAAAGAAAAAAAAAAGTGACGTATGCAAAAAATGTGAATTTGAAACATCAACGTTTGCCATGGTTACGGCAATATTTTTGTTATTTAAAAAAAAATTGTATTTTGTATCTATTTGATACAGTCCTATGAGTTAAAATTGTTAGTTAAATTGGCATTCCACACCATAGAGGTTGATTTGTACATACCAGTACGCAATTTATCAACCGGGGTAGGCCGAAAGGACAGAACGCCAAACTTCCTTATCTCGAAACACATCCTAAACATCTTCTTTATCCTTCTCATACAACTTCTAAGATTTCTCTGTCTTTCTACGTTTCTTTCTTTCAGAATATCATTAACTTGATCAAACCATTCTTTCCCTGGTCTTTCACTCCCATTTGCACTATATATCTGATTTAAGTATTTCTCCATTAATTCATTCCACATGTCCAAAACCATCTCAGATGGCTTTTATTTATCTTATTTATTAAACAACAGTTTTAAGTTCTCGTTTATGCCTCAACAATTCATTCCGTATTATGTCAAACATTGTCACCCCAAGTATTATTCTCAATGCACGCATTTCTACAGCATTGATTCGACTCCTATCAGTTATTTCCCACGTCCACGTTTTACTCCCATACATCAAAGTTGGAACCGAAATACTATTATTGACTATCATCATAGTGGAAAAAAGAAACGAAAGGAAAAAATGCGAATATGAACAATTCAGGTTTGTTATAGAATTATTTTTACAGTTTATATTTTTTATATCTATTTGATATTTTTCTATGCGTTATTATTATATATTAGTTAATAAGGCATTTAATTCTATAAAGAGAACGATTTTACGGAAAGAGGGCAGTTTGAAAATATGTAAGAAACCACTGTAGTACTAAATATTTAAGGACTTTTGGACAATATATATGTGACAGCAAATTAATGGAGAATCAAGTGTCAGAAAGTGGGACATTTTGAACTGACGTGGGACATTTATATTATGATTGAGTAAACATGATATGCGGTGCGTAAAGAATACTTAAAGAAAACATGGTCGAGGGTCTTCTCATCCATTTCACACGTGCATGAAGGACTTTCTTTTAAATGGATTTTATAAAGGTGGCTTCCTATCAGACAGTGGTCTATTCTTATCCTGCATATGACAGACACAATTCGTTTTGAGTTCAATTTGTGGAACCAACGTTTGGTGGATATTTTAACCTGGATATTCATAAAGGCAGCGCCTTTCTTGCAACCAAACAGCTTTCAGGCCTTTGACCAACTGGTTGTCGTGTGAGTTCAACCATTAGAAAAAAAGTGTCAATAATAAACCTACAATGCGTTCGACAATTCTTACAAAGGAAAGTGCACAAGAGGATTTATAATTAATTGTTCACGTTTGATGGGCAAATTGAAAGGGGCATTGAAAGAAGGGCAGCTACAGGGAACAAGGTAAACGGAGCACTTAATGTTATAAAAAACGACGGCGCTACATTAAAAGTAGCAAAAATGACAGTATACTCGTATAATACTGTAATGGAGATGCGTTTAATAAGAAATAAAAAGTGGAATGTCAATATATGAAAGGGGCGGAATCAAGACATCAGAAATGAATGCATGGATAAAATTGATGTTTTAAGTATGATGAAGAAAGAAGCTTTAAGACGTTTTGGACATGTGGATAGAATAAATAACGAAAGAATGACTAAGCGAGTATGCAAATCACAATTGCAAAGTTTGCGTGGAAGAGGTAGACCGAGGAAAACGTGGCTGGATCAAGAGTACCAGATTTTTAAAGAAGGTAAAATTGATAAGTTTGAATAATATAATATTGTGCATGACTAGATGTATCAATATCGAAAAGGCGAAAGTTGTGTATTCAGATTAAAAAAATGAGATGTCAGTTCTCTCCGCCGATCCAACACCAGCCATTTCGTGATGATATGTTTGTATGTAAACGCAACAAATACGCACATCACTTTACCTTAAATAACACATATCCACTGTATAAAAAAAAACAAAAAAGTTCTTTCTTTAAAAAAAAATATTTTGTGTTCATTCCAAAAACCATCAGTTGTCCGCCAGGGATTGCATCAAGATCCTCGCTTGCTTCCTTCAATACATGGAGTCTAAGCCTTTCTTCGGATTTTAATATCAGTAAAGAATAGTACATAAATTGAGGCTCTATCAAAGGCTTGTCTTCTTGTACGGTACATAAGACATGCCAGAAATGCACATCAAATCCTTTTAAATGTAGGTATACGCTCTGAGTCAGCGGTCGACAACTTTGCAGTCGATGGCGATAGATAAGATATTTAAGAACTTTTTCAATAAACGAAATAAATTTTTAAATCATCGTATAGTAACAAAAAAAAAATTGATTTTATTCATACTGTTGAACAACTGTTAAAAAACTCGATTACCTATATTGAAACAATACATCGTATCTCACACGGCTTAGATTTTACTCGTATAAGGAGACATCACCGGTTCCAAACGCAATGAAATATATTGTCATAGCGTAAAAAATAAGTAGATTCCGATATATCTATCTTAAAGTGTGTTTTGAGATTTTATTGAGTTGCGTATTTTCTTGTTATGAAGCTTAAATATTTTATGATTTTAGTTGTAGGATACGGGGTATTGTTTAATGCATTTACAAGTATTTTGTGAATCTACGTTTCAAATATAGCTAGACTTAAAAACGGGATATTTGAAGGAATGGATTGCGAAAGATAGACCCAGAAGAACCACGGAATGTGTAACTGGACTTAATCGTTAATTTATTGTCAAGAATATTATATATTACTTTATCCGTATATAAATTGTTACTAGCTATTTATTTGTTTGGATTAATGTAATTAGTGGAATATCATTAATGTAATTAGATGTTTAAATAACACTGTATGGAAAAACAAGCATATGAACATCCACAGCAAGGTGAGGATATACAAGACCTGTGTCCACCCCATAATGACACATAGAGTCCAGAGCCGACACTGTCAAAACCAAAAATCTCCTTCAAACCAGCGAAATGAAGGTACTCAGGAGTATCGCTGGCAAACCCCTTCGTGATAGAGTACGAAACACAGAAATCCGAAGGACGTGCGAAGTTGAAAATATTATCAGATGGGGACGACAGAGAAGAAGGTTCTGGAACGAACACGTATCCAGAATGGCGGAACCAAGAGCCGTAAAAATGGTCAGGGGCAGTATCCCCCAAGCAAGCAGACTTTCAGGACGACCTCCCAAAAAATGGAAAGACAGCTGGCCGTCGACGTCACTAGAGGCGAACAATGATGCAGGGCCATAACATGCCAACAGGCCTAAAATAAGATGCAGAAGAAGTGGAATATCAAAGTAATTTATTATTAAATATTCTTATATAGAGTTCCACACAGTTAAAAACGAAACCTTAAATAAAATATTAGTTAAGGTTTTTTTTACGATAATGTATCAATAGAGTTGACGAACTCCGTTTGTTGACAAGCCCTGTTAAAGAGTTGGTGATCGATGCGTTCACCATACCGGGCTAGGCAAGGCAGAATGTTATACTGCGAAAGAGATCGCTCTCTGATGGATTATTCATCACAGTAATGTAATCAGATACACATAAGAGACGGACAGCATTCTGAAATGCGTGTTATGCAGTTTTATACATGTCCATATTTTGTTCCTTCAGTTTGTTGTTTTGATTTTTGGTCTCATGTATTGGTTTTCAGATTAAAGTACTTGAATATTATGCAGATTTTGATAAGTAAATTGGATGACATTCGTCATCCAATTTACTTATTCAAGTCGATTAATTGACTTTTGAATATTTACTTTTTTAGTCATAGGCATAACCTCAAAAGTAAAAAAATTAAGACATTTTCTTGAAATAGGCAATCCACCCAAACTAGGATGATTTGTGCCACCAAATTGAAGACATTATGAAATTATATGAATCAATATAATAAAGTAAATAAAAAAAACTACAATTCTAGATAATTAAAAGTTTCAACTGATTAAGCTTAAAAAAATTAACAATCGATCTATAAATGGAAAAGTTCATCGAAAAAATAAAAAACGCAACATTCACTGTAAGCGGTAAACACATGGCTTTTAGTAAATCATATCTGTATCGCAAAGGATGACGTTTTATTTAAGACATTAAAATCAATTAAAATAAGTGACATTTTACTCTCAACTTTATTATGTAACTAGAGAGGACATTAAGGGGGGCAAGTGGTAGACCGTACATACTTAAAACAACCTTAGGATAACATAACAATAAAAAAAATCAGTGCTACTTTCGTACAAGAAACCTCAACTTTGCGTGTTCATATTGTATCAAGTCCCCACTACTGTTCAAAAATCTCCATGCAGTTAATTTCTTGGTGCCATCCATTCCGAGAGCTAATCAGAGCTTTTTTTCTTTCCAGTTCAGAGAATGCGCTTTATCCGGAGGAATCTATTCGTTAAAAATAGACCGCATCAAGATATATATATCTAGGAATAATTGCCATAGTCGGCCATATTTCTATGACAAGCATGACAATGCGACGTATGGAGACATAAATCAACCATCACAGCATGACAGTCGCTCCACCAAGTTCTTCACTCATTACAATTGTCTGCCATCAGAATGTATGTTTGCAATGAGAAGCAGCCGGCTTTGATCGTAACGTCAAGACTGTTCAATTCAATCGATGATTCCTAAGACTGCTTGTGACGTCGTTTTAACTACTGGAATGTTATTTCATAATTCGTTCAGTTCAGTTTGATCTCACCACCACTAACTAATTTGTAGGTTAAAATAAATCGTCATCCAGCGGGATCTATAGTAAAAATCCATTTTTTTATTAAATTTGTTATAAGCGAAACCTCATTTTGCGACGATGAAGGAACTGCCTAAAGAGGGCCCCTCCTCCAGTGTGAAAAGTAGCGACGACGGACTTAAGATCCGACGTCACGGGAGAAAGAAAATTACTAGCAGTGCAGTAAAGCGGGTTAAGATCCGGAGTTTAACTCTTTCCCCGCGGGGAGCACAAACGCCTGTGATCTGACGACAATCCAAGTTTCAAATCACAAATACTTAAAAAAAATGACACAAAACCGGAATAAAAATTGAACTAAAATTTAAAATATTCTTTATTCTAGCGACATCTCTGAAAACCTTGTTAAATAATATATTAGTTTATGAGATATTGTTGAATAAACAGAGCGCCGAATTTTTTTGGTTTCTCAATATTTCCAGCATTAACGACCTGTCGTGCGGATCGAGTCCTGCGATGAGTCTCTCTTACGTAAATAAACATTACTAAGTCTCTCTTACGTAAATAAACATTACTAGTGCTATATGCATTTGATTGGGTGAGTGTCATGAAGCATTGATTTGATCGTAGCATTCCTTTGTTTATTTTACGTAATGTTAAGTTTATCTCCTTTATTTAATGAGTCTCCTTAAGAGTAATGACTAATATTTATTATCAGAAAATTACTTAAGTGTCATGTTTACTTGGTGTTGTAATCAAATATCAGTGGTTCTAAACAAAATATGTGTTTAAACTTAGAAATTAAAAAACGCTGAAATTGTGCCGCGCACAGGATTCGTGGAATTTGATTTTTAACGCGGTGAACAGGTTAAGCACGGAAAATTGTCAGTATCTTCACAGAACACCTGCAATGCAGCAAAAGTATCGTTTGACATAATCACCATCAAGGCATTGTTGTAGGGAGAGACAAAATATCTCCAGTTCAATCTATTCAGGCCTCTTTCGCTTTTGCCACGTCCATACACTACTTTGTGCATGTGTTATTAAAGCTTTTCCCTCTTCCCTATTTCAGAATATACGAGTAATTAATTTAGTCGTGTCACATTTTTCTAGCTCTTCCCAAACATCTTGAACCATATATTCTATACATATAGATTATTTTCGTAAATGTTTCATAATTTACTTTTTATTTATCTCAAGTAATGTATAATTGTTTCATTCGAATTCTTTTCGCATATCACCATTCCTATTTTTTTTCCTACAAATTCAAACATTGTTTTTTTTACATTTTATAGTTCGAGGTACATAGTCGCGTGGTAATGCACTGAAATTCCGTGCAGAAGGTTGTCGGTTCGAACTCCGCACTGTGCTACTCCCCTCGAATGACAGGCTTTTTATTCGATTAGTATTAAGGAGTATAAGGATACTTACGACTTCGGTCATATTTTTCTATCAAAAATAAGGAAATAAATATGTCAGTGTGCTCTAGTACATCGGTATAACCAGTGAGTTTGCTGGTGTGCAACGGTTCACTCACTTAGAAAAAAGAAAAGAAAAAAGAAACAAAATTCTGGTGAGAGGATTTTTGACTATGAGACCCAGCAACGAAGACGACAAAGACTCCGCAATGCACTATTTTTGATCGCAGTCCATGTTTTTCATGAATATCATAATGTTGGGACCAACATTTAATATTTTTTAAATACAAACACTATAAGAATATTGTCGCTTAAGTTATATGCGTATATAATAAATATTTGACAAGAAATAACAGGGAACTGTCACTGGGCCAAAACATTTTATGAATTTCTTTATATTGTTTATCCTAAATATATTTTGCCATTTGGAAGTGTCAACATACGAAAATTTTGATGAAGGTCCAAATTGAGGATATCTAGATTTAGAAAGTATCACGAAATGTCAAATATGACATAAAAAAGGAAACAAAATAATGCCACTTTTTTTTTAAGTTCTCTATTAAACAAAAAAACAATACATATCATTACCTCACATCCCTTGCGGTTTATGCAGAGACAAATCTCCAAATTTTTCTATCCAAACATAGAACTTTTTCCTCTTTTAAATTCATACATCTCGTCATACAGAATCTTCAATCATGCATACCACTCGCTCTACCTTCTTTTAAAATTTGGTCCACTTGTTCAAGCCAATTTTTCATTGGACTTCAGAGTTGTATATGCACTCGCTTAGTTATTCTTTCGTCACTTACTCTCTCCACATCTTAATCTGATGACTTCATTCAGTCATCTTTTATACATTGACACTCCACGCTATTTACCTTGTTCTCTGTCGCTATCCTTATTTTAATGTCCCTTTCAATGATTATGTCAAAGCAGATATCTATGTATATATTTAATAAAGGCAATCCACCCACACTAGCATTCAGCTAAATTCAATTCAACGGCCAATTTTTATAAAGCGACGTTCAGAGAACAAACTCTCTCCTCAGGAGCGTCCTTACTCGGGGCTCGAACCCATTAATATTAAACAAATCACGTTTAGCAGGTGTACCAGTGCCCAAGCTAAACATGTCTATTACTTTCTTTTTATACAAGGGATAAACCTCTTGGGATTATTATTTCCATGTGGCAATCCATTTCAACCAATCTGTAAAATATTTATGAAACCTAAAGGGAAAACCAGACTGAACTTATTTTAAAATTGGATCCCTACGGGAATCAAATCCGCAACCTCCGGTCTGGAAGGCTGGCGTATTACCAACTAGACCACGGAGATCCAAAAAAGGTTAATTTTTTATAACCATGTCAAAGCCTAAATTTTTATATTAGTTTTTAAAATTAAAAAAAAAACATTTTTTTAGGCATTCTTAGATAACAAGCTACCGGTTACGAAAAATACCGAGGTAATTTGTAAATCCCATTACCACACGTCCCTTCATCCACTAGACCACTGAGCTAATATTCACAAATGAAAATCATTAAACTCAATATGCGCTATATCTGCAAATATCTGACTTTGCGTAAAAATAAAGGTATTTTTTTTTCGAGACAAATTTTCACAAAAAAAATATATTCAA